>JASJOG010000089.1:470000-1070000 GCA_030142905.1 Heliopora coerulea
CTCAAGGCAGTTCAAGACGATGATTTGGTAGGGAGAGACGTCAAACGTTTTAATTTACATGGAGTGGTACAACGTCCTAATCCTTTCACGTCATTTTGAATTGACCTATTAGTATGGTGTTTATGCGCACGGGCTAGGAAACTAGTTTTCATGAACCTGGCAACGTAGTTGACAACGACGAATTGAAAAAACCGATGAATTTTTCCCATCATAGCGAAGACAAAGTTTGAAATGACTATTAAACTACCCGTAAATGTAACAAAGCTACTTTACAATGAAATATATACCTGCCTCGTCTCATTTCAGGCTGTGATTTCTAGGTTTACTAGGTAAAATATGAATCGTTGTTTCTAGGCAAAGCAAAGTTTTTATTTGCGACCTTAGCTTCTTCGCAACAACGCGAGAATAACGTAAAGATTAACAGCGTTTTTCGTTAACGTGGCTTGGGATGGTATCTTTAGCTACTAAATTACTTGAAACGGCAAAACAGTTGTCGGGCAATAAAAATCAGGGAAAATCAACGTAAATTCCAATTGAAAACCTCAGAAAACTGAACATGGTTGTTGCCATTTTTGACCTGACAAATCTCGGATTGATTTCACCCAGAAGGAAATGCTACTTGCGCAATCAGCACACCAGGAAAGTCTCATATGATCAACAGTTACTTAACCAGTCTTATGAGACACGATATCACGTAAACAAATAGTTCCAGTGAACATACCCTCTATCACATACCCTGCAACACACTACACCTCTACTTCGTACACTACACACACATTCAACTTCCAGTGACTCTCTCAACCCATCCACGAACTACACACACTCGCCCCAGTCTTTGTACATTCCTTAATTCAACAATTTTGTTTCTCACTAAGATAGCTAGTTTGATTTCAAGTAGCAAAACAGATTAAGAAGGAACTGTAGCTTCTTTTTCAGTCATTAATAACTTTTTCTTGGCATTTCTTTGAATACAGAACGTTCGTCGAGTCGCTCTGGTTACGTTTAATTCAGCAGCACATAATAAACCGTCTCTCATACGAGATCTTCTCGACTCCATTCTTCCTCAGTTGTACACTGAGACGAAAGTTAGGGTAAGTGGTCCCCAAGTTCACGAAAGATTGCGCGTTTGTTCATAATTCACCGTTCTCACAGCAATGCAACTTGCGTTACTTTCGTTTAAAAATTGTTGAACGTGACAAGAAAAAATCACCCTTGTAATCCAAGGTTTTCGAAGGGTGTGGACATCATGATCTAGTTGGTCGAAGGCGGGTATTGAAATGCCAAGCTTTCAGTCACTGACTAGCTTTATAACGACAGTTCGTGGTAATAATTGAAGAACTTCCACATGCGATCCTGACCTGTGTTCTGTAAAAGAAAGATTTTGATGTGATTAAAACATGTGTCAAAACGTCTTGTTTAACCTTATTTAACTTAATATGAATAAAAGGTTGAGAATCACTCGTATCAGGTATTGGTTTACTGTTGGGTGATCTCCTTATCAATTAATTTCTTTCCTTGGCACAGAAACAACTTATTCGCGAAGTTGAAATGGGTCCTTTTAAACACACTGTTGATGACGGTCTGGATATAAGAAAAGTAAGTTACGTGCATTTGTGCACGGTAAGAATTATACCCAACATTCGCAAAACTTTGATTTACAATTAATGTTGCACCATTTTTAAGTTATGGCTGATGTTTTGTATTCTAGGCCGCATTCGAATGCATGTACACCTTACTCGATACCTGTTTAGACAAATTGGACATTTTTGAGTTTCTGAACCATGTCGAAGATGGTTTAAAAGATCATTACGATATTAAGGTAGGAAATTCCCTACTTATAATTTCATATTTCTCGCTAACCCTATACGTCTACCAAAATTTTTTCTCCTAGAGAAACACTTTTCTCGAGAATTCCTCGAATTTTAATGGACCTCTACAAGTTAATAGAATTCCACATTTTATTTGTAATTTCATTTGCTCTTTTTTATCGTCTTGCGTGGAAATTTTCCGTGCAAAATTTATTGTTGAAGACTGTAAGTTATTTTGTCATGTTTCAGATGTTGACGTATTTGATGTTGGTCAGACTGGCAAATCTATGTCCTAACGCCGTACTACAACGTAAGTTATTGACAAATACATTGTCGTTTACCTAAGCACAATTATTATTATATGGCAGAGCTCGCTGTCTGGTCTCTACACAAATTGACGTACGCTGATTGGCTGCCTAGCCGTGCATTAAGTTTTTCGTACAGACAGGTAAGTTTTGGTGGGAAAATTTCCTAGTTGATTTGAAGACAAACAAACCAGATTCAGGTACGTTTTTATAAAAGATAAACAACAAGAAACTGCTAAAGACGTAGTTAGATGTTTTCAACATTGGTTTTAAGCAGAAAACTACGTGAATAGGTATACAAAAAACGCGAAGTATTGGATAAAAACAAGCAAGTTAACCCTAAGCCGCTAACTCGCCAAACAAAAAGTTCGTTAAAAGCGATGAAGGAAGGGACCAAAAGCCACATAATAGATTCCTTATTAACCTCAGTTTTTCCCGCACATACATCACTCTTTCGTCATTCGGTCTGTACGATAACCTCAGGAAATACTTTCCCGTACAGACCTCTCACTCGGTTAATAAGTAATCATTACACAGCTAGAACGGTAAACGGTTAATTTACGGAGGTGAATGAATAACTTGGTGTTAATGGTTCCATGACTGTGCATACTGGTATTACTCAAGCTTCAGGAAAGATTTTTGAAGGTGCGAACCAAACCTGGACCGTTCTTATCACCTGCGGGATGTTCTAATCACTGAGGTATGTGGACACAGATGGTGGAGCAGAAGTTAACATCGTTGATGGTTTGTAAAGGGTTTGGTGTCTGTATTGGGAAGTCTGTGAGTCTTGATGAATGTCAGCTGTTAACATGCATTAGACGATTTTATTGTTCTAGATCTCAATTCTCTGATTGAGCCCCTCCGAGCCACCATCCAGCAGAAAGTGAAAGCTAATTCCGTGAAGCAAGAATTTGAGAAACAAGATGAACTGAAGCGCTCTGCGTTGCGAGCCACTGTAGCGTTACTCAACGTCCCTGATAGCAGTAAGTATGCTAATCTGATATCTAGAAACTTGATTGTGCGTTTAGAATTTCCTTAAAATTTTTCCATTGTTCGTAGAAACAAATCCGCTTCTCAACGAGTTCATTGCTCAGCTCAGAGGTAACAACGAGACGGCAGCCATGCTGGAATTGATCAAGAAGGATACCGGGTCAAGTAGTGCTGAAGCGATGGATATCAGCTGAGTTGGTCTGTGAAAAACAAAGCTGTTGTTCGGAAGAAAATTGTCGGTGATTATTTGCGGAGTAGAAATCTGTTTGCTTCACAAAAAACGACTACTGATGTCCGGAAACATCCATTCGAGATGAACGTTTCTCGCTCTCTAACCTCGAACATTTTCTTGTCGTTATATCTGTTGCTAGTTTTGGAAGTTTGTAAAACGAACCTGGAGAAAAGCGGCTCTTCTAAAAAATTTATTAAAATTCGTATAATATAATTCCATTATATTAGTGGAAAAGGTGCGTAATATATATTATCAAGTACACTGCGGCAATTTTCCTTATGAAAGTCCCGTTATGTCTCGTCATATGAGAAATTATTTCCACGTTAGTTACACACATCTCAAAGTCATTCACAGTTCATGAACAAAACACAAAGGAAATCAGCATCGAGACATAGTTTGGATATCTGATCTTAATTAACAGAGAATTTCGATAATATTAAACCCGATTTTTGTTTTAAATGCGGATTCGTTAGATTTGTAATATCGTACACTCGAAAGTCGTGCTTCATCAGATATCCAAACACCTCGAAGTTGAGTTAAAAATATAATAGCCTAGCAAACAAGTTTAAATAAAGCCATAATGAAACCATATCTCCATTATGGCTTTATTTAAACTTGTCTGCTGGGCTATTATATTTTTAACTAAACCTCGTTTCCCACCTGGCTCTTCAATCGCAACCTCGAAGTTGGTTAAAAAAAAACTCGGCTATCGCCTCGTTTTTCGACTCACTTCATGGTGTTTGGATATCTGATGAAACACTACTCCTGTGTGATACGTTACATGAAGTTCCTCATCATTTGTATTATTAAGTGACATCGTTCAAAAAGTTTCATTGGCGAAAACCTGGTAGGTATCTTTTTCATATTTGTAAATGAGGAATCTGTGAAATTCGTTTCACATCTGCAAGTTACATTCCGTGTGAAATTAATCATATCCCGTTTGAAATATCTGATTCTTGCGCGAAATCACATTTGAAGTTATTATGCACGATTGACATTCCTAGACCCAGTTTTTCTGGAACCGAAGGTGCACGACTTTATGGTTCATCCACCTTACGTAAACATGGCCACCAGCTTAAATATTCTTTTCTATGTGATTTATAAATTAGCTTTACTGCTCTTACTAGCCTCATTCCTGCCGGAAAGTTCATTTGAATCATCAAGATAAGGACGAGGCTGTTAAGCCTAATTTAAATGCACATGAAGGAATGTCCAGTTGGTAGACACTTTAGCTAGGGACAGTGGACCAGCTATCACTGTTTTGTTTGATAATTGTTGTTGTTGTTGTTGTTGTTACTTATTGTTTATTATTATTATTACTACAAAGATAATAGTAATTATTATCATAACTATTAATAATAATTATTGTAATTGTTATTATTATAATTTTTAGCATGTGATTTATTTCCTCTCTACGTTTTGTGAAAACATGAACGTAGATAATTGTATAGAGTAACATCCATGGATACAAAACGCTCTTTATGTTTTATATTGTATGTTTTAAACGCGCTTTTTCTTTTCACCGGAATATGAAAAGAAGAGCCGAGCTCAGAATGTCTGGTTGCCGCCGTCAGGAAAGAGTTCATGATATTTTTTTTTATCTCTTTCACGACGGTTGGTCTCCAATTAACGAATAAATTTATCTTGCTAGGGCCAGAGTAGAATGGATGAAGATCGCCAACGTTTGGAAAAATTAACAACATTTCATTACCTTTCATTGATGGAGGTTTTACTTTGCAGTGCTGAAGTGATGTAGTATTTATCCAATTACAAGTTCGCAGATAATCAATGCGACATATGCGACTTTGCATGGTACAATGATCAGTCATTATCTAGAAACCACTTATAACACCCAAATCAGACCTTTTGCCAGAAAAACATCTGCAATCGTTCGGCACGAATCTAACCCGCCACCTTGAGGAATCTAGTTGAGTACTTTGAAACGAGCCGAGACCGGCAAAACCGAACGGTTTCTCAATTTCATTCCATTGTTCACAGTCGTGGTTTCCAATCATCACCTTGTCATCGTAACTTCACGATATCGAGCGCCTATGTCAATATAAAAACAAATTATCCAGTGCAACTTGGAAACCTTGAATTCTTCAAGATATCCAAGGAGATTTCAAGTGTTATAATACCAACTAAATCATTTATTTCACAACCTAGTTTAATCTTGACTGGAGACCAATTTCAAATTGAAAACTTGCCTGAGCAGCCATCTCACAGCGACTTGTAATACGAGAGGACCAAATTACGTCACGTTGCTGTAACCGTTGAGCCAAAACAGAGAGGGTATTTTCATGTCTTCCAAGTGAACGCAGAAACCAGGGTTACTAGATTCGTAACTCCTGAATTCTAAAGGTAGGCTTACGTGTTTAGCAGTTTCAACTCTTTATTTGCAGGCATACCGTTTCTGTGTCTGACCTAGGGCACACCACTCTTGGTGAGAAATTGGTTTGTTAGATGCGCTGGCCAACTTTAATAGCTGAAAGTTTACTAGGCTACTTGACGCACATGCCTGCGAATATCATTTGTTAGGAAATGATCAAAATCCACGTTATTTGTGGGGATTCTACAAATGGATTGACATTGCTTTAACTACTTCGTTAACTCTTTTCCTCACGGTACATTCACATTTCGGATAGAACATTTACAGTTGGCTAATGTTTATCTTTGCAACGCCGTTATTGTGGCCAGTTTGTGAACATTCTTGGTCACACGCGTTGTGGTGAGACCTTTCCCGATAAGAATGGACCATTTAGCACAGCAGCGGGATTACATATTTTCCCTTGATATGTTGTGTATTGATCCCTGAAGCCCATCGAAGTCAAGTTCTTAGATATGTATATAAAATACCGTTGATACGATTTAACCACTACATAATTTTTTCAAGAAATAACTAAATAACGTAGTGAGTAAAGCCACTCTTAATTATCCGTGACTTAAGTATTAAGACTAAATAGTACCTAATTGCAATGTATGCCTGATGATACCAGGCAACAGTCTGAGATAAAATATTTACGAGCGAAGAACTTTACCCATCACATAGCAATCCGGTAATGCTGTGGTGTGGTTGCATCAAACATTAAACTGGATTTGTTTTATCCTTAAGAATGGCCAGAAATATCTGATTTCAGTTTAGTGGATGGATCCGGCAATTTACAACTCCGCATCACTAATTCATGAGCTGTACAAGTCTATATTGCTGAATATGTTTCAGAACCTGAACTAGTTACTCTATTAAAATGTTCACTAAAGATTTACCGGGCGGAAATCTTAGACTTACAATGAAGATGAGAGCTCAGCTCAAAATTCGGAGATGTAATGTCATCACACTTAGGAATTAGACAGAAACACACGAATAAAGTTTAATTGAAGTTCACTGGCGTTTCGTTGCCGACGCGCAACATTTTCAAAGTTACTCTGAAAAGTCTTTGCATACAATGTCAGCATGTATACGTGTAGCGCATGTAAATCAGTCGTAGTTCTAATATTAGTTTACAATGTAGGAAAGTGTTCAGGATAATAAATCGACGATGGTATTGCTAATATTTTACCTAACTGACAGCAAGATCATTTTCCATTTGAAATAAAAGACTATCCACGTGCTCGATATACAGCGACAGAATGCTAATATCAAATATTCACGTTGATATCATGCGGCTAGTTCATGATCATGTTCAAAATAACAACACCTTGTCCATGTGATCAACCGTCGATTGAAGAACATCAATATCAGTGTCCACGAATGTATCACGCGACTCTTTCGTGATTCCCAGTTCAACTCAGGGATATCCATTGGCCGAACAAAGTGCCGACTTTATCCCACCAATTCACCATCCGCTCGACCATGAATCTATGTTGAATATGCTGTTGATACTACGTGGTTTTTTCTAGCTGGTTACTTCAAAACAGTTCGACACCAATATATGATGGTGACTGGTTTACATTGAATAGGTTGACAGTTTTCCCCACGCACGCGAATCTTCAAATCTGTATGCTGTAGAAACGCTATCGCGTTAATCGAAATTTCTCATGGAACCACATCGGCCACCATAGCATGACACAAGATAAAGTGTTGTATTCTTTCAGCAATTGCGATGTGTCTGCATTTGGTTCAACCATCATTTCATTGCTTAATTTCAATAGCACGATCACCTTTCATTCACAAACCGTTTCTTCAAGCTCGCTGCATTTAATGGTTCCCAGTGCAGTATTTCACTGGGGCGTTGTGTATACTTCTTACTTTCGAGGTGAGTACAGTTGGTTCACCCTCTCCGAAGTTTTAATGGAACTACAACCTGTTCAGCAAATAACCAGGCCCATCTCAAGGCCCCTATCAATGGAAGACGTGAGATGTAATTTGGACCAGTTCTCACCATCGGTGGAAACGCTTAAGAGTTCAGAGACATTTATCCACCGACAATATTTCAACATCGCAAATCTTTAAATGGTCATATTCAGCATCCTGAAGTGAAAAAAACGTGAATCTTCCCTTAGAGATCTTTAGTCGAAAATAACGCTTAATCCTGATTTGTTCTTGAACTTTTGGTTCCCCCAGTAATCTTTATTTCCTTTTGCTCAGGTCTATTCATTTTCGCTGTTTCTCGTTTTCCCGACTGAGGTTATACGTTAATTTGCCGACTGAAGCGCTGTTGGGGGGTGTTTAACTCTCCTCACACCCATTTCAGCCACGGCCTTGCACGACACACCAACTTTACCGCATCTTTAAACTTACTTTACACCCTAGTGAGGTCGAACCTGTCGAAAGAGCTTTTCCATCTTCGACTAACATCATTTGATGATGCTAACTAGCTTTGGATACATTTAGTCACTGCCATTTACCAGCGGAACACATCTTGGCAGTTCAACAGTTGTGTACTTTTCGAGATCCCTATGTCCAATGCTCTGATTTCTGATAGCTCTGTCCGTGCAGTTCCATCGTCTTCATCCACGTGCGAGTTAGTTGGTCAGTAGTTCACACACGAGAGGCGTCGTCTTGTACGTCCGCTTGTCTTCAGTTGACTACGTAGTTCTTTAGGGCAAGGCGCATTCATCGCAGGCGCTCAGTGGACTCATGGATCGCTTCCTTGAAAACTGGTTTTAATGATTGACCGTGTGATTGTCCATACAATCCCAGGTCAAACTTCGCGCGATAACAGGATGGTTGACAACAACTTTTTAATTTGTACCTAACTAGTCTCGGTGTCTATCAGGTCTTTCAAAGTGAAACAGACGGATTTTTCGCCTTGCAATAAAACAGTGCACAAACCTGTCTGGCTTACATCACAAAGGACACTGATGTCGAAGTATACGAGAAAAAAATGATCTTGTCAAATTTTTTTTGATAGCACCAATGGTTGTTAACTCAAGATTCTAGAACACGCATCTTTGCTCTCTAGGCTTCTGAGAGGCCCTTTTTTATTTCTTATGATTGGGGCATAAATTTCAACAGATCTGTAAGCAGGTTAGAAATTTGCTTCGGCAAGAATAGGTTTTGCAGCTCAAGGATAAGAATTATGGCAAAAATCTAATGCGCAATTTGGCGCACGAACCGAAAAACAAGCACAGTCGTATGATAAAGTTGTTAATCTTGTTTGAAATGCTACCACTTGAAAACCCTTCCGTTTTCAAAACAGTTAAAACCTCACCCAATGTCATTGCGGGAAAGAATTGCTTGTAACGAAACTACTCTCTGCCGAGAACTTACAAGTGCAAGAAGTTAAAAATACATCAAACTCAAATGTTTCCTAATGTATGGAGAAGTGAGTTAACCAAGCCTGTGCTAGTTTCAACGTGAGGAGAATGTATAAATTCAACGAGGAACTATCACTCACAGATTAAGGCCACATGGAAGTAGTAATTAGCTTTTTCAAGTATGTGCCCTGAGTCGGCGTGGCCATGACATGTTTGAATATAATACATGAATGTAGCATTTTCGTTTTTCTTGACAGATTTTTTAATCCGTAAAGTTGTCTTAAACCAGGTCAGCGGTTGTTGCCAAGAATTGGGAAACAGGTAATGGCATCCAGTCTAATTTCAATAGTTATTGACTGAGAAGATATTTTAATGTTAAACGTTCCTCGGCTTCTAGTATCTTGGCTTCCTTAGTATGTCGGCTTCCTTAGTAAAGACACGTTTACACAAGTGCGATTTTGCACGTTGCAATTTTCATCCTGGTGTATGTAATAAACTCTTGACAGTCTATGTAGCGAGACATTCGCTTATTATTGGCTGCAGTTTGTCCTTGACGCTATCGTCAGTTAAACACATACTCCAATAGGTCAATCGCAAGGCACAAAATCACGTGTAAAATGCTCTTTAGGCTCCGAAGTAAATGAGCTTCCGTCAGATGTGAGTCTAACTAATCCGTGTTATATTTTATAGTTTCCACCTGAGGTACGGCGCAGAAACATGTGGGGATGGCGACTGAGAGTTTATAGAATTAGGAAGTTTACCGCCAGGTAACTCATTTGAACGTAACAGCATACGTCGACCCGTGAATCAGAAGTTTTTCAATAAATAGCGCATGATTCTCAAGGTAGACGTTTCCAAATATAAAAAATGATATTCAGAAGGTGAATGTTGAAACAACGCCGGGTTTATTCACTATAATTGTAATTTCTAAATTAAAATTTAAGAATCGTCTGACGTTTGCCAGAATAAAACAGTAGAATACATCGTCATTCGGGAAAATGTTAATAGTTTACCGAATTTTTCCGAATAAACGCCCCCGTTTGACTAAGCACCTCAATGGAATAGACGCCTCTCTAAGCTTGTGTGTGTATTTCACTTTCAAGTGGAATAAATACGCCGTTTTCAAATTTCTTTTTTAGCACCATATTTTCTTATTGTTATTTTTCATTCCATTTGCAGATATTTTTCTTCCTATTCCATAGTTCGTGGAAAACATTTCGTACTCACTCTCGTGGTTGTCCTATCGCTATTTTTTCTCTTCAACTATCTTCACGCGACTGAATTTCTTGGTTATGGTTTATCCTACGTGAAGATTATTGTCTATTTACTTAGGCAAGATAACCAACATTATTACGACATTATGACCCAAGAAGCAGAGGTGAAGTTGCTGTAGCTTAAGCTTTGCACAAAAACGCTTGCGCTGTATCAGGTCGGTTGAGAATATCGGAACGACTCCTGACGAGAACACGCTGGCCGCTAACTGTTGTTAAATAAGCAGTACCTGATAATATCGTCTAGCTGTGGCATGTTAGATTGTCAGATTGCGTCGGAGCATTGAATGGCTTTTTAGATAATATTTGTAGAATCGATACCAACATTATACCTGAATGGTCGGTCAGAGCTGTTGCTTCATCGTATCTACTCTGACAGGCTCTAGTGGAAAATAGCACGAAAGTTGATGAAAAGCAGTGTGATACAACCACTTACTACAACTGATCAAAGTTTAAATTCTTTTGTTTTTTCCTCGTGAATTATTAATGAGTTTTATAAGGTATTTCACAAGATTCAGACTTAACTAAAACTTTATACAATTTCATTGCAATGCTGACCACAAAAATAAAATCTTTTAGACGGTGTGGAATTTGCATGTTTTCCAGAAGAAATATATGAGACAATGGTGCGAGGTAGGCGTTGACTGTGCTTGTTATTCTTATTGTATTTACAGTGAACTACTCGAAGGCAGGAATGTAGCTATGGGCTGATTGGAGTGAACAGGTCGACTTCAGTTTTCTTGAAATTAAAGTTTCAGTTCTTTCGGATCTGATTAGAAATTGGTAGAGGGGTGTCTAACTTAAGAACCACAAAAATCCACATCAGCAGCTGATCAATCTGTGCCAAAACTGCCGAAATGGTAAATTCCAGTACAATTCTGTGCTTCATTGATAAAAACTCGCCTCCAATCCCTGTGGGCTCGATAGCCCAATCGGTATTCCGAAGATGCGATATCAAATCCCGCTCGAGTCAAGATTTTTCAGTTGACTTCAACAGTGTCAGATTATCACCAAAAATTTCTGTTTACTATTTCATCCGTGATAAACCGCCGACATATGTTGTCTAAGCAAACTATCGGGAAATCAAAGTTTCGACTTTCAACAGATCAATTGACATACGGATATTTTCTATAAGCATCTTTCCTGCAACATGGACATTAGTGCAGGAGGTCTGTATGTTTGTGCAATGTTGTTTTCACTCTTTCTCGTCCACGTCAATGGCTTCAGCCTGCCTCCCTCGTCCGTCAGAAGGTACTGGAGACGAAAATGGCAATAATTTTAGTATTTTTCATTGACAGAGCAGGTTTTTTTAAAGTATTTTTTTCTTTTAAGTTCTCGACACCCACGTACTGTATATAAACTTTTTTTTAATATCTATCTAGTCTTTACCAATTTCATGCTGTGACAGCTGTCGTCACAGTTCAACCTCGTTTTCCATCGATTAATTTAACATTTACCAATCTGAATATTTAAAAGAACATGTCAGAACGTAGATTCCGTTACAGATTAGCAATAAATAAAAATTACGATGATCTCCGAATAGGATTTATAATCTACAAACAAAGTCGTACACAATTGCATTATCCATTGTGAATCAGGTTACGTTTTGTCAAAATATTCTTGCGCATGTTAAACTCTAAAATTTTGTACGTCATTTTACTAAATACATCTCACCATGTTTAAGCTTGTGTTTTGGATGTTACTTGTGAATGTGGTAATTAAGAATTGAACTTTTTGACTGATCCCCTTACAGTTTGATCGTCCCGCCGCTTTCTTCTTTTATCTTGGTCTTTAGGATATCCCAGATCGTAAAAATGTCACATGGTTAATCACCTTGGTAAATATACATTTAATTATATGTTACATATGATTTATAGTATAATGGGACGTAGCATAACGTTGCGTAGTGTACTCTTTGATGCGATGTAGTAAGGTGTAGGATTTCATTTGCTTTCAAAATAAGTTATAATAAACTTCAAGTAAATGAATGAATGAATGAATTTGTTTCTTGTTTCTTTATACAGGAAACCAATATGATCCATAGGTGCTTTACAAAAGGGACCTGTACTTGAAGATAAATACATTTAGGAGTATATACAAATTAAATATAGTAATATATCTGAAAGGAAAAGGCCATATTTTTTAATTGTAGACAGATATCGGCAAGCTTAAACCACTGCCTGTACAGTAAATGAATAACTCATTACAAACAGTGTATTTATACTTCAGATATACTAATTAGGATTATAGAGTTGCTGAGTAACAGTTTTCATTCTTTCGTGACGCGATGATTATTGCAGTTTTTATTTATGGATATGTGTTGCGTGATGCCATGCATGATAAGTAACCCTAAGCGTGATGCAAAAATTCTGTTTTAGTTCTCGATTTAAGTAATCACGTGTTGTAATTTTTTACGTTTTTTGTTTGTTTTTCTCTCTTTCGTGATATTTATTCCAATCCTGAAGAACAATGACACTCTCGCCATTGGTGCTGTAGCGGTTGGGTATATTCTGCAGAAATTTTCATGTCATACGTAAGTGAATTTAGGAATAAAACTGTTCTTGGGATTTAGACCGTTTCCGGTGAAGTGTTCCTTCTAAGCGTAGTAAAAAGAAGTTTTTACCAATGTATCATTCTGAAGTTTGATTTTCACTGTTAAGAATTTAACAGCGAAATTCAAACTTCATAATGATGCATTGGTAAAAACTTGAATGATGCATTGGTGAGGTCGTTTTTATATTGTGAAGTTTAATCTCCACTTTGAGGGCATTTTCTGCGCAGATGGAATTTTCTAATTAGTTCCTTGTGAGATTTGACAAGAAAGAAGGGAAATTATTGAGAGAACTTGAGCAATAGAAATTGCTAAAATTATACCTCAAACAAGCTTTTTCCTTCTGCCCCGACCCATGCGAATTTTTTTAAAACCAAAATGAAACGCAGCCTAAACGTCTGCATAATGTCTAATATCCAACGTAAAATTCATGTCGCTTATCATTCAACTTATAGGAAGCTTACAGCTTTAGTAACGAAAGATCTGAGCAAAGATACACGAAAGATTCTACGAAAAGTAAGTGATCGTAACAATAGTCTTTTATGGTGGATATAAAATATCAGGAGTGGATATATGAGGTCAAGAAAGGATGGCAGTCCTATCAAAGTTTCTCACCTAAAGTTACACTACCAACTTTATAGTTGGTAAATACTCGATGAAAGTTTTTACTATTATTTTAGATTTTTTTGATTCATCATACATTATCAAGTTCCGTGAAATGACATACCCTGTTATAAAGGTTTCTGTCATTTTACAGTAAAAACTACCGGCAGCTTGCACACCAGAGAAGGCCCCGTTAATTTACTGAGTAAATCTGCTGTAAAAAGATCTTAAAAATGAAAATTCTTGCAGTAGAATGTCGGTTTAAAGTACGGTAATTTTATTAAGAACAGTATTTTTAGTGTCAAGGTAGTTTTACAGTATAATTGCTGTAAAATATCACCGCGGATTTTTGTTAAAAAATGTAACACTGTATGGCATTTTCTGCATAAAGGTAATGTTACACGGAACAATTTTTAACGACGATTTTTAACGCAACAATGTTGCACAAAAAATCGGCCCGTGTAACATGGTATTTGCGAGCGATTTTTAACGCAACAATGACTGCGGCAACATGTTGCATAAATTTGAACTAGCTTCAAATGCTCGCAACATTGTTGCATAGATTGCATAAAGTTGGTTCGTGTAGCAGCATAGCCAACGATTTTTATCCCAGAGTCCCTTTTATCCCAACAATCTCCCAGAGTCCCTTGCATTATTGGTTGCATTTACCCGGAAAAGCAGCCAGTAAATGCAGGAATATGAACGAAATGGTAAGAGCTTCGATGCTGAGGTAAGCAAAGCGTGAAAAGGAAAATAAAACACCGTCACAATGGAAGTTTCACAGTTTTTTATTCCTTTTTGAAGCCAATCTTGTTACGTGCATGGTCAAAATCCGACGAATGGAGTGATTCAGGCTTTCTGTTTATCCAAGCTGTTGTCCAGATTTTTTTTTTTTTGACGTTCTTTTGGTTCTTCCTCATCTAAACTCTAATATCAGCAACATTTTGATGATCTTTTTCTTGCGAAGCGTTATCGCTATTATCTTTATTTGTTTTGGTCGTGTAAAGTGAAACTACGCCAAAGCCTGGGAGGTCGATGTTGTGTAATTTCAATTCAGAAAAATCGTTCCGAGTAACACCGCCGTTGTGCAACATGTTGCACAAAAAATTGTCTCGTTTGCCATGCCACGTTTTTTGTGCAACATTGTTGCGTTAAAAATCGTCGTTAAAAATCGTCCCGTGTAACATCCCCTTAAGGGTTGGCGACATACCCTACTCGTGACTCTTTTAACGACTTGAAGGAACAAAATGCTTAAAAGGGCTGTACATCAAAAACAGGTTGGTTATGATGTGCTCTTAGTTGAAGGACTTGACTGTAATTGGATGGACCATTTAAAAGGACGAGAAGTAAAAAACACTGGTAAGTTAATTTCTGAGGCTTAAATTGTTAAATTTATGTCGGAAATACACAATGGGAGATTTCCTGTTTGCATCTTACGACATTGCATCATTTTTCTACTAAGGAATTCCAGGAACTCACACGCGATTTCACGCCTGGAAACTTGAACAATACGAGAAGGTAAAGTTTAAACCATCTTGGGATTTACTGGTAAAAAATTAAACTTAAAATTAAATTACAATAAGGCCTGACACATTACTTTTAGTGAAGTATGGTTATCTAGTTCTTTCAGAAGTATTGCATTATCGCATAAGAATTATTATTATTAAAATTTACATATATATCATCATGATCTAAAGTTTCTATTATTGTTTTTACAGATTGTATACTTGGACACCGATTTTCTCCCTGTTGTTAACATCGATGAAGTGAGATATGAACTTTTATTCCTAGATTATTATCGAAAATAAACTGATTATATTTGTTGAACAAAATTTTCATATAAGATATTTGAAAAATTTCAGATATTACAAGTGAATAAAACTAGTCTGAATTCTTTAGACTTCATTTCTGTCTGTTATTTGCGCCAGTGTTTTCTTTATGCATTAAACTTTCAATAAGCTTCCACTCCTAATGAATCAACTTTAGTTTTAACTTTTTCTTCTTCTCCAAATCTAGCTCTTTGATATTTCAGCAGAGTTTTCCGCGGTTTATCATCGCCAACCAGTAAGTGATCCACAAAAAATAAGTTTATTTTAGATTTCCGAGGTTTTAATCTTGGATGAAATCCTTGAATACTATTTTTAGGGAATATTTGACACATGTTTCAATGCTGGAATTCTGGTCTTTAGGTAGGATAGGAAATTTGATTTCATTTTTGCAACTAATTAACTAATAATAGAGTAGGTAATAGCTTGGTTTGGAGTGCAATCTCAGGAGAAAAAAAAACCCTAAAAACACATGTCCGAAGGACAAGTGCTACTTGAAAGACTCTCGAGTGCGTGTTTTTCCAAACTGCTCAACAAACCATGTTACTACCAATTAATAACATACATGAAAAGGTCACACAGTGCCAAAAAAGCTGATTCAGTGTAAATTAGGATTACCTTTTTCTGCACTGTGTTACTTTGAAATCGCACTGCTCTCATTCCACTCAGAATCTAGAAAATTTTTCATGGATATTATTATAAAAATATATGAGATGTGATACTCGTTGTGATTGGCTAGTGAGTTTGCATAATGGATTGAAGAAGGAATGCCGCCGTTTCTGACAAACTTAAACATTTTTTGACAAAAAAAGAAGACAGAAGACGCACGGGAATGTACCGACTAGCTTTTTTATTACGAAAAGTGAGGGGGTAACTGTCACCCCGTGGCTTCTCTACCGACGTAACGCTCCATACTAAAAGTGGCTACTTAACTGAGTGCAATGTTAGTTTTCCATAATCAGTCAGTCACCTTTAGGTCCCCAAAATTCGAGAGTCTCCTCAAGTATCGCCACTCGCAGAAATTCGTACCAAATTTAAGTAAGTGATTTGCCCCTGGCCAGGATGATGTTAGGTAGAAAGGAATATCGCGTTCAAACAAGATGCTACTCAGATTAGATGACTGTAATGTGATGACACTAAGAACAGATGAAGGGGAGACGAGGCTGTATTTAACCACTAGAAAATCAGCGAGATCAAAACCGTTAAGTTACAAATATAAGTACTGTACATTGAATTCTCTTCATCACTCCAGGAAAAACCTCCCGATTAATGACTTCTCGACCATTTCTTGAATTTGTTTCCGTTTCATTCTATTTCTAAAAAGGCCATCAAAACGAGTCTACGATGAATTGATAACCACTTGGATGGTAAGCTTGTTTTGCCGACCTTACAATGCATTTTAGAAATTAAGGGAGTTTTGACATTGTTTTCGAAGCAATGCCAGCAGTCCCATCTTTAAAGACGTTTCTTTAGGCTAAATGTCTAATTCTCACTTATTACAACCTTTGAACGCTCCGTACCGTTTAGTTTTTTGTAATCATCGTCTGTTTTTTGTTTGTTTAGGAAATGACCGATACAATGGGTTGCCCACATGACCAGAGAGTGCTCTGGTATTATTTCGCCTTCTCTGGTAACACTCCTTGACTCCTCTTGCAAAGTTTCTTCCTACCATCTCAAACTCATTAATAATTTATGAGCAAAACACAAAGGAAATCAGTATCGAGACGTAGTTTGGATATCTGATCTTAATCAGGATAGAATTTCGTCAAATTTAAACTCGATTTTCTCTTTAAATACGGATTCGTTTGAGATGTAATATCGTACACTCGAACGTCGTGTTTCATCAGATATTGAAACACTCCTTCTCGTGTATGATATATTACATAAAAAATCATTGGTTTTTGATATGTAAATTCATTTCAGGTCGATGGAACCCTCTCCCATATTCCTACAATGTGTGGAGGTTGTCATTCTATCCATTGCGCGGTAAGTTTCCTTTTGGTTGCATATTTTTTGATAGTTTAAAGTTTGGTACCTGTCAGTGTGTGCTGGTGGCACAGTGGTAGTGCACGTGTCTCTCACCACTGTGGCTAGGGTGTTGGTGACACGAGTGATAGTGCACGTGTCTCTCACCACTGTGACTAGGGTGTTGGTGGGACAGTGGTAGTGCACGTGTCTCTCACCACTGTGACTCGGGTTAGATTCCGGCTCCGTGCAGTTATCTGATTAAAAGTTACCATGATCACATATGAGAAGAACGTTGTTCAGTTTGACTCTACCAAGCATCGCAGGTTTTCTTCGGGTACTCCAGTTTCCTCCTGTAGTAACACTGGATCCATGAGGGGTGGACCTTACTGGACCTCTAAGGAGAGAACAGCTTATGTAAATGATAAGGTTATCCAGTATAAATAAAGGCACTTTTACCTTTACCTTTATCATTCTATTTAAATTATATGGTTAAGAAAAAGACTCAGGATCATTTAAAATAGCCTTAATGTCAGCAAGCGTTAAATTACATCTGTAGTTCCTAAACCTATTCTGCTTGTGGCCCCTTGATGCCATGTGCAACCCTTTTTTACGAAACTGCACGTTTAGCCATTCAGTTCCTTTTCACCTTAATGCAAAACGGTTTTCTTCTTCAATTTCATTCCTTGGCTGAGTTCAGAACTAACATGTCATGGGCCAGTTCCGAGTTACCTTTTTCCCTCTGCTGTAAAATAAGGTTTTGTTCAAAACTTCACATTTAAGAATCACTTTTTGCTCACACGCAAATAAACTCAAGATAACGGGAAAGGTTTTCAACCGGACCTCGTTTTAATCCGAAGGAATAAGGCAATTCGTGAAAAGGCCTTTTAGACCTCGTTCACACGATACCGGTACGAAATGAAACCGTAACGAAATTATTACGGTTAGGCCTTGCGTTCACACGGTACCGGTATGAAAAAGCATGAAACCGTAATGCTAGCCGTAACGATTTCAAACCGTAATGTGAAACCGTAATGAAACTGTACCTCTACCGGTATCGTGTGAACAGGTTCGCACCGTGATATTTTGATACCGGTGTAGTTTCGTACCGGTATCGTGTGAACGGGGTCTTACACTTTCAATGGTATGATCTTTAATCATCTAACATCATTGACAGGAACCTGGAGCCCTTTTGTACATGCTTACAAAATTAACGACAGTTTGTTTTACCCAATGAAAGGTATGTTAACTCGAGATAACTCTTCTGATACTTAAAGTTAAGAAAGGGAACATTTTTCGAATATTTCGACGGCATAGACTTCATATGGGGCGTTCATATGTTGACCGTGTGTGAGCATCTGTGGATGTATGTGTATGTGTGTGTGTTTTAAGCTTCACGCGATCCCACTTGTAGCTTATTGATGGTTAGACCCAGTGTCAAAAGCATGAATGAACTCCATTGTTGAATGACTAACGGTCGCTAATTCCCGGTGGTAGACGACCCCAATCACTCTTTATTTATTTATTTATTTATTTAAACTTATTTGAAAACGGTAGCCCTTCAGCGCCCTCGCCTACTGATGTATATTAAATGCTGATTTTCAAGGGGCCGTTTACATGCACAAATATATATACAGTACAACTAAAATGTTAACAACTAAATTACTTCTAACTATATTATTTACAATAAAAAGGTTAAAAATGTTAAAAATGTTTATTTGCCAGCCCAAATTTATGTTGATGGGTATTATGGTCTCGTCAAGTTATTGTAATAATTTTTAATTAAAGTTTTAAATGAACAAATAGAAAGTTGATCATACCCATCAACCTTTCCTATAGGGATGACGGACTCCTTGGATTCAATTGGTCCAAAATTATAAATTTTTACTAACTCTAGCCACAATCCTAAATCCAATCCTAACTTGGGCCCAAAACCTTATAAGATGACTGATAATTAAGGACCAGTAGTCGGAGACTTTCAATGGTTAAATACTGAAGGATGATCTTTCAAGAAAACTCGCAAAGGTGTCATATCTTAGCATAATTTCAGTTTTTAGTTCTGTCTGTTAAATTGTTTTCAGCTTATCATTTTGCTGGATTTGGCATTATTCGAAAACCTTGGGAAGTGAAGAAACGACCCACGACAGAAGAAGCCGTACGGTTTACCGGACCGTTGTTGAAGTAAGGAAATTTATGAAGGGAAGGCTAAGGAAGTGTAAATAGGGAATAATATTTGGGAAGGCGATAAGAGATAAATATGTGGAGGGAAATGATGATATCACGTCAAGATGAAGGAGAAAGAATTCAGAATTAAAAGGAGGAAAGAAAGCATAAATAATGAGTGGTAGTGAATGAAGAAGCAAAGTAAGCAAGGAAATGAAGGAATAAAAACTGAAGGCTTAGAAAGGGAAGGACGGAAGAAGGAAGCTTCGTTAAAGTTAAAAGTTTTAATTATTTATTGAAGAATTACTCGTGTACAAAAGAGGCAAAAGATATTCAGTGAATAATGAATAAGATAAAGAAATGATTGCGATGGTGAAGGTTGTGGTGAAGAACGAGAGTCGAAGGTTGGGCAAAAGACGGAAAGAAGATGTTGGGCAGGATGACAGAAGACAATATTGCGGGAGAAGAACAGAAAAAAGAGGTGGAAGACGAAATAATTGTAGCCTGAAGACCTAAAAATGACAGGGAAAGAAAAAAAGAGCTATGTCAGCAAACTCGTAAAAACAAAGATCATCTGACAAATGTTGCTTTCCACGCTTTACATTTAGACGAGGTGATATGATTTCATTATGGTGGCAACTGTTTTACGAAGCAATCGAAGAATTTGGCCTTCACGATTGGTGGAAGAAGACGAAAATTTACGAATTGACTTGAGCAAAGAAAAGAAATCTCTTAGAGTGTTTATTTATGATGTGAAAATATAATCATTTGTACAAAGATAAGTCCTCAGAGATAAATATAATATGTCATCATGCATAGTCAAGTCTTCTGTGGTCTCCCCAGCCGACTTTCGTCTCACAGTGCGTTGTACATGTCAGACCAATACTTGAGTATGAATGTAACCAGGGGCGTAGTTAATGTATTTTGACTGGGGGGTGTCCAGCTTAATTTGCCCGAATATTGCATGCCTTCAAAAATTGCCCGAATTTAATTTGGCGCGCAATCAGGCCATGTATGGCGTACCCTCGCCCCCTGCAGCCCTGATACGTAAGTTAAATATAAACATGTACCTAAAAGGAATTTTGACCAACCTTACCGAACCAAATTTTGCCCAAATTATTATCTATTTTTCGTTCGAATTTCACGTTTTTTTATGAATTTTGGGGAGGGGACGGTTGCCCCCCCTCCCACATTCGTCTCCCAGACTGCTCCTGAGAAAATATTGTCATCTTATATTAAAATTTGTAGAGTATGTAACTCATTTTAATTTCTTTCATATTAAATGAGCCCATTGCCACTACATAACTGAGGAACGCACTTACTCTGTGGGAGAGATTACTTAACGTTAATGATTAATGTTTTGAAAAAAGCTATCGTCTTCGCCATGACCCGTTCGTTGCCAGAGTAGCCTGGGAACTTGTTTTTCCTTGGAAACGAGGCCATGTGGTTTGGAGTTGGTTGGCGTCCGATTTTCCCAGGCAGAGCAAATCATCACAGCGATAATTATCTTATCGTTTCACCAGAAAGCAGAGAAAGTTTTGCCTGTATTTTGGAACCATGAACATAACTGTAGTGCTACTTGACGGGGAAAGCTTTGAAGAGAAGAATTTGAGGGTAAGCAAGTAGATATGATTCTCTGTTCAGTAATGTTCGCTGTTCTTTTTTGACATTTGACGGCAGCAACCGGCAAACCACTTGCTGTTGCTTCTGTAAGCTAACCCGTCGTGCTGTTTCTCTGTTTGCGATTCTTTTTGCCGTATGAATGTTGGAAATAAGCTCAGTGAAACTGAAAGCTGAGCTTCCGTGTAATCAGTCTTAAAATAGTACTCCCATGCGTTACAACGCAGATTCCAAACTATTTTTTTTTCACCTCTATTAAAGGCTAACCTGCAATCAGCTGAAGTTTTTGGGGTGTTTTGTTTTGTTTTTTTTTTATGGACGGGCCTACAAATTGCTTTAAATCTTTTTTTCCTTTACAATTTAATCGACCAGGAAGTGCTTCATGCCTCGTTTAAGTCTTAGTTGTATTAAATCTCAGCAAATCCGTAAGTTCTTGCAACGCATATTGTGTCCTGTGTACACAACCCGAAGTCAACATCGGAAATTTGAGAATTCATTTGCTGTGTTTCAAGTGGAGTTCCTGTTTGCATGATACATTCAAATGTTGCTGCAAACCCGCCTTTTGTATTCATCCAAATATAGTTGTGGATAAATGGTCACGGCAGTATTAATCTTATGAAGCGATTTAACTACTGAATGCCGTTGAACAAACTGTTAAATAAGAAGCCATAAGGCATTCCTCTTACAGATATTGTTGATTTGGCGACTGCAGGAAGGCGTGTAATTGGGTACTTTCAAAATGAGAGCCCGGCATGTTATAAATAGACTGTTAACGTCGTCTGTTACAGTGTTTTTATCACTCATAATTACATGTACGTACTAGCCCAAGACATTAACGAAAGTCGAGCGGCCTATGTCAAAACAAAACGAAAGAAGTAGTTTACGGTGGACCAACTTAATTAGATATTAAAAGCAAACTACTGTCTCTTGCCAGAAGTGTCATTACCACAACACGTAAAAGGGATTGTTTGATTTCTGTATGTCCGATAAATTACATAGACAGATGGTCATTGACTCTCATGCGTTATTCATTTTAATTTTGAATAAACGTTCAAATATTACAACAAGCACTTTTCAAGTATTCTGCAGACAGCTTAACTCAAAATTTACATATTCTAAACTCTTGCTATTCCCGGAAAGTACTTATATTTTACAAACGGGCAAACAGATGAGTTCACATTTTTGTTTTTAAACAGACCTCAGAATTACATGTGTAAAAGTACTTTAACAGATTATTTGAGATACGTTGGTTTTTAGGTCCAATATTTGGACTCCAAGGGAGTTTACAACTTCATATCTGGCACTACTCAGGGTATTACTCACTATTATGTATTAAAAACTGAATTTTGAGGTGCAAGAATGGAACGTTGTTATGATTTTTTAGTTCTTTAATGGATGACATGGTTCAAACCTTCCTAATTCCCTGACAAAAAGCTATTAAATATTTTGTACTGTTACAGTTCAACTAAGATTATCCAAGTAACCCACTTAGGAAAAGTTTTGCTAAAGTGTGCTTCTAAATGGTTATTTTGTTGAAATCTCTTGACTGGAATGTTAAGATAACTTGTTTTGAGGCAGGGCTCATCCCCTTGATGAGTAAAATCATCTGGCCTTAACCAGAATAAAATTATAGTGTGCCCTTGCTCCTTAACACATCAGAAAGCTTTTACCCTGGAAGCTCTTGATCTTTCGCTAGATGATAGAAAAAAGCCATGTCCCAAAACAAAAAATAATTAAGAATTTGAAAGTGTAATATTTTAAAAGCATGATGTAATTTTGAAAGTATAATCTGTAATTATTGGAAGTATTTTTGGAAGCCATCATGTTAACACAGTTGTTACTGGACCACAGCTGTGTATGACTTGGTGTAGTTACCAAATAATAGCTGGGTATAATTTGGTACTAGGATAATTAGTTAAAATGCAAAACATTAATTTTGCCCAAATTGGCCATCAGCCAATGCTATGTTTCTACTTTGCTTCCTCAGCTTTCACAGTATATTTAAATAACTTCAGCTTTTATAGCATTTGCATTAGCTGAGGCCTTGTCCTTTGTCTTCTTAAAATTTGTGGTTAGTCATTAATTTCCCTCAAATGTTTTTCACTTATTTGCATAAAGTTCACTGTTTATCTGATTTATCTGTTTATCTGAATGTGGCAAGATGAATTTTGTATGAGTTCTCTGTTATATCTGTCAAATTGCCTTCCTTTAAATAACCAATTGAAAGTTATCTCAGTAAGCTTATAAAATAGTCATAGTTAGCAATTATAGTATTATTGCCAATCATTAGTTCTTTCCTGAGACAATGACTTGTGCTGTAAATTAAATTTGGGAAGAGAAGTTGTTAGATGGGTTTTGTACATTATTAACTCTTTCAAGGTGGGAGCTCACCCTCTGATGAGTAAAATCATCTGGCATTAGGCAGAGTATAATGATAGAAGTCTTATGCTATCAGGAAAGAGTTAATAAACTTGGCGATAACTCTGTCAAGGCAGGAGCTCCCCCCCTTGACGAGTAAAAGCATCTGGCATTATCCTGAGTGAAATAATCTGGCGTTAGCCAGAGTAAAATAATAGAAGTCTTATGCCACCAGGGAAGAGTTAATAAACCTGGAGATAACTCTTTCAAGGCAGGAGCTCTCCTCTTGATGAGTAAAATCATCTGGCATTAGCCAGAGTAAAATGATTGAAGTCTTATGCTACTGGGAAAGAGTTAATAAACCTGGTGATAACTCTTTCAAGGCAGGAGCTCTCCCCTTTTTACTAGTAAAATCTTCTGACATTAGCCACAGTAAAATGATTGAAGTCTTATGCCACCAGGAAAGAGTTAATAAACCTGGCAATAACTCTTTCAAGGTGGGAACTCTCCCCTTTTTACTAGTAAAATCTTCTGACATTAGCCAGAGTAAAATGATTGAGGTCTTATGCCACCTGGAAAGAGTTAATAAACCTGGTGATAACTCTGTCAAGGCAGGAGCTCTCCTCTTGACCAGTAAAATCATCTGACGTTAGCCAGAATAAAAATAATGGAAGCCTTATTCTACCAGCAAAGAATTAAAGGGTTTTGCTACTTCTGCTGTGTGTTATAATGTTTAAATTGTTCAGACTGCCATAAATTGTGCAAGTCATTCTTGAATTGACTAAAGTTAATGTAACATTGACAAAAATTCCAATAATTGCTTTATAAAAGTAGCAACGACACTTTTTTGTCAGTAATGTAAGTCTAAATATTCAAATATCATGCCTTCAATGCCTTTGAAATGGTAAAATTTAAAGTTGAAATGTCCTGTATCTTTAAAGTAGTTCTGTTCCTGTGCTGTTGCAGTTTTAAATACCCTTGTGACTATTTATACTTCACTTAACTAGATAATTCTTTATTCTTCTAAATTAGTAAGGTATTGATATTTAATTACCATCTATGTGCAAAATTTCGAATGTTTTTTTTATGTTAAGATTTCCTCTTTCAAAATTACTTGAGTAAGAAAATGTTTTATGTTATGTCAAGTGACAAACTTTCTGACATTTTAGCTTCAAGATTTCTTCTTATTTTAAGGTATTTTGGCCAACTTATATTCTGGCTTTGATGACTATATTCTCTTATGTTTGATTTCAAACTTCAGAAAGATACCTTGGGAAAAGAAATTTTTAAAATTGCTTGCAAGAAAATTGGCCTAACTGAAGAAATGGATTATTTTGGACTTCGCTTTGTCAACAAACAAGATGGAGAGGTTGGTACTGCATGTTGTGCCTGTCTTCATTTTGTGGTGACACTTAAAAACAGATGATCAAAACCACTACCATAGTATGAACATTTTTGGACATAAATTAATACCCTTACTCTTACTCTATAGATATGAATTTAGAAACACTTTATAAGTCTAGGGATTTAATTTTTGTCAAAAAATAGTAGGAGGAAATCAGAAAGTAGCTGGAGCAGTGAAAATCTGAATGCTCAAAGATGTGCTCTGGTGTGTACTTTCAGGACCTAACACCAATTTTTAGAGGCCATTGTACACATTATTATAATCAAGAGAATGAGATTGGTTAAAATTTTATTACCATAAGCAAGAGTTTTTCATTCCTGTGTTACAAACATGTACATCACTAAATCATTAGAACTGGTTTATCCATATTTTGGAATGCAGAAAGTACCTGGTACAAATGCTAACAGTAGCCCACACTTGCATTGGGCATCAGCAATTTTTGAAATCTTAGAAGTCTCTAACATGGATAGTTGTTAAGTTTCTGCACAGCAGGACTACTTTGTCAAGCTGGCATTACCTTTCTTAACTAAACTCAAGGTAAGGAGTAACACTTACAAAAATTGATGGAGTTTTTCTTGTCACAGGCTTTTTAGCAAAATGATCTCATGCAGCGAATGGCACACCCAAAAGATTCCATGCTTGAAATCACAATCCCGATAATGAGTTGCTTTTACGAGGCAACAACTGTGATTGCAATTCAGATCCCAATTGAAAACCTGAGCCATCCTTCTTGATAGCCATGATGAGTCGTAATGAGCCATAATTCTTTTCATGCATACGATTAAACGCATTCCCTGATGGTTTAGCCAAGTGCATCCAACAGTCAAATCCTCAACTATGCCAGCAATTATTATAAAATCAGTATTTCACCTTATGCTATTTGATTTTTAAACTTGTAGTTTCAATGGATAGACAATGATAGGTCTCTTAAATCTCAGCTTGGGAAAGGTAAGCAAAATGCTGTATGTTCACACTGTAATGTCCCAGTTAAATTGTCCATGTTAATCTCTGGTTCTGGAACAATTTGGTAAAACAGGAATTGTAATGCCATTGTAGAGTAGCTTATTGTAAAATGTGCCTAGAATTTTAGAGTTCTTCACAGATTTTAGGCCACCTGAAAAACTTGAATTCCTGCTCACAGGACAACTCCAAAAATTTTGGTGTAAAACTGAATCATGATTTTCGTATAATGTTTTTATTGATTTGACAACTGGAAAAATTTTCATGGATGCAATAAACACAATTTAAAACATTTGCAGTAAGCTACTGTAGTTTTCTTGACCATATGTTTTGGCTATCATACATAAAATGTCACTTTATAATCAGAACAAATACTGCACAGATACCATGATGACATGATTCAACATTCATCCAGAATCTGCATTTTTCATGGACTGATAGTTGGCCATGATCACTTGGTAATATGTAGAGTCAGTGATACCTGAAACCACAGCTGCATTCCATAACATGTCAACAATGTTTTCCCCTGGGAACTTTAGAAATATGGCCTGCTATTCCTACCTTTAGGAAAGCTTATGTACCACTATACTTTTCAGTTAATCACAGCAAACTTCTGGCAGATTGCTTTACACTGCTGACACCTTAAAATGAATATGAATTTGATGTCTGTTGGTTATAACTCATGAATGGATGTCTTTAGTTTCTGTTTATATTATCACCACTATAACCATTTTACTGAACTGTGAGCACAATATTAATTTTATTTGTATAATAATCACTTCAGAAACCAGTGGTAGTGCCACCAATTACCTTCACTTTGCTGTTAAATTCTTCCCAGTAAATCCAACCAACATAAAACAAGATCTAACCAGGTGAGAAGAAAATCTTGTCCTGATAATCACATAAACAAGACAAGAAAGAAACATTTAGTGTAAAGCCAGGTTTCTATTTCTGCAAGGCCTATTATTAGAAATTTAGAGGATTAAATATTTGTTCATTGATTTTCTCAGCAAGCAGGGAGTTGAGTGGCTTTTTGATGGCTACTTAATATGTTTGCTTTGGCATTGAACAATCTTCTGACTAAATTAACTATATCAACTTTATAGACTTTTCCAGTTTAGTCTGACAACACAATGTGGTAAACCCAGTTTTAGTATTCAATGTTTACTTATGATTTTCAACCATAGGCATTTTATAATAGATGCTTAAAAACTTGTCTGTGCCCCCCAGTAATAAGGTCATGGGAATGCCACTGTTCAGTACACATGCCTTTTATTGTTGATATTCAGCCGTAAGTGTGTACTATTGAAATTTTCTGAGAATAGGCCTTGCAATTAAGTGTAAATGTTGTAATTCTGTTAGTAGTCATTATTGACTGTTACAATTTGATTCTGACAAAAAATACAACTGTGACAGATGATGGAACACTAAAGGTAACAGCTTAGGTAGCTGATAGGGTTATCCAGTATAAATTAAGACACTTTACTTTTACTTTTATTTTTATTTTTGCTTTGCTTTCTATTCCTTTCCTTTCCTTTTATTTTCTTTCACTTCACTTTCCTTTTCTTTTACTTTACTTTTACTTCACTTCACTTCCCTTTACTTCACTTTACTTTACTTCACTTCACTTTACTTTAATTTACTTTACTTTTACTTTACTCTTACTTTATTTTCATTTCACTTCACTTTTCCTTACTTTATTTGAATGCCAGCAGTTTCCTTTCTCTGTTTTGCATATCACTTACGTATGAATTGCAAACCAATTACTGAAAGTGTTGGCAGGGGAGAAGGAGTGAATGATCCATTGAGAAAGTAGATTTTCTTATTTCTTAATAGATTGGCTTATTTTTATTTTCAAACTAGATAAGAACTCAGTCTTGCAATAAAGAGGGGAAAATAAAACCAGTCATCAAACTTTTGCATGAGATTTTCATGTTTGTTTAGGTATCAATTTGTACTTCAATTGAGGGAATCCCTGTTAAATGGAAGGTAAGGGAGAAAACCCTTTAATCTAACGAGTCACATGTTTGCCTTGTGCTGCGTCACGCTGTGACACTCAGTGTCTTGTGTCTTGTCTTGATGTGCTGTGATGCACAATGTTTTCATGCACCGTGAGCTGATATGCCGTGTTATGTCATAGACGTAATATGCAAGTGTTTGCCAAGTGCAAAATTTTGTGTACTATAGAGTAATGCACAACATTCATAGACTTACTATCACTCACCAGTTCCGTCGGTGTATCTCAACGGTTAGAACTTCTTACCCATCATCATGTCATGGGCAAGCCACATTTGTAACAATCACTCACAAACTCAGTTGGTACGTCTCAATGGTTAGAGTTGCTCACTAGTCGTCACAAAGTGTCCGGTTCGATTCCCATCAAGGACTTGGGAAAACTTTCCTGTACAAGAAGCATGAGGGTGTATTGCCATTATTATCGACTTTTTAATCCAATTACTCATTTTTACGCCACATGACTTTTTTACCTATCAAAATATCACCAAGTTTTTATATCATTTTGCCTTTCACTTCAATGATTGGCATTTGCTCAAAATGTCAGCATATCCTTTCGTAGGCTTACAAAGTTCCCTCACCATTTTGACTTCTTACATTTCATTCAACACTGCCTTTGCCACACTCTACTTTTATACCAAGTTATGTCATGTTATTTTATGTTATCTGTAAATTTTAGAATTCATTACCTCTTTCTTTCTCTGTTTGTAAAGATTGGAATGCACTGTCCCAATTTATGCTTTGCTTGGTTCTTTCATTGTACAAGGTTGGTGTCCTTGCTCAGTGCAAGGTCAAAATCTCTCACATTATTGTAGGGCTCAACCATGTTCACTCTTGCAGACTTTCACAACTTTAAACTTGGCTACCCTTATTTGTTTTTTAGCCGAGTTTGGCGACTACGATCCGGGTGAACATGGCCAAACATATTTAGAAGACTTCAAATTTTGTCCGGAGCAAGTAAGTTCTGTTTTGAAAGATGACTATTTATATCCCTGGCTGCAGAGTTTGAGTTGTATTCAGTTACCCTGACTGTATAATTGTGTCATTTTTATATTTACTTTGATGGTTGTCTTGTGAATTCAATTACTGTTGATACCTCGATGTGTGCTTAGAGAGATTATATTATTAAACTTGCACACCACCCAGTTAAGGATAGGGAAAGGGGTCCTAGCCTGCTATGGGCTACCAGCATATTCTGCCAGGAAAGGCTGTGACAAACATTGCACATTTCAGGGAACTTGTGGGGAAAGGAAATCTTACCATTAAAATGGATTTTAAGAAACACCCACAGGGCCAGCCCTTACTTGCTCAACTTATCCAGTCAGGAAGGAGTAAGGGATTTACAGCCCTCTAAAGTCCCTGAAAGTACTCCCTGATGTGTATATGCAGTTTGACCTTAACAGTACACTCTTGCACTTCCAACCAGTAAAAGTCAGTTTAGGCATGCAGCTGCAAGGGTTAAGTCTGAATATTGTTTTATTCTTAGACTAGTGCTTATCTGTTTCAGTATTTAAGGCTGGTTTATCCTCAACCAACTAAGTTCAAGGGCATCAGCCTGCTGTGCAGATTGTCTTCTAGTCCGTGAGCTAACAGGGCAGCGGCTTAGGTTTTCAGCTACCAGTCTACCCAGCTTGCAAGGCAGGGCCGCCACTCCCTTAGTCATCATATCAAAGCCTACTCGTTTTATAGAGGTCACTGGCTCCGAATCAATGTCCTGCCTACCTACTTCTGGTTTTATTTCGGAGTTTCCCTCTGCTAGATAACTTTCCATCCAAGGCTAAAAAGTCTTGTCTACCCTTGGCGTACGGGTTGCTGGCACTTACCAAAGGTGCCACCCTAGACTCTGGTGGGCGGGAGCGTCCACATTCCCTTAGGAGGCTGAAGCTGTGCTTGTCCTACTCCAGTACCCAAATATTATTATCATTATGATCATTATTATTATTATTATCATTATTATCATCATTATTATTATCATCATTATTATTATTATCATCATCATTATTATTCGAAGTATAAATATCAAATCCCAGCAAAATGCGCGAAGTGAAGCCCTAAACAAGGAAAAGTTTCAAAACATTTAATGGATCCAACGTTCCGTTGCTTAGCGCAACATCATCAGGGAATGAATAAATTACACAGTAAGAGATAAAAATAGTGTAATTTATTCATTCCCTGGTGGTGTTGCGCTAAGCAACGAAATGTTGGATCTATTTAATGTTTTTAAACTTTTCCTTGCTTATGGCTTTACTACCCGCATTTTACTGGGCTTTAATATTCATACTTGGAATACGGTTCCCGCCTGGTTCCTTACTTGTAACAATCATTTTGTTATTATTATTATTATTATTATTATTAATTATTATTAATTATTATTATTATTATTATTATTATTTTACAAAGAATTATAATAAAACTGGTTCATCATCATCATCATCATTATCATCATCATCATTATTATTATTATTATTATTATGATTATGATTACAACTCGCACACCAACCAACTAAAGACAGTAGAGTTTTTGTTTGCATTTGAACCAAATCTAATTTTGATCTGAAAGATTTGGCACTTGGCCTCGTTTCAAGGTAAGCGTAAAACGTCAGTCGGAAACGGCCAATCACCACCGCTGCTGTACATCTTATTTGAGTCTGGTGTTACAAAATTAACCCACGATTTTAAAAACTCTATTTTCGAGGTTAAATATTTAGAAGACTTGAATATTATCGTATTCAAGTTTGGTATTCTTGCCAAATAAAAGTTCAGTAATGTAACATGAAAAGACTGCCTTGTTAACGTGAATTGCCAATATCCGTATTGACTTAACCAGATTTACTATACCACAATACTTGACTTCTTTCTAATATCTAACATGTTGGGGAGCTTAGTTTCAAATTGACTACAAATTCGGCAGTAGAATTAAAATCAGAAAGGAAAAAAGATCTTAAATATGGGTATCAGAAAAGACATATGGTATTTATACAGTTTATCGTTTCATTTTTGATCACTTCTGACAGACATAAATCACAACCTTTTATTTTTGTGATTTTCTAGCCACCGGAACTGATTGAAAAAGTCCACGATTACCACAAACGACACAAGTAAACACGACATCCACATTCTGTGAATTATGTTAGTCTTTAGACATTTTACATTGGACTTACTACTGGCATTGGTTGATTGCTCTTTGGTTTTATCGCTTTCAGGGGAATGACTCCTGAACAAGCTGAACTCAATTTTCTTGATAACGTCCGAAAGTTACCAATGTATGGTGTACATCGCCACCTGGCTTTGGTAAGTTTCTTAGAACGCTCACAACTTTGTGGACCAGCCGAGGTTTCTCTATTTCTTAGAGCTAAGAACACTTTAAAAATTACTTTAAGTATCAAGAATACATTGTAAATAGACCAGACGTCCCGATGCAGAATGTCTGTTGACGTAATATATCGCACACGAGAAGGAGTGTTTCATCAGATATCCAAACACCGAGAAGTGAGTTGAAAAACGAGACGATAGCCGAGTTTTTTTAATCAACGTCGAGGTGTTTGGATATCTGATGAAACACGACTTTCGTCTCTATGATATTGCATCTCTAACGAATCCGTATTTAAAGAGGAAAACGGGTTTAAAGTTGTCGTAATTCTATGCTAATTAAGATCAGATATCCAAACTACGTCTCGGTACTGATTTCCCTTGTGTTTTGCTCATGAATTGTGAATGACTTTGAGGTATTCTTATTTTCACAATTTATTGTCACTATTCAAGGATGTTAACTCTGAAAAGGTTTTCATCGGTGTGTCCAACCTTGGCATTACAGTGTATCGTGGCAGTCGCCTCATGTCAACGTTTGTGTGGTAAGTAGGGTACGTTTAGGTCCCTCTGGTTGTTTGAGGATGGTCGTCTTTCCCTTTATGAAAATTTCACTTACTAGAAAAATCTTCTAGCATGTTTTGAAAATCTTGCCTCTCGTTTGACCCAGATACGAAACGACGCATTGAACATTAATGTATGTTTTCCAAATATTTGGGAAAATACTCTCACGTGACAACCGACCTAAGCCAAGGGATTCCCCGCTTCCCACTTAACCCCTAAATAAACTTGGGGACGAAGTTGCATTTTTGAAGCGATGTTAGTCGAGTTGGGACCTCGTGAGGCGAACACAACTTGCGCTCTTTGAAAATCCACGATTCCAAATTAATTCTAAAAGAGATAAGAAATCGCACTGTTGCCTATTGAAATACACGCAAAAACTAAGTAGGCAGTGATGTAACAAGTAGGCAGGCTAGTATAACGAAAACCACTGGTCAAAATAAATTTACTCAAAACCTCAGCCATTGATTTTCCTCGCAAACTCTCCAACTTCGCGCAGACGCTAGAGGTCGTTTTTAATGCTAACCGCAGATAGAGGATTTTTTTAGCCTATTTAGATCTTTTGTACTCTAAGATATGTGTGTCACTCTTTTCGATCCTCGGTTACCTTGCTGTCTGCGAATCAGAATTGAATAGTGTTTCGTGTATATTATTGTGTGAAACAGCATTTAATGAACATTAGTAAACTTAGCAACATAACATGATGCTGTTAAGTAAGTCAATACCAATGAATTTAGCGACGGTTCTGGGAAAAGGGAGAGATATGGCGTGCATCATAAAGTCGGCGTTACAATCGGTTCTGAACAGAAGAAGTAAATTGATGGGATAATGTGACTTGTCCGACTCTCAAGTAACTTAGACTTTGCGTAAATCCTGAAGTCACACTATTCCCAACAATATCACAGTGTCCCCTATAGTCGAATGACAAATACGCTCGTAAAGTCTCATTACTGAAGGAGGCAAGATAAAGAAAATATCAGAAGAGAAACGTCAAAATAATCATCTAAAATTTTGCCGACAAAACCTTGTCGATTTCGCTTACAAAACTCCCCTGAAAACCGCTTTCATTTAAACGTTTTAGAACATAATTATTACAGCTTTTTTTAGAAGCAGCTTTACCTTTTCTTTCATTTTCGCTAATTTCATCCTTCGCTTCCTTCCTGTAGGCCGAAAATTTTAAGCGTTCGCTTCAAAGGCAAAAAATTTTACGTAAAAATCAAACCTGCTGACGAGGTACGCAACAACATAATGCGTATGAACAGTCGAATTTCAGAAAACTGAACTTTTCTCTTCGTTGGTTCTGATATTTGCTTGTTTCTTCACGTAGGATGACGAGTTTTGTAAAACTAGTGTTGGTTTTAAGCTAAAAAACCGCGTCGCAGCCAAACGACTGTGGAAGATGTGCGTAGAACATCATACTTTCTTCAGGTAAGCTCCTTGAAATTGTTCAGGCTTCGGCGTGTCAGTGACTTATCACAGTGACCTGAGTTGTTCGCAAGACTTCAATTAACTGTTGCTCACGTCTGTCTGTGCACTACAGCAAGTGATTCCACTCATCCCCTCATTCATTTATGAGTTTCCTCATTTATAAGTTTATGTTCACACTCACACTTTCTCGACTCACTCGATCAAGCCATTCAATCATCTGTGGGTCCACTTGTCCGTCCATTCATCGATCCTTCCGTTGGTCTATCCGTGCATCCGTGCATCCGTCCATGTATCCGTCCGTCCGTCCGTCCGTTTGTCCGTTTATCCATCCGTGCATCTGTCCGCCAATCCGTCTATACATCCGTCCGTTCATCCATCCGTCCGCTAGTTCTGTAGTCCGTCCATCAATCGGTCCGCCCGTCCATCGGACCATTCGTCCATCTGTTTATTGGCTCATCTGTCCGTCTACTAATCGGTCCGCTTGTCTATCTATCCATCCATCCGTCCACCTACATATTCTTGCATTCGATCATTTAGCCACTAAGTCTGTGAGCTTCGCAAATATATCTATTTACCTATTTCGTCATCCTTTTATTCACTCGTTTATTCGTTCATTTCATTCATTCCTGTATTTATTCATTCATTTGGTAATAAATACAATAATTCTTGTGGTTCAAGCATTCTTTGTTGACTCATTTTATGCCACGGGCTCTGAAGTAGTCCATCCCATTTTCAACTCATCTGATTTCCTAATCCAGCAATTTTTAACACTAAATTACTCTATTGTTAAGGTATTTCGCACACATTCCGTCCATTTACTCTTACCTGCAAAACTCCTGGTCTTATCCTCAAACATAACACAACATACATTAATTCAGATCTACTTTGGTTTAAGACTGGAAAACGTCGATTTGGCTGAAAAAAAAGGTTTCCTTTCTCGTTTTGGATCTCCTTTTCGTTACAGGTTTGTACTTTGCTACTTTCCTTGATAAAGTTTATTCAAGGTAATTGAAAAAAAAAAATGGCGGGGGAAGTTGCGGATGACTCAGGGTCATCGTGGTCTTCTCAAGGGTATCTGGATATCCTGGTCGTGAATGGAATCTTTGTTTGAGTAGTCGCTAAACTTGCTGTATTGAAAGCATTGTAACGGATTGACGTACAAAAACTACAGTGCAGCGCAGCGATTCTGGCAATTGTTTGAAAATCTCGCGTTGTATTCTTACTATTACCAAAGTATGAAGATGGTTCAGTATCTTTATATTCACATTGATATTAATTAGAAACTGAACTGGAGGGTTTGTGAATGTATGAGAATAAAAGTACTAGTGAGTATGTGGAGGTGAGAGTGGTTGAGAGTGAAGATGAGAGGGCGTGATTGGGAGAGAGTAGTGAGTACGAGTCACAGTGAGTGTATATATATATGTGGGGTGTTGGAGTGGATATGAGTTTGAGTGTGGGAGTCGATATATGTACATGGGTGTGGGAGTGGATGTGGAAGTGGATGTGGAAGTGGGAGTGTGTATTCGTGTGTGTTTATGAGAGAGCGACAGAAACAGAGACTGTCATTCGAATGTTTTTGCTCGTAGTGGAAAGAATCGAAGTTTCGTTTATCCAAAACAGCAGAAAATTAGTCATTTAAAATTTATTTGCCATTCAGAAAGAAGTTTCAGCCCGGCACAGTATACCTTACACGATGCGTTTTTTGCACAGGGAGCTTGGTGGGTCATTAGAAATCAGTGTTTCGTAAATGAGTCACAAAGACTAAACGTTTAAGAACCGCTGAACTAATTTATTCATATTTTAATTTAGGGGTAAGACTCAGAATGAAATTATGAAGGAAGAACCCGGCCCGGAAGAACCGTTTGTTCGCGTTTCAAGCAGAAGGTTTTCTGAGAGGGTATTAAAGAGTACGTTGTTAGTGTTAATGTTGATTTACATTGCTTTTTTAAAACTGTTATTGTTGTGTGTTGCGATTGTTTTTCTTGTTTCTTTGTTTGTTTGTTGTCGACGTCGTCGTTGTTGGCTGAGGAGATGGTCGAGACAGTGGTATTGTTAGTTTTTGTTTTAGTATTGTTGTCGTTCTTATTGTCTGTCTTGTCGTTCTTGTTGTTTTGTTTTGTTCTTGTCGTTATTGTTGTCGTTTTGTCGTCGTCGTTTCTTGTTGTTTAACTTCTTGTTGTTGTTGTTTTGTTGTTTTGTTTTAGTAGTTGTCGTTCTTGTTGTTATCGTTGTCGTTGTTGTTGTTGTCGTTGTCGTTGTCGTTGTCGTTGTTGTTGTTGTTGTTGTTGTCGTTCTTGTTTAACGTGTTGTTTTTGGAATTTTTTGTTGGTATTGTTTTTGTTGGTGGTGGTATTCGGGACATAGTAGTCGTCGCTGCTGTTGTTATTGTCGGTGTTGTTGTGCCCGCTGGCTGTTCGTTCTTTGTTCCTTTTGTCGTTGTGCCACGGTTCTCGTGGTCATTCAGTTTTAAAATTAATGCTTTTATCACGTTACCTAAGGTAACCGCAAGCAACCAGAAGACACTAAACCTGAGACCAAATCACGAGTACCACCAGCGCCATCATCAGTGCCATCATCAACGCCGAAGGAAGATGAAATCGATGCGCCTCCTGTGGTTGTTCCTGCCATACAAGTTGAAGAAGTAGCCAAGCTTTCGAAAGTGGATGATGTTCAAACAGAACCAGAAGTTAAGAACGCGGGAGAGTTACCAAAAATAAATGTTATTGTGCCATCACCGGAATTGAAGGTCAAGTCCAAAGAAGACGATGTAGTAGGAACAGTAGAAGTTGAAAAAAAAAAAGAGGCTGAAAAAGAAAAAGAGGCCGAAAAAGATGAAGAAGTTGAAAAAGAAAAAGAGGTTGAAAAAGAAAAAGAAGTCGAAAAAGAGAAAGAGGTTGAAAAAGAACAGGAAGTTGCGGAAGAGAAAGAAGTTGAAAAAGTGGAAGGAGCTGAAAAGCCTGAAGACTTTGGAAACAATGGTAAAGAACAAAATGAAAACGTAGAAAAAGGTAACTTTTTTATTCCGAATTGTTTGCTATGAAAAAGCACCGGCAATATAGCTCCACGCCTAACGTATATACCACGACTCGCTATAACACACCTCTAAGCTGCACTGTGCTGAACTACATTGTGCTGCACATTATATTGCGCTGGGCAACACCATTCTTGATTGTAGAGTACTGCACAACACATTGTACCACAATGCAATGCTTAACACAGTGTTAACTAACTGTAAAAAGCCAAAAGGTTGAAAGACTACCAGAGCTTAAAGCACAATTCAAAAAGTTAAGAGGTTGGTAGACTGCCGAATTTATGATAAAGAATTCTAACGTTTCGAGCAATGGTTCTTCGTCAGTGAGTGAAACGAGTTCTGGAACTCGTTTCACTCTCTGACGAAGGGCCATAGCTCGAAACGTTAGAATCATTTATCATAACTTCGGCAGTCTACCAACCTCTTAACTTTTTGTGCTGTTTTATACTGCCTACGCAGCTTCCCATTTTTATATCACTTAAAGCACAATTTTGGCAGATTTTCGACATTTTGACTTTTTATACGCTGTTTACGCTACCTACCCAGTATTCGACATATTTTCCTAAAGCTCTTCAATAATTCCTGAAGTAAAACGAAGGGAGCTCATAACCGTGTCATACTTGTATATCAAATATCGATCGCCAACTAGCTCATAAAATTCCTTCTCCCGGTAAGTATCAGCACTCATTACTCACCAGTGCAACCCACTGTAGTCTCTACCCTTTTTCGCACCTGTAAACCATGTAAAGGCTGGTTTCCACTGAGGAAAATTTTCCTCAGGAAAGGAACGAGCAGGAAAGTTTTCATTGTCTTGTGAACTCTCGGGCGGAACTAATAACCTCAAGACAAAGAAAACTTTCCTGTCCGTTCCTTTCCTGAGGAAAATTTTCCCTAGTGGAAACCAGCGTTAATACGGCTTCGTTCGCCACATTTAATCCCCTTAATATTTTACTGTAGACCTTAGTACTGCTGCGGAGCCAGCTCCTTTAACGGACGAAGAAACTCAGCTCGTCATTATGAATCCACTAGTTGAAGGTGGTTTGAAGTAAGCAGCTAAACTCTCATAGTTTAATTTCCTGCTTGTCTTTCTAAGACATCGTATTGGCAGACACTGCATGTCATTGCCATTTCCTTCTTAAAAGTGGAGCAAGGTGTACAGTACCAAGGGATTGAGGCGTTATGTTATATGTGAGAGTGAGTAAAATGCGGTATATAATCTTTATGATTGAGATGTCTGTATAACTTCACGATGTGCTAGCTCCATCAACTACAACGAGATGACGAACTTTAAACAGCTCTCCATCACTGATGGTTGTCAGACACTTGTTGCCAGACATGCAAGCACCTGTTGTTTCCTTTTTAAATCTGCGAGATGTGCAATACTAAGTGATTCAGATGTTACATATACAATACATAATAGCTTATATTATATTATATAAACTATTTATAACTATATATAATTTTTAACAAACATAACACGATTTTTAACATATATATATATATATATATATATAAATGAGTTGGAGTATGGGAGTAATAATACATATTCATAAGTACTCGTATGTAGATTTAGATAAACAACATGTATGCGGTTGACTCTTTAGCGAGATGAGTAATGAGCAAAATAAAGCTTTCATCATACCTGTCAAACGATTCAAATTGAATATATAAATTTTTTACAAAGACTGTGATAAGTATACACATGATGAGAGAAAACAAGACATTAATAGTAATTCTACCAACAATATTATCAGTAATGATAATTATTAGAGTAGCAGTAGCAAGGATAGCATGATAACAAACTCGATGTAACCTTCTTAACTTACAGAAATTAGGTTCTCGGTTAAAAGTCTGATGTCATGTTGTATAAACAAAGACTATATTGCATACTAAATAAACTATCTTCACATTTAAAGATTATACCGACGTAGTCGATGTAACTCTGGCGTGAGATAATCAAAATGAGTAAAACTAGTTGTAAAGTTGCATTTAAAAAACAAAATAAAAACAGCAATAGAAATGTGTTATATTTTAAACGCAAAATACTTCATTCATTGGCTTCATTCGTTCGTTCGTTTGTTCCTTCCTTCTCTTTTCTTCCTTCCCTTTCCTTCCTTCCTTCCTTCCTTCCCTTCCTTCCCTTCCTTCCATTCGTTGGTTTATTTATTTATTCATTCACTTATCCGTTCTTTCTTTCGTTCATCTGTTTATTTATATATTCTTTCCTTCCTACCTTTTCTTCCTACTATCCTTTCTTCCATCCTTTTATCCATCTTTTCTCACATCCATTCTTGTATTGATTCATCCTTCCTTCCTTCAATTTCTTGAAATACTGTCTTTGCTCGCATTACCCTCGCTCATACTCTTCTTGTCTTTCCATCCTCCATACATCTCTTCCATCCCCCTGCGTCCCATGTGTTGCTTTGTCGTTTGTCCTCTTATTTTTGCTATCCATCCCGTGTGTGTTCGTTACGCCATAGTTTCATCCTGATATCGGCCTGACATTTCAGATCATACACATCCCATTCTGTCACCACCACCACATACACCAGCCAGTCCTCGACAGATTGTGGTGATCCGACAACGTTTGAAACTTCATCGACTGTTATAAACTCCACCCAGATCGTCACAACCAGCGAAACAATACAAGAAACCCTTACTACGAGTTCCACGAAGAAGACCCTGCTTGAAAGATCCATGGAAGAAAACTCCTCAACTTGAAGAAAAAATAAGATTATAAGTTTTAGGAGGTATTATGTTTATACGGCTTTACTGTTTGTGCCTCTTCGGCATCGCAGTAAGCTAAAACTAGCATAATTGCCTTTATTGTACAAGGAAACATGTCATGGTTTCATAGTTCAAACTGACTTTTGTTAAATTCTTGTCCTGGAAACTCACGAAATTATTGTTCAGTCATGCCTGTATTTGCTTTGTGGTTATTTTGGTGGTCGTGGTAGTGTTAAGGTTGGTGACAGTATTGTTATTATTGGTGATAGTTGTGTTGGTGACGTTAGTGTTGGTGACGTTAGTGATGGTGACGTTAGTGATGGTGACGTTGGTGATGGTGACGTTGGTGATGGTGACGTTGGTGATGGTGACGTTAGTGATGGTGACGTTGGTGATGGTGACGTTGGTGATGGTGATGGTGTTGCTGGTTAAGTTGGAGTAGGTGTTAGAGTTTTTGGAGATATTGGTATTCCACATCCATTAAAACTCAAAAGGGTAAGTCTTCAGTAGCCTGGCACATGTATGGTGCAATTACTGTATCAGACTGTTGAAGCCATCAAGATGTTACGTAAAACTACAGGTGCATGGCATAGACCGTTAATTTTGGTCAATAGTAGTAGTAAACCTGGCGCCACCAAAGTGAGCGTGATGGGGGACTAATTCATTGGACAGGTTGTGGGTCAAAGGGCAGACGGTTTGGGCGTTTGAATCCCGGCTGAATGGAATGGCATAGGTACTTTAATGGTGGCCCCCAATGAGATGTCAGCTTTCAATCCAAGTGTTTGAACTAGCAACAGTTATTATTTTGTACGTGAATTACGCTTACTGCTTACAAAAGGTATTAGAGTCTAATGAGTTTTTACTTATCTACGTGAGTAGGTATTAGGCTGAACACGTTCCTTAGCTTAACTTAGCTTTGCTTTTCGGTCGTTAAATTTTCAGTCTTTGATTTTCGGGCGTTTTGATGAGTTTCTGATTTACCTTTTAGGTTGATGAGATGTACTTAACAGAACTATGTTTCCCAAGAAAGGGACTACTGTTCGTTGAAGCATGTTCTTGCTTTTGCACCTTAAGATTCCAAGGGGGAAAATGCGTAGCTGATGTTCACGAACTATTTTAAATGAGAGTGGACACTTCCACGTCTCTAAAGAAACGTTTACAGTAAGACGTAACCACCAATGTTTAATTCGAAATCAATTGTATCGGCTAGTTATGCGTTTTAACTGAATTTAAAGAGTATTTTAGCCTGATAGAAATGATCGAAAAATATAAAATCATCCTATTTTTAAAATGATATGAAATGTTTCGTCACATCTGTTTTGACAAGCAGTCGCTTATTTTACACAGTAACCTAAGACTAACACTCGGGCATACCCTAATCCTAACCCCTAATCCTAACCTATAATCAATGCAAATACTTTCTTTGGTAAGAATTTTTCGACCAACTGGAGTTGATAATCGTGATAAGGTCGGAACAACCAATGTAAGGATTTTAAAGGTACTGCACTGTTCAAGTTTCCAAGACGGAATAATGGTATTTTGAGCAAAAGTTCTTCATCCTACCCATGTTTTTTTCAGAAGAAGGGCTTTTTGTCGAAACGCCTATTTTCTATTCGTAAATTCTGCGGTCGACTACCCTTAGGAATCTTCTTTAAAATGAATGATAGATGAACGTTTGTCAAGCTCTGTCCTCAGAAAACGATTTCTGAGCCCCAGGCTGAGATCGAACCCGCAACCTTTTTCTTACTGGTCATCAGAAAGTAGCGAGTTCGATCCCCGTCATGGGCTCAGAAATCGTTTCTCTGAGAATAAAGCTTGACCAACTTTCATCTATCATTCACGATATCTCCCAGCTCCCACATTTCTAAAATATATATCTAATCTTGTTTAAAGTTATGGACTTTTGACGGCATTCGTAGGGTTATTAACGTAAATTTTCATCAATTTGTTTACATTATCTCTTGTCACGCCTTTGTCAATTTTTCACGACTGGCTACTTTTTTTTTAAAAACACTGCCACCTGCACATCCATGATATGCTATCAGAGCTCCCTGTTATAGTTTTAGAAGGTCACGTATCAAGCTGACTGTAAAAAGAAATATTGACAATTCTCAAAGAAAATTTGTAGTAAGTTTTAGAGCTGCTATGGTGCCCTAACGTTCGTTTAGTGCACAGAGGGTGGACATGATGTCGTGGTTAAAATCATTTTATCTCATTCGATATGTACTCCTGTCTCTGTTGTTTTCCTCGATAATTGATGGTAAGTAAAGATTTCACTGTGAATTCAAAGAAGAGAGTTGTTTCGTATGAGAGAGCAACTGTTTTGTTTTGTTTTGTTTTGTTTACCGAGGGAAGTCAGTTTTAAACAAAGTGTTGGAATTCGGCCATCGAAGCTCGTCGCATTCAGGAATTCCAACACTGTACTCAGGCCCTTTACCATCGTGCACGGTAAGCATTGAATACATTTAAACAAAGTTTGGCAAACCGTTTCTTTTACTGCTCATATTATTCACATTTAAAATTTGTTTCGTTTTATTTCTCTTGTTAAAGCCTGTGCCGTGGGAAGTAGTTGATCCTTGCCATAAACACATATGTAAAAAAGGTTTTCAGTTCGTGTTTTCAGTTTGTACGACGTTAGGAATCACGTGCAAGAAGGTAATTCCTGTAGCCTCCTCTGCATGATTGAAATTCCAGATCCCTCTTGTGACAGTTCGTGGCTGCTGCGAAATATATAGAAAAAGTTTTAAGATTGTAGTCTAGCAAAAAAAAAAAACAAAAACTGAGGAACGAGGTACTGGCACTTTGCGCGGAAGCACTTCATCAGTCGTGTGTGAGGTGTAATCAAAAAGACTGGGTATTATATGTTCGAAAAAGATGTGAGATAAGTTTAGCTAATCAGAGTAGTGGAAGGTAAATACTGTGATAATGAATGATAAGTGAGTAAAGGTGTTTACCCTCCACTCATCTGATCGGTTACATTTATCTGCCATCTTTTTCGAACATATGACGTACAATGTTTAAGATTTCACCTGGCACTTGACTGCGAACTAGGGCTTCTGTTCGAAACGTCAGTATGTTGTTCCCTCGTTTTGTGGTAGAACACTACCCTCGCACCTTTCCTACGTCGATTCAGAACTGCCTACGCAGCGCTCCATCTTTTATATCACCATTAAGCAGACATCTACAGTACTTGCACATGATCTTTCACCAATCTTGACGTGGGTATCAGTTTCTCTTCCAGCTAAGTTTCCAGATTTATGGAATATCGTAGTAAGACTTAATTATACCGATTCTTGGCTAAATTTTTTGTGACAGTTCATTGATGCTTGCGATGGGTATCTTCTCTGCAGGACGAATATTTGAAAATTTCACCGAATGCAAAATCTAAGGAGGAGTGTTGTAGGTGTGCAAAGTGTAAGTACGACTGTTTATAATGGTTGTATTATTCAGTGAGCTCAAGCGCGTAAATTTTAGGAGACAAACGAGTGGGTATAAAATCGAACCAAGTGTTTTCCTCGCTATTTTCTGCGATATCAAGAATTTTTAGTCCGTTTTCAAAATATGAGGGACATTTCAATAAGTGTCTTTATATTTTTCGCACACTTTTTTTGAAATTGCTTTCTGGCTGGCAATTGCATTATACGAGGTTTTGATTGGACATATCACATGTGAGATTGTAGATTTTGACGTCCCGACTGAACGTAGCAAAATTCTTATAATATATGTAGTGAATTTCATATAATAATCTTAATCTACCAAGATAATTGTCTCTGAAGTGTGCATTTCTTACATGCAAACCTTCTCGCTATATTTTTTCATGACTTCTCCTTTTGATAAAACGGAAAATGACAGTCGAAAATTGAGGTTAGTTTCTTTCTCTTTTAATTCATTTCAATTGATTATGTTAATTTAATTTCAATTAATTCACTAAATTATAACTTAACTCAATTTATGTTTATTTATTCAAATCAATTAATTTATTTCAATTTTAACCATTAGCTTTTTTTATCCAAGTTATCCACGCATACAATACACAAGACATGCCGCTCGTAGGGAAGAGCGTTGTTTGACGGCACTAAGATTCTTTGAGTAATTAACTAATCGGTTTTTTGATAGTAATTTATAATTATGATGATAAAATTCTAAACAAAGCCCTAACTCTGATTGTGACACTAACTCTAACGTAACCTAAACCAAACTTTGCTCTGTATTAACGTTAAATAAAAAGTTTTAGTACAGACTTTGAATTCATAGTGTGAAATGAGTGAATGTGAGTAGAAATAAAGCTTTTTCCTCTATTCATTTAATGATGGGTATGGCGTAGTTGACAATGACCACGAACGTTTTCGAGTAGGAAGGGAAGCTTAGATTGAAAGACAGCCGAACTAGAAAAGAGCCAAAAGGGTGAAAGAACTACCGAAACTTAATAGAAAATTAAGATTCTGACGTTTGATAGTTCAACACTGCCTGCGAAGCACTGCGCTCGGTTTAAACTTGAAAAAATTCCCTATTAACTTGCGTACACTATTTCAGATTGAAACCATTTGCTGCTTTCAACGTACCAGCAAACAGTGTAAACCGCTCAGCGTGGATGATTTTTAGTTGGAGAAAACCGACGAAAAAAACGCTCCAATGTTTCACAGAGAATTCGTGACCGCGATTCGTCACCAAGGAAAATTGTTATATGACTTTTTTGGGACACTGACTTACTTGACTGAAATCGTATCTTCACCATAATGTGACTCAAAATCTGATCGAAGCATCACAGGAAATTTATCCGAAATTCTCGTCTAATCTTGCCGTTTTCAGTCTGTCTACATCAGCTCTGCCAATCATATTGCATTACAGCGCCGTAAGTCCGATAAGCACTTCTAACTTCCTGACATATGAAGGCCAGATCTAATTTCTTCGTTTACGCCTGGTAAATTTCATACAAACGGCCACCCTTTTTCACACCGTGCCACCCGTTCAATATGACAGTATACGGGATGTCGTCCTTCTTGCAATGGTCTTCTTTTCAACAAACGACCTCTATTATCTTGGCGTTTTTATGTTTGCAAGATATTTTGAACTTTTGAAAAAGGAGTTATGCTTATGGTGTCTGGGTGTCTTCATTTTGTTTGCTTCTTTGCGACTATTCTGTTATTTGTTTGTGTTGTTGGTAAGTAGTACAAATGTTCTTACACCAGACCGGCTAACTTTTTATGTTCGCGTGATTATACGGTCAGAGAAGTGGTTGGACCCAGTTTTGACTGGTTTTTCACACCTCATGCTACCTTTGGACTTGAATAGATAAATGAAGACGTCGCTAAATTCTCGAAAGAACAATATGTGACAGTAAACGAGAGAAAAATATGGAAAATTCACTGAGAGTTAAAAGAATACTAACGATTAAGTTTCGAAGTGTCATTCTTCGAGTACAGGAAGGACACATCGTCCGACCCTTGGATATAACCAAAGAATAGTTACAGCTCATAACTCCAAATGTAGCTGAGTAGGAAAGCGTTGATGCGATGTAACCAAAGCTGATAAAAGGTAATATTAAGCATTTTCCCTGCTTCCATGGCAAAAACAGAAATCAAAAACTTCCTTTAAAAACCTAGTTTTGTTAAGTGGGCGGAAAATCTCTAGTCTTTAAATAATTTTTAGAAATTTGACTTATTTTTTTGCTAACATCGTAATTCATTTACGAAAACTACAAGACGTTAGTTAATATTTGGAATTCCTCAGTATTTTCGGTTGTACACTGAACCGCTATTTGCTTGAAAAGTTTAAAAATTGCTGAAATATTATCGGACTGGTATCACAAGACGGAATCCTTTGTGGTAAGCTTTCAACAATTCATAAAGCAAAATTAATCACTGGATTTTCCGCTAACTTAACAGAACTGAACTTTCAAGGTTGTCTTCAGTCCGATTGTTTCCATGAAAACAGGAAAAGTCCTTAATACTACAGTTCCAAGTTTAAATCCCATCATCGTTTTTCTTCTCAGCCAAATTTGTAGTTATGGGCTATGACCATTCCAGCGTGCATGCATGAGGAGCGAAAAACCGCTAAAACTATTCAGCTACCGTAATAGCAAGACAGATTTCTCGTTTTCGTGTCGATATTAAGCTTATCTAAAAACTAGTTCGAAAACACGAACCATTTATAGGCCTACTGGAACAGTTAGTCTCATTTTTTAAGGAACGACTGACTTAGCTGAAAAACGTCAGTTCACACATCATAACGTTTTCTTGCATGTAATACAAACATTATATCTTTTCACATTAGAAGGAAAACCAGTTTGGACCAATTTGCACAAGATTAGTCATAGACATTCAAAGAAATCTGTGATACCAACTATTTATTCAGGACCTTTACCTGAATGTTTGGTAAGCTTTCAAAAATGCAAAACTGATGTTGCTACAACTACTGCTATTGTTGGTGGTGATGGTTTTTTTCCTTGTTTGTTGACGCTGTTGTAGTTGTTGTTGTTATTTTGTAGCTGTTGTTGTTGGGGTTGATATGGTTGTTGTAGTATTTGTTGTTGTTGCTGTTATTGTTGTTGTTGTAGTATTTGTTGTTGCAGTTGTTGTAGCTGTTGTTGTGGTTATTGTTGTTGTTGTGGTAATTGTTGTTGTTATCGTTGTTGTAGCTGCTGTTGTTGTTCTAGTTGTTGTTGTTCTAGTTGTTGTTCTTGTGGTTGTGGTTGTTGTTGTTGTTCTCGTTGATCTTGACATTGATGTTTTTACTGCTGTTTATGTTGTTGTTTTTATTGATATTTTGTGTTGTTGTTGCTGTTGATGGCGAGGACGATGTTGTTTTTGCTGTCGTTGATATTGTGTCGATGTCTATAATGTTGTTACTGCTGTAGTTGTTGTCGTTGATATTATTGGCGTTGTTGTTGTTGATAACGAGGGCTTGTTGTTCCATCTCCTGTTACCACAGTTAGTGGACTTCATTGTAAACAAAAATATGTACTCCACTCTCTACCTTCATTTTAAAACCAGCCAATACCGTGGCAACAAGTTGATCCTTGTCATGAGCACAAATGTAAAAAGGGCATACATCCTGTAGTCTCGTCCTGCAAAACATTGGGAGTAACCTGTGGAGAGGTAATAACTTTATAACCACCATCCATCTTGTGATTTTTTACTAAATTGTTTAATTATTAACTATTGCTAATTAACCCTTCTCTGAACTTCAGGTCACTTTAAACCTGAAGATCAATTCAACATTTTACCCGCTAAAATTTTACGTAGATTCAGGGAAACTTGATTTCGTACCACAATTTGACAGCAAGTAGCTCAAGTTTAAAAATCCTCCAAGCAGAGGATGTATTGATTGTTGGGTTTTACAAAGGGAGACATCCTGTCGGGAAAGGACTATCTCAATATCTATTTCAGTGACGCTAATCCCTCACATTTGAATGTTTTTTTTTTTTTATTGCTCGATTACTTGCCCTGAATAAAGCATTAGCAGGGACTCAAAATACGCGTGCCATACCCGCATTTAAACTTCAGGGGCCCCATCATCATTTAATCCCATGCAAACTCCCGTGAATTTGAGGTTTGTGTCGAGAAACTTTGTCCTAAGATTCATGTAGACCAAGTGGCAAAGGTTAAAAAAAGATTAAACGAAGGTAAGTAAGAAATCAGTGATAAAATATTAGTTGAAATTTCAATCGTTTGACTTTTATTCTGATTTCGTCTTTCTTAGCAGCTCTTTTTTGTTGCCAAGTTTTACTTACTTGAACAAACTCGCCCTATTAGCGCTCCAGAACCCAGAATTCCGTGTAGGCGTGATCAAATCAACCATTGAATCCAGTCATATTTTAGACCACTCTATGACGGTGTGCTCGAGGGGGCTGTGACATTGAGGCGAGAGGGTCTTACACCAACTTGGACCTAAATACTTGTACAGTGGTTGTACCAATAATTCTTTTCTTCATATTAACTCTTGCAATGGTTGTCATTTTAACAGGGAAAATATTTAAAAATATCTCCTACAGCAAAATCTGCGAGTGAATGTTGCAAGTGTGAAAAGTGTAAGTATCATGTTGATCGCCTGGTAATTTCATCCGCTGGTCATCAAGACCGTCCTCGTAAAACTGCTTAAACCCCTTGAGAAACTTGTGACAATAAGCATGAAAGAGAATATTTTTGACAACTAAGCAAGCGACAGCTTACCGAGAAAATGGCCTACCAACCCGCGCGGTTTGACTGGCCATGAACCGTTACATTTTCTGCAAGAAACATTTAAAAAGCTGGGAAACACATTTTTTGAAAAGTAAAATATTTTACAGAAAGGGAAACTTGACCTCACTAGAGCAAATGTAAATCCTGGTCGCCACTACGGTGCCGACACTACGCCATGTTTTACGTTGTAAACTCTTAATTCCCCCCCCCCCCGATGCCCTTTTTTGAAAGTCCTGTATCTGCCACTGATAGCTGCATCTTTACTAACTGTCAAAATCTGCATGAAAAGCTCTAAATCTGTATCTGAATGGCTTTTATTAAGCAGGTTTTGTAGATGCTTTTGTTTTGTAGTGATAGGGGTATCAGAAAGAGAGAAATGTATTGCCTTTTATATCAGTAATATTTTTTGGGGTTTTTTTTAATGCATTGATATCAACCTGTGAACTTATCTCGCTTGGACATGGGATTTGACAGTTGAATAATAAGGTCGGTTTGTTGTCCTAGCGTTGATTTTTGGATTGTGAATTTTTTAAAATTAATCGAAATAGATAGTGTCATTTGTAGAGTCATTTGTAGATAAGTGAACACATAGACGAGTAGAAAAAAACAAACAAAAAGGAAAGGAAAGAAAGAAACAGAGAAAGGAAGAAAGAAAGAATGAAAGGATGAAAGAAAGAAAGAATGAAAGAAAGAAAGAATGAAAGAAAGAAAGAAAGAATGAAAGAAAGAATGAAAGAAAGAAAGAATGAAAGAAAGAAAGAATGAAAGAAAGGAAGAAAGAATGAAAGAAAGAAAGAGAGAAAGAAAGGAAGGAATGAAGAGAGAGCGAGAAAGAGAAGGGATAAAGAAAAAAAAATTGAAGGAAGAGACCGTAAGGAAATACAACTGTAGAGAGCCACCACGGAGCCTGGGTCCTAAAGCTTACGATTATTCATGCGCAGATGTGTCCTTAAAATTTCGGGGACAAATATGGAGGGCAATAAAGACGAAGCCATCAAATGTTTGGAAATTGCCCGACGATTTCTTGCCAAAGGTGACAGAGAGAAGGCTAAAAAGTTCCTGAACAAGTCCAAGAAACTCTACCCTTTAAAGGAAGTGGAGAGTAAGTCCTGAAATAGGTCCTTTTCTTCAGATAATTTGGTTTTATTCAGATGTACCTCAACGTATGGTATACAGTTTCTTGTTAAAAGGAACAATATCTGGATAGAGTTCTTTCTTTAGTTTGAATATTTTATGTAAAGTTAACTATGTTTAAAAACAAGATACCTCTGAAATTGTTTTGTCATGAAATCTTCGCGGATCGGTGGTTAATTTTACAACTTTGTTTATATTTATTGTACGCATCGATGGCTTCCTCCAAGACTTCTGAATTGTGTGGTGATTGACTCGTAATTATAGGTACCAGACAGTTCTGTTGATAGGGCTACTTGTTGTTTGTGTATCACCATGAGTTAGTGCTGGTAGCCTCAACTGCAGACTAGTGTTATTATCTGATAGTAACACTTGACAGGTCCTTCAAAAGTCCTGATATTCTGTTTCTAGTTTAAACACAAAGAATTGCATAATATAGCGGCTCTAACTGGTGCATAAAAAAGCCTAAATGTTTCATAAGAATCTAAATTTTTATTTTGAGATATTTTCTAAAACAGGATGATCAATGTTCTCTCTCAAAATCAACAAACAACTGATCCAGACATGTTTTGCCCTTCACAGCATTCATCCCACCAGTTGTAAACCATGTGTAGTGTACTTTCCCTGATTAATAGAAACTTTTCCACTGTCACAAGCCATCATTAGTTCATATTATTTTTATCTGTACTTCTCTCAGTAAAAAAAATTTTATGTGCAGGATTCTTCTGTGGTGATTAATAATAAACACTTATATGGCAAGAGCAAGGTCTGTATGGGAAATATTTGTCAAAGGTTTCATGTACAAGCCAAGCAATGAAAGAGTGATACCTGTGTTGCAAAACCTGAGGGCAAACACTTTCCAGTGTTGATGAAACAACAAGGTGTGGACTTTCAGACCTTCTTGGTTCATGTCTTGCTGGCCTATCAGGTCTTCACAAAATTCATGGCCATGATATCTTGTAATTATTATTAATTTTGCTTTCTTCCAAGTATAAAACCTCCAGCTTAAAGATATGGACAATATAACTACTGTTTAAACTATTCTTTTACAAGAATAAATTTTTTTGCAGTTGCTAGTTTAACTTAAAAATCAACCATGAAGTCCATGCCATATAGACTAACATTCTTTCTTTTTATAATAAAACTATCACCTTTTAATGGACATTTTAATAATAATTGTGTATACGATATTTCAGGTTTACTCAAGAACTTGAATCAAAAGGAATCCTCTACAAATGGCAATGTTCCAAATGGTTCTGGTCACACACACAAACATGATTCAAAGAATAAAAGTTCATCCAGTTCAACAACCCATACTGCCAATGAAGATGACAACAAAGGACCAGACTATACGCCAGAGCAATTGGCTGAGGTTCAAAGGTGAGTTTGAAAGAATTCATTCATAGTTAACTATTTTGTAATTGATCATACATTGAGCAAAATACTATTTTTGAAGGCTGTGAGGAATGACCTAAAATTTTAAGTTAGCATTTGCTGATAAAGAAGCCTTTTTGTCTGTCATAAAATCTTCTTCTACTTTAACTCATTAAGGGGCAGGGCTTATCCCCTTGATAAGTAAAATTGTCTGGCATTAGTCAGAGTAAAATACTAGACTGTGCCCTTGCCCTTTAATGGGTTAAATATGCTTTACTTCCCATGATTCATTAACTTACGTGTAGCTGTCATCATAGTTCCAAGATCCATGCTATATTACAAATATACATGTCAATGCTGTAGAGCATTGTATTTGGGCCAAACAAGGTGGCACTTACACACGCGAATCTCAGAACACATGGGGGTTTCGCATTTGACAGGTAAGAAACGAGCAACCACTTTGTTTCCTACTTCCAGTATCCAGGCTCATTCTCACTAGACTAATCACACCATTTCTCCCAATGATTTTTCCATCATTTCTTCCTGCAGGTTTTCCTCTAACCTTGAGCTCCTCATTTGTGAGAGTTTACTTATTTCTAAATACAAACCATCTCTCAACGAAAATATCTCTTCCACACCTCTTTCTCTATTCTAATGCTTTCCTCTTCCGTATGCGTGTCACTTCCTGTCACATCTCCAAGTTTTTCTATTGGTTAGCTGTCTAATTATTTCAATACGTAATTATAGATTCATATATGTAGTTTTTTCTCATCCCTGTAAACCTACACTCTGAAGATGTTGCACGCCGCAACGAAACATCAGTAAACATGTTTTCAAGCAGCTTGTCCAACATATGACCAAACTCCAGATGACTGAGCTAGCCTGGCACTGGAATTTTATGGTCTTAACAAAGAAAACTTCCTTTGAATTGTGATTTAGAGTAGTTTCAACAGTAAACTGAAGTGAACACATTGAATATTTGTAGTATTGTAATTATAGTGACTGAAACTTTACGATGAACTTTCTGTAACTTGTAGAATCAATAAACTAAAGGACTATTATGAAATTCTTGGTGTAAACAAAGATGCTAATGATGCTGAATTAAAGAAAGCATACAAGAAGCTGGCTTTGCTATGCCATCCTGATAAAAACAAGGCCCCAGGAAGCACTGAAGCATTTAAAGGTGAGATGTTACTTTCAAAACCTTCATGAATGTAAATGTAAAACTTCTCCTCTGTGGTCTTTCACTCGCATGTAAAGTTTGCAAGATGTCAAAAAAAGATTTAGTTTTCCAGTGGTTTCTTTTTTCTTTTTTTTTTAAACTTAATAAGGGACTGGGCTCATTCCTTTTAACAACTAAAACCACCTGGCATTAGCCAGAGTAAAATTATAAAGTATGTCCTTGACCCTTAAAGAGTTAATTTATGGTTACAGTACAAAACAAGAGTAGAAAAACTTTTGAGCATGAATACATGTATACCTACCTCTACCCTATAATTTTTCTCAGCACCTTATTGTTTCCTTGGCACCTTGTCATTTTATGACCACGATCTTCTTTTTATTGGTTATTATAATCAATATTTCAAAAGTAATCCAGAAAGTATTAAGTTTCCTGTTTGACATTTTGAATGTTTTACCCATTGTTGAACCACCATATTGCATTTATGTGTAACAGCCATCTCCTTAACCCATTAAGAGGGGCAAGGATGCTCTGTGGTGTCTTACTTTGGCTAACACCAGATGACTTTGCTCATCAAAGGGATGAGCCCTGCCCCTTAATGAGTGAAACAACCAAATCCTGAACCTACCTACATGTCTACTTACCTACCTACCTACCCCACCTACCTTTATCTATTTGTTTATTTAACTATTTTATTTATTTAATTCAGCAATTGGCAATTCCTTTGCTATATTAAATAACTCTGAGAAAAGAAAAAGATATGACAAATACGGACACGATTCTCCTACATTGAGCAACAATCACAGTCACAATCACTATGAAGATTTTGAAGGTAACCATTCTTTTTAAGAATCACCCATGTTTGAAACAATAGACAAATCCATACACTCTAGACTTGTATTTCCAAACAGCAACTCTATAGATACTTGAGCTTATTTATTTATTTATATTGTTTTTTAACTTATTTTTCTTGTCATCTAATTCATTGTGAACAATTTTAATAAGACATATTCAGTGTTGAGGAAAAAGAATTGGCAGGAAATAGGTTAACCACTGTAGTAGTTGGTAAAAGTCCTTAAACCATAACTTCTATTTCCTCACTTTTAAAACATGGCTTCTCTTGCCTTTAGCTGACATCACACCAGAAGACCTATTTAATATGTTTTTTGGAGGTGTAGCTGGAAGTAAGTCAACATTATTTGTGCTTTAACTTGATGAAACAACAAGAAAACTAAAACAAAAACTCTTTCCTAGCACTTAATTTCTGGTTTCAAATTTTTTTATCCACATCGAGTACTTCGTTCCTCTGAATAACCTCAATGTTTTTCCTTCAGTAAGTCTAGAGTAGATCTCATGTCATATGGGTGAACCGATTTCCAATGCAGCCAGGTGAAGAGTCAGACATGGATTGGCACTTACTCTGGCTTGAAAGGCTTTTAACGTATAGTAGTTTACAGAGGTACCCTTCGTGACCCAACGTTCAGATACTGTGAACCAGTGTCTTCATCCATGGCGATTGTTCATTGGTTGAAGTCCCTGAACAATTGTCCCTGGTGACGACAGAAGACTGGAGTGAATAAAATTGGTTCGTGATCGATAGCTTTGTAAACTACACTGGAAACTTTTTAAGCTCTAATCATGTCCCCATTCATATCACTTCAATGCTGGCAGGGCAATTACCAATACCATTACAGTCATCTTAGGGCCAACTGCCCGTAGTGGCATTCCTTTGATATCCAAAGTTCGTGACACTATAAATATGAATTAACTCGACGAAAAGATTTATACTCTGATTTAATTGCAGTTCTTTTGTAAGCGGCTTTGAAGTTTATTGAGTATGTTGACTGCTGTGAAACTCGTATTGCTTGTATCGTGGTTGTTCGAAATAATGCCACCATTCTAGTTTGTAATAAAATACAAAATTCAAAACAACGGAAACTCTAAAAAGTGAAACCGTATTTATTTTCGACGTTTCGACTATCTAGTAGCCGTCGCTCCTGATGCCGACTTCTAGATAGTCGAAACGTCGAAAATAAGTATGGTTTCACTTTATGGAGTTTCCGTTGTTTTGAATTTTATTAAAATACCCTGTGGTTTCCGAAACTTCCACTTTGTAATGTTCGTTAACGTTTGATTTCAGATCGAATCTTCATCCACCAACATCATCGACGTCGCCGTCATGCTCATCATCATCATCATGAGGAAGAACATCATGAAGCACAGGAGGTAGACTACACAGCAAAGTTCAGTTAAAGCGGTGCTAATAGAGGAACCAGGCGGGGACCTTAAGCGAAGTATAAAGAGTGGTGCCCAGCATATTGCACGGAATAGAGGCACGACAAATTAGTCACTTTTTAGAATGATTTATTAACGAGCAACCCTACCTGTTGTCTCACTCTGATGATGTCGCGCTCTGCAACGAAACGTTAGTCCCTGTTCGTTAATAAATTATTCTTAAAAGTTACGAATTTGTCATGCCTCTGTTCCGTACAATATGCTGGGCACTACTCTTTATCCTTTGCTTAAAACGTGCTATTGATAATCAGCGATAAATTATATTAACAAACAATTTGATAAACTGGCAGTAATGGCGATAAGGGAGTTTACGTTATTATTGCAGTTTGTTGAAAGTTTCAAAATGTTTCTTAATTTAATTTAGTACGAGTGGCCAACTCAAACATTGTATGATTAACTTTCAGTTGGTATAAAGCATAAAGCATTAAAAAGAAGTAGCGAAAGTATGTCTTCTTTTTTTAATGAAGCATTCTTACATTTTCAGAATGGTTTGGGTAGCATGCTGCATTTAATTCCTATATTAATATTTCTTGGGTTATCTCTCGTAACTTCACTGATGGTGCAGGATCCACCTTACAGTTTCAGCATATCTGGGTAAGTCTTTAAATTCATTGGATTTTGCGTACTCAATCCAGCTCCCCTGGCACCATTTAAGTCATCACATCACTCTGTACGTTTGAAAGAAGTTGCTAATTTCTCAATCATCATTTAGAAAAATTCAGAAACTACTTATTCCTCAGCAACGATTTTGTAAATTATTGTCCCTCAAGAACATTTTATAACTTATCCTTCGGTGCTTTTTCGTTGTAGAAAAATGCAGGACTATCAAAGCCTATTTGTTTTGTGGACAAGTACTTTGTCGTTATTTTCTGAAAGAAAATACGTTAACCGACATCGTTTATCATTTGGTTGACCTTCCCTGTCCACAGTCCACTGAACTCGTGTATCTAACTACCCACATCGCGTGCTCGCCTGCTTAAAAGTGCTACTAATTTAGATAATTTTTGTATCGAACATGTATCGAACTAGAGCTTACTGCGATTTAACACTATTACATCGATAAAGAGTCACATCTACCGATGTTTGTAAGTGTGAAGTACCAATTCTCTTTTTGTTGACAATGTTGATCTTCTTTAGACCTTATCGTCTCCATCGGGTGACACCGAAGTACAGAGTTTCATATTTTGTGCAGGTAAAGCACCACGGTTATTTATTTTTAACTTAAAACAAACAACCGCAGTAATTAGACTAACCTGTTGCGATATCCCTAGCTTTTGTTTTGTTTTCTATTCCTAAGTATTAGAGCAAGTGCTGAAACGATCTAAACCCTTCGCTATGTGAAATTGCATTAATCTGCGTTCTTGTTTGTCTGTAGCTTCTATGATAGTTACTGCGACTTGAGGTGAATTGGCTTGCAGGAACCAAGCTTTATAGGAAGCACACATTTTCATCAATCAAATTGGCACTCTATACTCTCCGAGTGAGTCCTGGGAATGGGGAATTTGGACACCTCTATGTATTATCCGGTAGTATCCGGTAAAATACTGTCGGATATTAACCGGACAGTGTTTAATATCTGACAGCATTTAACTGTGGTTCGTGCCAGTTAGAAATTCGGTTTTTGAATATGACTGTAGGTAATTTGGTGCTAACATTTTTGAAAGCAGAAACAGTTCTGGGGTCAAACATTGAGTACCAACCCATCCTCTACGTCGAAGCTGATCTGTATTTCAAAATCAAAATAAAAATCATTTCAAATACTTGAAATAATTTGCATATTTCGTTCTTTAAATAACTCCTGGTTGTTTCCTCACCCCAGGACCAAGTTTTGCAGCTATCCGGCAGTCTACAATCCGCACCGGTGAAATGATACCCGGTATTACCCAGCTAAAGGACCGTTTAAGCAAGATATCCGCTTATGATTGGCTCCAGTTTGTCCTCGACACTCTTGTCAGTTAAACACATACTCCAAGATGTCAATCGCCAGGCACAAAGTCGCGCGTGTAAACAGTCCTTAACATAGTCTCGCCCCGAAAATATTCAATTGACAAAACTGTGCTTAAATAGATGAACATCATCTATCTAGGGGAAACGTAGGATAGGATTAGGGTTAAATCACCCCCGGTGACGGTAAATCTACGTCTCAACTCATTCTAAATATATTTTTAAAATATGGCAAAGCATAATTCTCCCGCCAAACGTTGCCTCGCTTGCCCTGTGAGCCCGCGACATAGACCAGCGGCAAGGTAGGTCGTTTAAACTGCAGTTAAGCGGTAGAAACCGCATGGAGGACATGACAGACCATTCCAAACTTGGTGGATTTTCGAAATGGGAAATAGAAAGGGAGGTAATCACGTTTTCCTGAGATCATTGATCTTTTTTTAGAATGATTTTAATGAAAACTATCAAGGAAAAACTCTAGCAAGACTAGAAAGCCAAATAGAACGGGAATACCTCGGGAGGTTGAGGTCTGCTTGTTTTAAAGAGCAACAAATTCGTAAGTACTCTCTTCCTTCTTTTTAACTAGAATCTTTAAATGAAAGGCATCTTGCATTAAAGAAAAAGAAATGGAACCTACGACATGCATATTTGCCAAGCTCAAATTTTGACTGATTACTGATGCTTTCTGTGAAAGTTCAGCTAATTATAGCAAAACTCTGAGAGAAACTCAAGCCACTGGTTTTTCTGTAATGTCGAACGAGTACAGCATGTGACCTGTCCCAGCCTGGTAACCGCTGACAAAATAGTCACCGCGAATATCGTTGTTCTGGGTAGATTTAGGGCCCCATTTACACGATGCGATAGTGGTATAAGATGGTTCGTTCTGATGTCACCGATTAACTGACTGGAGTCTTTATGACGTAGTGCTACTTTAGTGAGCGAATCGTAAGTCAAACTTGTGCCCTTGAGACAACACTGCATGTACCAGTATGGACAATCATAGGCAACAATTGTTGGATGTACCTTAATGGACCTTAATGGTCCCGAAATGGACTTTAAAACGTCTTTCTAACAAAATTTTTAAATCAGTACCTATAACATTTAGTGATACTTCGATTTGTATGCTTATTGCATTTATTATTTTTTTTTTTATTATGTTTTAGATTTATTTTTTTATTTTGTGGTGTATTATTAATCTCACTGAGCTCCCTTAAAATAAATCTTTGGAAGATCATTGAAAAGATTGTTAAGAAAGAAAGGAAGGAAGGAAAAACGAGAGACAGAACGAACGAAGAAAAGAAATATGTCAGTAAATAGACAGATAGGACTTGTGCTGTAGTTACAGTAAATTTCGCTCAAGCCATTGCGAGATTTTTACAATCGATCGTTGACAATAAATTCGAGGTAAAAATTGTATCCAAGGTTTGCGTACGATACACCGTTGCCACAATCGCCAGTGAGTAGTGAGCCGTCATTGGGGGTTCCAGTACTATGGGAGTGAATTCACAAAATAAGTTTCATCGAGATGATTCTGTTCTGTGATTTTAAGGTGAAGATTTATACGCCAGAGGGAGATTTTGGATGGATGAAAGCCTTGTGAGGAGAGCACAACAAATGAAAATGGAGTCCTGTGATGAGTTGGACAGAATACGTAACAGGTGAAACCTGGACAAGTGTGCTGTAAATATTCAACTAATTCGTAAGAAAGATAATTTAGTTAGCAATCGTAGTCCTATTTCACTACGAATGTTGGCGAGAAATACCTGGAAATATTCTGATACGTTCGTGGTAAACTCCATTGCTAACGGTTACTTTAGAATGGAAACAGTGATCCTTGAAAAGGGTTTGGGGATTGGACCAAATCTACATTTTAGGCATCTACGAGCGAGGACAAGAAAGTGCTTGAATAGAACAGCAGTACACAAGCATGCGATAGAAATAAAAGATCTGAAGTAATCATGTTGAAAATTGTTAATAGCTCAATTTCAATCAGGGGCCGTTTATATGGACTCGGGTAAAAGGGTTACCCTCCCCCCCTCGCGCTACCCTGGTCAAGATACATTCATGACAATATTATTTGAACTCTTCCACAAATGTTTATATGCAGAGGTCTTCGCTTGCCTCGGTTGGTGGGGTTACCCTTGTAGTAGGGTCACCCTCCTTGCGAGACTGGAGGGTAACCCTTGAGGTCGAGACAAGTTTCAACCATGTGGACGACTTGACGCGGCTATCCGAGTTATGTATGAAGTCCAGCATGCGTAATTAGTTCAGTGTTACGAATGGATTTTGCTATAGGGCAGCCTGTCCGGCGAGAAAAGCCTGTTGAGTTCGCCTCTGCGTGGTTATGGCTTCTATTATTTTAGTCACTGTCAAACTAACGACCATAACATTCGAGAAGATAGATAACAACATTGTCACGGATTTGACCACATGATTCGCCATCTTTGCACTTCAGGGTAAATCCCAACATGATTACTGTACTTTTTCCATATAAACAGTCGATAAAGTTGTCTCACGGGGGGTAGAGTAACGCTATCACCCGAGAGCACATAAACAGCCGCTCACTCTTTATAATAAAACAAAATGCTCCCTTCTCGTAAATTATACTTTTTGAACTTCTCCCATTTCATTTTAACCCAAGGTCCCGAAACCTATGCACAGGAGTGGTTCATTTCTAAGTATCTGGGTGGGAGGAATAATGTTAATAATGCCAGAAATGACCTGTCCCCTTCGCGAATGCGTACTTTTCAGTCGAGGAAAATTTTGAAACTGTCAACATTTTGAAACGTGAACAAACATGATACTTCAGAACTTTTATTTAGACGTTTGCAGTTCTCGTTAAGAAGTATCAGGGAGAAGTACAGTCACGTGTCCATTTGTTAAGCTAGATCGCTTGCAGGTGACGTCATACACGCCATGTTGGGTGGGCAATATCAAAGTTGCGACATTTAGTAGACCGAGCGATGGTTGGAAATTCTTCTTTTTTTTTTTGTACACATTTGCCACCCAGCTTGGGTATACATGCAAGATCTCAACATAACAGCTTGACAAACGATGGAATATTTTCGTTGGGACATGAAGTTCCGTGCATGTCGCCCACTCCATCCCATATAGGGCTCTGGGGAGAAAACTCTGAAAGCTACGAGGCTTCATTGTTTGTACTTTCGTCTGTTGGTTCGTGTGCAAGAATCTTATACAAATAGTTTCCTATGACAGAATCTCTCGCATGTTTTGTAATTAACCAAAACATAATAATGGCTAAATGATATACGTGACTAAAAGGAGGTTCTTAGCTAGTGCCAGTTTTATGATAAGGATGACTAAAGTTAGGATTTATGTTAAGTTTATACTTTCAGTAACCTAACTTCGTAATTAACACCTATCTTCCAATTCGTTTGTCCAACTTGGATGGCCATCTTAGACCCTCCTCCTAAAAGTGGTCACGACCTTCAAAAATTGTCTTTTTTCAACTGGAATATCCGACCAGTTGTGGAATATTTATTGTACATATATAGTATGATAACGGCTTAACTGAATCTGTGGCTTAACCAATCTGAAGCCATTGTAAAAAATTCTCAAATGTTTTAGTAATACTGTGATCAGGGCACAACAAAGGTGTCCAGTGTCGTGATTTTTTTCTTTGTTTTATTTTCTTTTAGCATGAAATTGCGGCTCAAATAATCGGTATTTTTTATAGAAGTCGAAAGAAATAACCCGTTATTTCTTTTCTTTGCTATATATTCTTATTATCCCGTTCGTTCATGCGCGTCTTCCTGTCTGTCTGTCAACGTGCGTCTATCTCCTTTTCTTAGTGTACTTCATCAGTGCATCTTCTATTTCTTACAGGGATAAAGACAAAAAGTAAATGCAGGGTGTCTGAGCAATTTGGTCGAATATTTCTGCGACTCATTCGACTTTCCCTGATCAAATTTTGCCCCGAAGTTCATGCGAGTAAAGTCGATGTTTGGTCGAAATTCCGGGATTTTTTTGCCAATTTTTGCCCGCATATTTCGAGGTTTCTCCAAACTTTATTCGTGCTCCACCAGTCATTCGATAAATTTGTCATGATGTCTTTGTACTGAAGTCGGAATATCCTCAATTCAATCTCCCGTCTTATCTCGAATCTTCGGTTTTCAAGATGCTATTATTTGGACTGTTTTTTTTTTAACTCTTCATCTCGCGGCTCTATATGGCATATTGTATTGTTTAGAAAACTCAAACATCGGTAAACTAGCAATGCTGACGTCATCTGTCTGCTCTTCTCCAGGCCCTTTGCTTTACTTGATCACATAGTTCGAAATCGCCTTAACCGATTCGCTGGTTTCGCCGTGGAACATGTCGAACAAAGGAAAACGGCGCCGCAGCTTGCTACGTATTTTTCACTTGGACCTGGGATATGTTCCTTTACCAGATCTACCATGTGAACAAGCGTTTGTCTCTGCTTTTTGGTCGCAATCCCTGCTGCGATATTTGCGGCCTCTCGTTGGCATGGTCGTTTGATTATCGCTTTTCTTGGGTAACCCACCAGCGCCTTTTTGTCCGTGTTCTAGTGTTGCGCAACAGTTACTATAATCTGGGTCATCCATTTGCCAAAGCCGGTGTGCGTGTGTGTGTCTGTATGTCTGTATGTATGTATATGCATGCATGCATACATACAAACATCTACACTCTTACTGAGTGTAGATGTTTGTAAGCTTGGATATATTTATGATGAAAAGTTTGTTCTCAAGCTTTATCTCAGAAAATTTTTGAGCTCCCCAACGGTAATCGAACCCGTGTCTCCCGATTGCCGGTACGGTTGTTTTACCACCAGACTATAGGATCTCAGACGGCAAGCATGATGTTAATTAGAGACCTGGTTCGTAATGATATTTTTTTTTAAAAAAAAAAAAAATTTTCTGAGATAAGGCTTGAGAACAAACTTTTCATCATAAATATATCCAAGCTTACAAACATCTACACTCAGTAAGATGAAATTTACTCATATATATATATATATATATATATATATATATGTATATATATATATATATATATATATATATATATATATATATACATACATATATATATATGTATGTATGTATGTATGTATATATATATATATATATATATATATATATATATATATATATATGTATGTATGTATGTATATATATTTCAGTTACCTGACGATCGCCTTGCGCATGAAACTCCGAGTAGTAATGAACTTATTTTAAGGAAATATTCATTCACTTATAAACGCGCTACTATATGGTATCGACCACTCTCTTTCTACCAATTATACATATTTTTGTGTTGGTTATATATGATATATATATATATATATATATATATATGATGATCGCGTAAGTGTCAAACACCGTGTAACGGCAGTTGCTCAAAGCTTAGACATTAACCAAACGGACTATATATATATATATATATAGACAGACAGAAAATTTGTGACAAAAATGATAACTTATGAAAACCAACTTCTTTACAACATTTTTCTCTCAAACATTTTCACTTTAATAGCTTTTCAGGTGCAAATACATTAACGAGTGGTTCTCATATTTATACTGTGTCACATGTCTATTGATTCTAATGCTAATTAGTGCTATTTATGAATATGACTACATGATTCTCTACATGCTATTTATTAGTCCTATATATTCAAGGCGGCAAGAATTAGTCCATTAAATAAAGTTTATTATTACAGTTTTCGTTCATTATTAGAGTTTAGAGGTCAGTAATTTTATTACTTCTGTTTCTTTTAATTCTTGTTGAAATTCATTTTTGGCTTTACAATGGTAAATAAACATTTTCTAAATCATTATACGCGAAATCATTTTAGTTTCGCACTCATTCCAGTCCCTTAACCTTAAAATTCGAAAACATTTTTAAGATCGAAAATTTCACGAAAAACTAAAAAGGTTCATCCATGGTTTTTGAGGATTTTTCGACCAATTTGAAACTTTCGAGATAAGGCGAAAATATGAAAGTTTAGGCCGAATAAGATAGTTCTGGCCATATTTGAGGGACTTTACAGTAATATTTGAGATGATTTTTGAGGTGGAAAAATTTCACCAAAAAGTAAAGGGGTTAACCCACGGTTTTTGAGGATTTTTCGACCAATTTGAAACTTTCGAAATAAGGCGAAAATATGAAAGTTTAGGCCGAATAAGATAGTTGTGGCCATATTTGAGGGACTTTACAGTAATATTTGAGATGATTTTTGAGGTGTAAAATTTTCACCAAAAAGTAAAGGGGTTAACCCACGGTTTTTGACGATTTTTCGACCAATTTGAAACTTTCGAAATAAGGCGAAAATATGAAAGTTTAGGCCGAATAAGATAGTTGTGGCCATATTTGAGGGACTTTACAGTAATATTTGAGATGATTTTTGAGGTGGAAAAATTTCACCAAAAAGTAAAGGGGTTAACCCACGGTTTTTGACGATTTTTCGACCAATTTGAAACTTTCGAAATAAGGCGAAAATATGAAAGTTTAGGCCGAATAAGATAGTTGTGGCAATATTTGAGGGACTTTACAGTAATATTTGAGATGATTTTTGAGATGGAAAAATTTCACCAAAAAGTAAAGGGGTTAACCCACGGTTTTTGACGATTTTTCGACCAATTTGAAACTTTCGAAATAAGGCGAAAATATGAAAGTTTAGGCCGAATAAGATAGTTGTGGCCATATTTGAGGGACTTTACAGTAATATTTGAGATGATTTTTGAGGTGGAAAAATTTCACCAAAAAGTAAAGGGGTTAACCCACGGTTTTTGACGATTTTTCGACCAATTTGAAACTTTCGAAATAAGGCGAAAATATGAAAGTTTAGGCCGAATAAGATAGTTCTGGCCATATTTGAGGGACTTTACAGTAATATTTGAGATGATTTTTGAGGTGGAAAAATTTCACCAAAAAGTAAAGGGGTTAACCCACGGTTTTTGACGATTTTTCGACCAATTTGAAACTTTCGAAATAAGGCGAAAATATGAAAGTTTAGGCCGAATAAGATAGTTCTGGCCATATTTGAGGGACTTTACAGTAATATTTGAGATGATTTTTGAGGTGGAAAAATTTCACCAAAAAGTAAAGGGGTTAACCCACGGTTTTTGACGATTTTTCGACCAATTTGAAACTTTCGAAATAAGGCGAAAATATGAAAGTTTAGGCCGAATAAGATAGTTGTGGCCATATTTCAGGGACTTTACAGTAATATTTAAGATGATTTTTAAGGTGGAAAATTTTCACCAAAAAGTAAAGGGGTTAACCCACGGTTTTTGACGATTTTTCGACCAATTTGAAACTTTCGAAATAAGGCGAAAATATGAAAGTTTAGGCCGAATAAGATAGTTGTGGCAATATTTGAGGGACTTTACAGTAATATTTGAGATGATTTTTGAGATGGAAAAATTTCACCAAAAAGTAAAGGGGTTAACCCACTGTTTTTGACGATTTTTCGACCAATTTGAAACTTTCGAAATAAGGCGGAAATATGAAAGTTTAGGCCGAATAAGATAGTTGTGGCCATATTTGAGGGACTTTACAGTAATATTTGAGATGATTTTTGAGGTGGAAAAATTTCACCAAAAAGTAAAGGGGTTAACCCACGGTTTTTGAGGATTTTTCGACCAATTTGAAACTTTCGAAATAAGGCGAAAATATGAAAGTTTAGGCCGAATAAGATAGTTCTGGCCATATTTGAGGGACTTTACAGTAATATTTGAGATGATTTTTGAGGTGGAAAAATTTCACCAAAAAGTAAAGGGGTTAACCCACGGTTTTTGACGATTTTTCGACCAATTTGAAACTTTCGAAATAAGGCGAAAATATGAAAGTTTAGGCCGAATAAGATAGTTGTGGCCATATTTGAGGGACTTTACAGTAATATTAGAGATGATTTTTGAGGTGGAAAAATTTCACCAAAAAGTAAAGGGGTTAACCCACGGTTTTTGACGATTTTTCGACCAATTTGAAACTTTCGAAATAAGGCGAAAATATGAAAGTTTAGGCCGAATAAGATAGTTCTGGCCATATTTGAGGGACTTTACAGTAATATTTGAGATGATTTTTGAGGTGGAAAAATTTCACCAAAAAGTAAAGGGGTTAACCCACGGTTTTTGACGATTTTTCGACCAATTTGAAACTTTCGAAATAAGGCGAAAATATGAAAGTTTAGGCCGAATAAGATAGTTGTGGCCATATTTGAGGGACTTTACAGTAATATTTGAGATGATTTTTGAGGTGGAAAAATTTCACCAAAAAGTAAAGGGGTTAACCCACGGTTTTTGACGATTTTTCGACCAATTTGAAACTTTCGAAATAAGGCGAAAATATGAAAGTTTAGGCCGAATAAGATAGTTCTGGCCATATTTGAGGGACTTTACAGTAATATTTGAGATGATTTTTGAGGTGGAAAAATTTCACCAAAAAGTAAAGGGGTTAACCCACGGTTTTTGACGATTTTTCGACCAATTTGAAACTTTCGAAATAAGGCGAAAATATGAAAGTTTAGGCCGAATAAGATAGTTGTGGCCATATTTGAGGGACTTTACAGTAATATTTGAGATGATTTTTGAGGTGGAAAAATTTCACCAAAAAGTAAAGGGGTTAACCCACGGTTTTTGACGATTTTTCGACCAATTTGAAACTTTCGAAATAAGGCGAAAATATGAAAGTTTAGGCCGAATAAGATAGTTGTGGCCATATTTGAGGGACTTTACAGTAATATTTGAGATGATTTTTGAGGTGGAAAAATTTCACCAAAAAGTAAAGGGGTTAACCCACGGTTTTTGACGATTTTTCGACCAATTTGAAACTTTCGAAATAAGGCGAAAATATGAAAGTTTAGGCCGAATAAGATAGTTGTGGCCATATTTGAGGGACTTTACAGTAATATTTGAGATGATTTTTGAGGTGGAAAAATTTCACCAAAAAGTAAAGGGGTTAACCCACGGTTTTTGACGATTTTTCGACCAATTTGAAACTTTCGAAATAAGGCGAAAATATGAAAGTTTAGGCCGAATAAGATAGTTGTGGCCATATTTGAGGGACTTTACAGTAATATTTGAGATGATTTTTGAGGTGGAAAAATTTCACCAAAAAGTAAAGGGGTTAACCCACGGTTTTTGACGATTTTTCGACCAATTTGAAACTTTCGAAATAAGGCGAAAATATGAAAGTTTAGGCCGAATAAGATAGTTGTGGCCATATTTGAGGGACTTTACAGTAATATTTGAGATGATTTTTGAGGTGGAAAAATTTCACCAAAAAGTAAAGGGGTTAACCCACGGTTTTTGACGATTTTTCGACCAATTTGAAACTTTCGAAATAAGGCGAAAATATGAAAGTTTAGGCCGAATAAGATAGTTCTGGCCATATTTGAGGGACTTTACAGTAATATTTGAGATGATTTTTGAGGTGGAAAAATTTCACCAAAAAGTAAAGGGGTTAACCCACGGTTTTTGACGATTTTTCGACCAATTTGAAACTTTCGAAATAAGGCGAAAATATGAAAGTTTAGGCCGAATAAGATAGTTGTGGCCATATTTGAGGGACTTTACAGTAATATTTGAGATGATTTTTGAGGTGGAAAAATTTCACCAAAAAGTAAAGGGGTTAACCCACGGTTTTTGACGATTTTTCGACCAATTTGAAACTTTCGAAATAAGGCGAAAATATGAAAGTTTAGGCCGAATAAGATAGTTCTGGCCATATTTGAGGGACTTTACAGTAATATTAGAGATGATTTTTGAGGTGGAAAAATTTCACCAAAAAGTAAAGGGGTTAACCCACGGTTTTTGACGATTTTTCGACCAATTTGAAACTTTCGAGATAAGGCGAAAATATGAAAGTTTAGGCCGAATAAGATAGTTCTGGCCATATTTGAGGGACTTTACAGTAATATTTGAGATGATTTTTGAGGTGGAAAAATTTCACCAAAAAGTAAAGGGGTTAACCCACGGTTTTTGACGATTTTTCGACCAATTTGAAACTTTCGAGATAAGGCGAAAATATGAAAGTTTAGGCCGAATAAGATAGTTCTGGCCATATTTGAGGGACTTTACAGTAATATTTGAGATGATTTTTGAGGTGGAAAAATTTCACCAAAAAGTAAAGGGGTTAACCCACGGTTTTTGACGATTTTTCGACCAATTTGAAACTTTCGAGATAAGGCGAAAATATGAAAGTTTAGGCCGAATAAGATAGTTGTGGCCATATTTGAGGGACTTTACAGTAATATTTGAGATGATTTTTGAGGTGGAAAAATTTCACCAAAAAGTAAAGGGGTTAACCCACGGTTTTTGACGATTTTTCGACCAATTTGAAACTTTCGAGATAAGGCGAAAATATGAAAGTTTAGGCCGAATAAGATAGTTCTGGCCATATTTGAGGGACTTTACAGTAATATTTGAGATGATTTTTGAGGTGGAAAAATTTCACCAAAAAGTAAAGGGGTTAACCCACGGTTTTTGACGATTTTTCGACCAATTTGAAACTTTCGAGATAAGGCGAAAATATGAAAGTTTAGGCCGAATAAGATAGTTCTGGCCATATTTGAGGGACTTTACAGTAATATTTGAGATGATTTTTGAGGTGGAAAAATTTCACCAAAAAGTAAAGGGGTTAACCCACGGTTTTTGACGATTTTTCGACCAATTTGAAACTTTCGAGATAAGGCGAAAATATGAAAGTTTAGGCCGAATAAGATAGTTCTGGCCATATTTGAGGGACTTTACAGTAATATTTGAGATGATTTTTGAGGTGGAAAAATTTCACCAAAAAGTAAAGGGGTTAACCCACGGTTTTTGACGATTTTTCGACCAATTTGAAACTTTCGAGATAAGGCGAAAATATGAAAGTTTAGGCCGAATAAGATAGTTGTGGCCATATTTGAGGGACTTTACAGTAATATTTGAGATGATTTTTGAGGTGGAAAAATTTCACCAAAAAGTAAAGGGGTTAACCCACGGTTTTTGACGATTTTTCGACCAATTTGAAACTTTCGAGATAAGGCGAAAATATGAAAGTTTAGGCCGAATAAGATAGTTCTGGCCATATTTGAGGGACTTTACAGTAATATTTGAGATGATTTTTGAGGTGGAAAAATTTCACCAAAAAGTAAAGGGGTTAACCCACGGTTTTTGACGATTTTTCGACCAATTTGAAACTTTCGAGATAAGGCGAAAATATGAAAGTTTAGGCCGAATAAGATAGTTCTGGCCATATTTGAGGGACTTTACAGTAATATTTGAGATGATTTTTGAGGTGGAAAAATTTCACCAAAAAGTAAAGGGGTTAACCCACGGTTTTTGACGATTTTTCGACCAATTTGAAACTTTCGAGATAAGGCGAAAATATGAAAGTTTAGGGCGAATAAGATAGTTCTGGCCATATTTGAGGGACTTTACAGTAATATTTGAGATGATTTTTGAGGTGGAAAAATTTCACCAAAAAGTAAAGGGGTTAACCCACGGTTTTTGACGATTTTTCGACCAATTTGAAACTTTCGAGATAAGGCGAAAATATGAAAGTTTAGGCCGAATAAGATAGTTCTGGCCATATTTGAGGGACTTTACAGTAATATTTGAGATGATTTTTGAGGTGGAAAAATTTCACCAAAAAGTAAAGGGGTTAACCCACGGTTTTTGACGATTTTTCGACCAATTTGAAACTTTCGAGATAAGGCGAAAATATGAAAGTTTAGGCCGAATAAGATAGTTCTGGCCATATTTGAGGGACTTTACAGTAATATTTGAGATGATTTTTGAGGTGGAAAAATTTCACCAAAAAGTAAAGGGGTTAACCCACGGTTTTTGACGATTTTTCGACCAATTTGAAACTTTCGAGATAAGGCGAAAATATGAAAGTTTAGGCCGAATAAGATAGTTCTGGCCATATTTGAGGGACTTTACAGTAATATTTGAGATGATTTTTGAGGTGGAAAAATTTCACCAAAAAGTAAAGGGGTTAACCCACGGTTTTTGACGATTTTTCGACCAATTTGAAACTTTCGAGATAAGGCGAAAATATGAAAGTTTAGGGCGAATAAGATAGTTCTGGCCATATTTGAGGGACTTTACAGTAATATTTGAGATGATTTTTGAGGTGGAAAAATTTCACCAAAAAGTAAAGGGGTTAACCCACGGTTTTTGACGATTTTTCGACCAATTTGAAACTTTCGAGATAAGGCGAAAATATGAAAGTTTAGGCCGAATAAGATAGTTCTGGCCATATTTGAGGGACTTTACAGTAATATTTGAGATGATTTTTGAGGTGGAAAAATTTCACCAAAAAGTAAAGGGGTTAACCCACGGTTTTTGACGATTTTTCGACCAATTTGAAACTTTCGAGATAAGGCGAAAATATGAAAGTTTAGGCCGAATAAGATAGTTCTGGCCATATTTGAGGGACTTTACAGTAATATTTGAGATGATTTTTGAGGTGGAAAAATTTCACCAAAAAGTAAAGGGGTTAACCCACGGTTTTTGACGATTTTTCGACCAATTTGAAACTTTCGAGATAAGGCGAAAATATGAAAGTTTAGGCCGAATAAGATAGTTCTGGCCATATTTGAGGGACTTTACAGTAATATTTGAGATGATTTTTGAGGTGGAAAAATTTCACCAAAAAGTAAAGGGGTTAACCCACGGTTTTTGACGATTTTTCGACCAATTTGAAACTTTCGAGATAAGGCGAAAATATGAAAGTTTAGGCCGAATAAGATAGTTCTGGCCATATTTGAGGGACTTTACAGTAATATTTGAGATGATTTTTGAGGTGGAAAAATTTCACCAAAAAGTAAAGGGGTTAACCCACGGTTTTTGACGATTTTTCGACCAATTTGAAACTTTCGAGATAAGGCGAAAATATGAAAGTTTAGGCCGAATAAGATAGTTCTGGCCATATTTGAGGGACTTTACAGTAATATTTGAGATGATTTTTGAGGTGGAAAAATTTCACCAAAAAGTAAAGGGGTTAACCCACGGTTTTTGACGATTTTTCGACCAATTTGAAACTTTCGAGATAAGGCGAAAATATGAAAGTTTAGGCCGAATAAGATAGTTCTGGCCATATTTGAGGGACTTTACAGTAATATTTGAGATGATTTTTGAGGTGGAAAAATTTCACCAAAAAGTAAAGGGGTTAACCCACGGTTTTTGACGATTTTTCGACCAATTTGAAACTTTCGAGATAAGGCGAAAATATGAAAGTTTAGGCCGAATAAGATAGTTCTGGCCATATTTGAGGGACTTTACAGTAATATTTGAGATGATTTTTGAGGTGGAAAAATTTCACCAAAAAGTAAAGGGGTTAACCCACGGTTTTTGACGATTTTTCGACCAATTTGAAACTTTCGAGATAAGGCGAAAATATGAAAGTTTAGGCCGAATAAGATAGTTCTGGCCATATTTGAGGGACTTTACAGTAATATTTGAGATGATTTTTGAGGTGGAAAAATTTCACCAAAAAGTAAAGGGGTTAACCCACGGTTTTTGACGATTTTTCGACCAATTTGAAACTTTCGAGATAAGGCGAAAATATGAAAGTTTAGGCCGAATAAGATAGTTCTGGCCATATTTGAGGGACTTTACAGTAATATTTGAGATGATTTTTGAGGTGGAAAAATTTCACCAAAAAGTAAAGGGGTTAACCCACGGTTTTTGACGATTTTTCGACCAATTTGAAACTTTCGAGATAAGGCGAAAATATGAAAGTTTAGGCCGAATAAGATAGTTCTGGCCATATTTGAGGGACTTTACAGTAATATTTGAGATGATTTTTGAGGTGGAAAAATTTCACCAAAAAGTAAAGGGGTTAACCCACGGTTTTTGACGATTTTTCGACCAATTTGAAACTTTCGAGATAAGGCGAAAATATGAAAGTTTAGGCCGAATAAGATAGTTCTGGCCATATTTGAGGGACTTTACAGTAATATTTGAGATGATTTTTGAGGTGGAAAAATTTCACCAAAAAGTAAAGGGGTTAACCCACGGTTTTTGACGATTTTTCGACCAATTTGAAACTTTCGAGATAAGGCGAAAATATGAAAGTTTAGGCCGAATAAGATAGTTCTGGCCATATTTGAGGGACTTTACAGTAATATTTGAGATGATTTTTGAGGTGGAAAAATTTCACCAAAAAGTAAAGGGGTTAACCCACGGTTTTTGACGATTTTTCGACCAATTTGAAACTTTCGAGATAAGGCGAAAATATGAAAGTTTAGGCCGAATAAGATAGTTCTGGCCATATTTGAGGGACTTTACAGTAATATTTGAGATGATTTTTGAGGTGGAAAAATTTCACCAAAAAGTAAAGGGGTTAACCCACGGTTTTTGACGATTTTTCGACCAATTTGAAACTTTCGAGATAAGGCGAAAATATGAAAGTTTAGGCCGAATAAGATAGTTCTGGCCATATTTGAGGGACTTTACAGTAATATTTGAGATGATTTTTGAGGTGGAAAAATTTCACCAAAAAGTAAAGGGGTTAACCCACGGTTTTTGACGATTTTTCGACCAATTTGAAACTTTCGAGATAAGGCGAAAATATGAAAGTTTAGGCCGAATAAGATAGTTCTGGCCATATTTGAGGGACTTTACAGTAATATTTGAGATGATTTTTGAGGTGGAAAAATTTCACCAAAAAGTAAAGGGGTTAACCCACGGTTTTTGACGATTTTTCGACCAATTTGAAACTTTCGAGATAAGGCGAAAATATGAAAGTTTAGGCCGAATAAGATAGTTCTGGCCATATTTGAGGGACTTTACAGTAATATTTGAGATGATTTTTGAGGTGGAAAAATTTCACCAAAAAGTAAAGGGGTTAACCCACGGTTTTTGACGATTTTTCGACCAATTTGAAACTTTCGAGATAAGGCGAAAATATGAAAGTTTAGGCCGAATAAGATAGTTCTGGCCATATTTGAGGGACTTTACAGTAATATTTGAGATGATTTTTGAGGTGGAAAAATTTCACCAAAAAGTAAAGGGGTTAACCCACGGTTTTTGACGATTTTTCGACCAATTTGAAACTTTCGAGATAAGGCGAAAATATGAAAGTTTAGGCCGAATAAGATAGTTCTGGCCATATTTGAGGGACTTTACAGTAATATTTGAGATGATTTTTGAGGTGGAAAAATTTCACCAAAAAGTAAAGGGGTTAACCCACGGTTTTTGACGATTTTTCGACCAATTTGAAACTTTCGAGATAAGGCGAAAATATGAAAGTTTAGGGCGAATAAGATAGTTCTGGCCATATTTGAGGGACTTTACAGTAATATTTGAGATGATTTTTGAGGTGGAAAAATTTCACCAAAAAGTAAAGGGGTTAACCCACGGTTTTTGACGATTTTTCGACCAATTTGAAACTTTCGAGATAAGGCGAAAATATGAAAGTTTAGGCCGAATAAGATAGTTCTGGCCATATTTGAGGGACTTTACAGTAATATTTGAGATGATTTTTGAGGTGGAAAAATTTCACCAAAAAGTAAAGGGGTTAACCCACGGTTTTTGACGATTTTTCGACCAATTTGAAACTTTCGAGATAAGGCGAAAATATGAAAGTTTAGGCCGAATAAGATAGTTCTGGCCATATTTGAGGGACTTTACAGTAATATTTGAGATGATTTTTGAGGTGGAAAAATTTCACCAAAAAGTAAAGGGGTTAACCCACGGTTTTTGACGATTTTTCGACCAATTTGAAACTTTCGAGATAAGGCGAAAATATGAAAGTTTAGGCCGAATAAGATAGTTCTGGCCATATTTGAGGGACTTTACAGTAATATTTGAGATGATTTTTGAGGTGGAAAAATTTCACCAAAAAGTAAAGGGGTTAACCCACGGTTTTTGACGATTTTTCGACCAATTTGAAACTTTCGAGATAAGGCGAAAATATGAAAGTTTAGGCCGAATAAGATAGTTCTGGCCATATTTGAGGGACTTTACAGTAATATTTGAGATGATTTTTGAGGTGGAAAAATTTCACCAAAAAGTAAAGGGGTTAACCCACGGTTTTTGACGATTTTTCGACCAATTTGAAACTTTCGAGATAAGGCGAAAATATGAAAGTTTAGGCCGAATAAGATAGTTCTGGCCATATTTGAGGGACTTTACAGTAATATTTGAGATGATTTTTGAGGTGGAAAAATTTCACCAAAAAGTAAAGGGGTTAACCCACGGTTTTTGACGATTTTTCGACCAATTTGAAACTTTCGAGATAAGGCGAAAATATGAAAGTTTAGGCCGAATAAGATAGTTCTGGCCATATTTGAGGGACTTTACAGTAATATTTGAGATGATTTTTGAGGTGGAAAAATTTCACCAAAAAGTAAAGGGGTTAACCCACGGTTTTTGACGATTTTTCGACCAATTTGAAACTTTCGAGATAAGGCGAAAATATGAAAGTTTAGGCCGAATAAGATAGTTCTGGCCATATTTGAGGGACTTTACAGTAATATTTGAGATGATTTTTGAGGTGGAAAAATTTCACCAAAAAGTAAAGGGGTTAACCCACGGTTTTTGACGATTTTTCGACCAATTTGAAACTTTCGAGATAAGGCGAAAATATGAAAGTTTAGGCCGAATAAGATAGTTCTGGCCATATTTGAGGGACTTTACAGTAATATTTGAGATGATTTTTGAGGTGGAAAAATTTCACCAAAAAGTAAAGGGGTTAACCCACGGTTTTTGACGATTTTTCGACCAATTTGAAACTTTCGAGATAAGGCGAAAATATGAAAGTTTAGGCCGAATAAGATAGTTCTGGCCATATTTGAGGGACTTTACAGTAATATTTGAGATGATTTTTGAGGTGGAAAAATTTCACCAAAAAGTAAAGGGGTTAACCCACGGTTTTTGACGATTTTTCGACCAATTTGAAACTTTCGAGATAAGGCGAAAATATGAAAGTTTAGGCCGAATAAGATAGTTCTGGCCATATTTGAGGGACTTTACAGTAATATTTGAGATGATTTTTGAGGTGGAAAAATTTCACCAAAAAGTAAAGGGGTTAACCCACGGTTTTTGACGATTTTTCGACCAATTTGAAACTTTCGAGATAAGGCGAAAATATGAAAGTTTAGGCCGAATAAGATAGTTCTGGCCATATTTGAGGGACTTTACAGTAATATTTGAGATGATTTTTGAGGTGGAAAAATTTCACCAAAAAGTAAAGGGGTTAACCCACGGTTTTTGACGATTTTTCGACCAATTTGAAACTTTCGAGATAAGGCGAAAATATGAAAGTTTAGGCCGAATAAGATAGTTCTGGCCATATTTGAGGGACTTTACAGTAATATTTGAGATGATTTTTGAGGTGGAAAAATTTCACCAAAAAGTAAAGGGGTTAACCCACGGTTTTTGACGATTTTTCGACCAATTTGAAACTTTCGAGATAAGGCGAAAATATGAAAGTTTAGGCCGAATAAGATAGTTCTGGCCATATTTGAGGGACTTTACAGTAATATTTGAGATGATTTTTGAGGTGGAAAAATTTCACCAAAAAGTAAAGGGGTTAACCCACGGTTTTTGACGATTTTTCGACCAATTTGAAACTTTCGAGATAAGGCGAAAATATGAAAGTTTAGGCCGAATAAGATAGTTCTGGCCATATTTGAGGGACTTTACAGTAATATTTGAGATGATTTTTGAGGTGGAAAAATTTCACCAAAAAGTAAAGGGGTTAACCCACGGTTTTTGACGATTTTTCGACCAATTTGAAACTTTCGAGATAAGGCGAAAATATGAAAGTTTAGGCCGAATAAGATAGTTCTGGCCATATTTGAGGGACTTTACAGTAATATTTGAGATGATTTTTGAGGTGGAAAAATTTCACCAAAAAGTAAAGGGGTTAACCCACGGTTTTTGACGATTTTTCGACCAATTTGAAACTTTCGAGATAAGGCGAAAATATGAAAGTTTAGGCCGAATAAGATAGTTCTGGCCATATTTGAGGGACTTTACAGTAATATTTGAGATGATTTTTGAGGTGGAAAAATTTCACCAAAAAGTAAAGGGGTTAACCCACGGTTTTTGACGATTTTTCGACCAATTTGAAACTTTCGAGATAAGGCGAAAATATGAAAGTTTAGGGCGAATAAGATAGTTCTGGCCATATTTGAGGGACTTTACAGTAATATTTGAGATGATTTTTGAGGTGGAAAAATTTCACCAAAAAGTAAAGGGGTTAACCCACGGTTTTTGACGATTTTTCGACCAATTTGAAACTTTCGAGATAAGGCGAAAATATGAAAGTTTAGGTCGAATAAGATAGTTCTGGCCATATTTGAGGGACTTTACAGTAATATTTGAGATGATTTTTGAGGTGGAAAAATTTCACCAAAAAGTAAAGGGGTTAACCCACGGTTTTTGACGATTTTTCGACCAATTTGAAACTTTCGAGATAAGGCGAAAATATGAAAGTTTAGGCCGAATAAGATAGTTCTGGCCATATTTGAGGGACTTTACAGTAATATTTGAGATGATTTTTGAGGTGGAAAAATTTCACCAAAAAGTAAAGGGGTTAACCCACGGTTTTTGACGATTTTTCGACCAATTTGAAACTTTCGAGATAAGGCGAAAATATGAAAGTTTAGGCCGAATAAGATAGTTCTGACCATATTTGAGGGACTTTACAGTAATATTTGAGATGATTTTTGAGGTGGAAAAATTTCACCAAAAAGTAAAGGGGTTAACCCACGGTTTTTGACGATTTTTCGACCAATTTGAAACTTTCGAGATAAGGCGAAAATATGAAAGTTTAGGCCGAATAAGATAGTTCTGGCCATATTTGAGGGACTTTACAGTAATATTTGAGATGATTTTTGAGGTGGAAAAATTTCACCAAAAAGTAAAGGGGTTAACCCACGGTTTTTGACGATTTTTCGACCAATTTGAAACTTTCGAGATAAGGCGAAAATATGAAAGTTTAGGCCGAATAAGATAGTTCTGACCATATTTGAGGGACTTTACAGTAATATTTGAGATGATTTTTGAGGTGGAAAAATTTCACCAAAAAGTAAAGGGGTTAACCCACGGTTTTTGACGATTTTTCGACCAATTTGAAACTTTCGAGATAAGGCGAAAATATGAAAGTTTAGGCCGAATAAGATAGTTCTGGCCATATTTGAGGGACTTTACAGTAATATTTGAGATGATTTTTGAGGTGGAAAAATTTCACCAAAAAGTAAAGGGGTTAACCCACGGTTTTTGACGATTTTTCGACCAATTTGAAACTTTCGAGATAAGGCGAAAATATGAACGTTTAGGCCGAATACTATAGTTCTGGCCATATTTGAGGGACTTTACAGTAATATTTGAGATGATTTTTGAGGTGGAAAAATTTCACCAAAAAGTAAAGGGGTTAACCCACGGTTTTTGACGATTTTTCGACCAATTTGAAACTTTCGAGATAAGGCGAAAATATGAAAGTTTAGGCCGAATAAGATAGTTCTGGCCATATTTGAGGGACTTTACAGTAATATTTGAGATGATTTTTGAGGTGGAAAAATTTCACCAAAAAGTAAAGGGGTTAACCCACGGTTTTTGACGATTTTTCGACCAATTTGAAACTTTCGAGATAAGGCGAAAATATGAAAGTTTAGGCCGAATAAGATAGTTCTGGCCATATTTGAGGGACTTTACAGTAATATTTGAGATGATTTTTGAGGTGGAAAAATTTCACCAAAAAGTAAAGGGGTTAACCCACGGTTTTTGACGATTTTTCGACCAATTTGAAACTTTCGAGATAAGGCGAAAATATGAAAGTTTAGGCCGAATAAGATAGTTCTGGCCATATTTGAGGGACTTTACAGTAATATTTGAGATGATTTTTGAGGTGGAAAAATTTCACCAAAAAGTAAAGGGGTTAACCCACGGTTTTTGACGATTTTTCGACCAATTTGAAACTTTCGAGACAAGGCGAAAATATGAAAGTTTAGGCCGAATAAGATAGTTCTGGCCATATTTGAGGGACTTTACAGTAATATTTGAGATGATTTTTGAGGTGGAAAAATTTCACCAAAAAGTAAAGGGGTTAACCCACGGTTTTTGACGATTTTTCGACCAATTTGAAACTTTCGAGATAAGGCGAAAATATGAAAGTTTAGGCCGAATAAGATAGTTCTGGCCATATTTGAGGGACTTTACAGTAATATTTGAGATGATTTTTGAGGTGGAAAAATTTCACCAAAAAGTAAAGGGGTTAACCCACGGTTTTTGACGATTTTTCGACCAATTTGAAACTTTCGAGATAAGGCGAAAATATGAAAGTTTAGGCCGAATAAGATAGTTCTGACCATATTTGAGGGACTTTACAGTAATATTTGAGATGATTTTTGAGGTGGAAAAATTTCACCAAAAAGTAAAGGGGTTAACCCACGGTTTTTGACGATTTTTCGACCAATTTGAAACTTTCGAGATAAGGCGAAAATATGAAAGTTTAGGCCGAATAAGATAGTTCTGGCCATATTTGAGGGACTTTACAGTAATATTTGAGATGATTTTTGAGGTGGAAAAATTTCACCAAAAAGTAAAGGGGTTAACCCACGGTTTTTGACGATTTTTCGACCAATTTGAAACTTTCGAGATAAGGCGAAAATATGAAAGTTTAGGCCGAATAAGATAGTTCTGGCCATATTTGAGGGACTTTACAGTAATATTTGAGATGATTTTTGAGGTGGAAAAATTTCACCAAAAAGTAAAGGGGTTAACCCACGGTTTTTGACGATTTTTCGACCAATTTGAAACTTTCGAGATAAGGCGAAAATATGAAAGTTTAGGCCGAATAAGATAGTTCTGACCATATTTGAGGGACTTTACAGTAATATTTGAGATGATTTTTGAGGTGGAAAAATTTCACCAAAAAGTAAAGGGGTTAACCCACGGTTTTTGACGATTTTTCGACCAATTTGAAACTTTCGAGATAAGGCGAAAATATGAAAGTTTAGGCCGAATAAGATAGTTCTGGCCATATTTGAGGGACTTTACAGTAATATTTGAGATGATTTTTGAGGTGGAAAAATTTCACCAAAAAGTAAAGGGGTTAACCCACGGTTTTTGACGATTTTTCGACCAATTTGAAACTTTCGAGATAAGGCGAAAATATGAAAGTTTAGGCCGAATAAGATAGTTCTGGCCATATTTGAGGGACTTTACAGTAATATTTGAGATGATTTTTGAGGTGGAAAAATTTCACCAAAAAGTAAAGGGGTTAACCCACGGTTTTTGACGATTTTTCGACCAATTTGAAACTTTCGAGATAAGGCGAAAATATGAAAGTTTAGGCCGAATAAGATAGTTCTGGCCATATTTGAGGGACTTTACAGTAATATTTGAGATGATTTTTGAGGTGGAAAAATTTCACCAAAAAGTAAAGGGGTTAACCCACGGTTTTTGACGATTTTTCGACCAATTTGAAACTTTCGAGATAAGGCGAAAATATGAAAGTTTAGGCCGAATAAGATAGTTGTGGCCATATTTGAGGGACTTTACAGTAATATTTGAGATGATTTTTGAGGTGGAAAAATTTCACCAAAAAGTAAAGGGGTTAACCCACGGTTTTTGACGATTTTTCGACCAATTTGAAACTTTCGAGATAAGGCGAAAATATGAAAGTTTAGGCCGAATAAGATAGTTCTGGCCATATTTGAGGGACTTTACAGTAATATTTGAGATGATTTTTGAGGTGGAAAAATTTCACCAAAAAGTAAAGGGGTTAACCCACGGTTTTTGACGATTTTTCGACCAATTTGAAACTTTCGAGATAAGGCGAAAATATGAAAGTTTAGGCCGAATAAGATAGTTCTGGCCATATTTGAGGGACTTTACAGTAATATTTGAGATGATTTTTGAGGTGGAAAAATTTCACCAAAAAGTAAAGGGGTTAACCCACGGTTTTTGACGATTTTTCGACCAATTTGAAACTTTCGAGATAAGGCGAAAATATGAAAGTTTAGGCCGAATAAGATAGTTGTGGCCATATTTGAGGGACTTTACAGTAATATTTGAGATGATTTTTGAGGTGGAAAAATTTCACCAAAAAGTAAAGGGGTTAACCCACGGTTTTTGACGATTTTTCGACCAATTTGAAACTTTCGAGATAAGGCGAAAATATGAAAGTTTAGGCCGAATAAGATAGTTGTGGCCATATTTGAGGGACTTTACAGTAATATTTGAGATGATTTTTGAGGTGGAAAAATTTCACCAAAAAGTAAAGGGGTTAACCCACGGTTTTTGACGATTTTTCGACCAATTTGAAACTTTCGAGATAAGGCGAAAATATGAAAGTTTAGGCCGAATAAGATAGTTGTGGCCATATTTGAGGGACTTTACAGTAATATTTGAGATGATTTTTGAGGTGGAAAAATTTCACCAAAAAGTAAAGGGGTTAACCCACGGTTTTTGACGATTTTTCGACCAATTTGAAACTTTCGAGATAAGGCGAAAATATGAAAGTTTAGGCCGAATAAGATAGTTCTGGCCATATTTGAGGGACTTTACAGTAATATTTGAGATGATTTTTGAGGTGGAAAAATTTCACCAAAAAGTAAAGGGGTTAACCCACGGTTTTTGACGATTTTTCGACCAATTTGAAACTTTCGAGATAAGGCGAAAATATGAAAGTTTAGGCCGAATAAGATAGTTGTGGCCATATTTGAGGGACTTTACAGTAATATTTGAGATGATTTTTGAGGTGGAAAAATTTCACCAAAAAGTAAAGGGGTTAACCCACGGTTTTTGACGATTTTTCGACCAATTTGAAACTTTCGAGATAAGGCGAAAATATGAAAGTTTAGGCCGAATAAGATAGTTCTGGCCATATTTGAGGGACTTTACAGTAATATTTGAGATGATTTTTGAGGTGGAAAAATTTCACCAAAAAGTAAAGGGGTTAACCCACGGTTTTTGACGATTTTTCGACCAATTTGAAACTTTCGAGATAAGGCGAAAATATGAAAGTTTAGGCCGAATAAGATAGTTCTGGCCATATTTGAGGGACTTTACAGTAATATTTGAGATGATTTTTGAGGTGGAAAAATTTCACCAAAAAGTAAAGGGGTTAACCCACGGTTTTTGACGATTTTTCGACCAATTTGAAACTTTCGAAATAAGGCGAAAATATGAAAGTTTAGGCCGAATAAGATAGTTCTGGCCATATTTGAGGGACTTTACAGTAATATTTGAGATGATTTTTGAGGTGGAAAAATTTCACCAAAAAGTAAAGGGGTTAACCCACGGTTTTTGACGATTTTTCGACCAATTTGAAACTTTCGAGATAAGGCGAAAATATGAAAGTTTAGGCCGAATAAGATAGTTGTGGCCATATTTGAGGGACTTTACAGTAATATTTGAGATGATTTTTGAGGTGGAAAAATTTCACCAAAAAGTAAAGGGGTTAACCCACGGTTTTTGAGGATTTTTCGACCAATTTGAAACTTTCGAAATAAGGCGAAAATATGAAAGTTTAGGCCGAATAAGATAGTTCTGACCATATTTGATGGACTTTACAGTAATATTTGAGATGATTTTTGAGGTGGAAAAATTTCACCAAAAAGTAAAGGGGTTAACCCACGGTTTTTGACGATTTTTCGACCAATTTGAAACTTTCGAGATAAGGCGAAAATATGAAAGTTTAGGGCGAATAAGATAGTTCTGGCCATATTTGAGGGACTTTACAGTAATATTTGAGATGATTTTTGAGGTGGAAAAATTTCACCAAAAAGTAAAGGGGTTAACCCACGGTTTTTGACGATTTTTCGACCAATTTGAAACTTTCGAGATAAGGCGAAAATATGAAAGTTTAGGCCGAATAAGATAGTTCTGGCCATATTTGAGGGACTTTACAGTAATATTTGAGATGATTTTTGAGGTGGAAAAATTTCACCAAAAAGTAAAGGGGTTAACCCACGGTTTTTGACGATTTTTCGACCAATTTGAAACTTTCGAGACAAGGCGAAAATATGAAAGTTTAGGTCGAATAAGATAGTTGTGGCCATATTTGAGGGACTTTACAGTAATATTTGAGATGATTTTTGAGGTGGAAAAATTTCACCAAAAAGTAAAGGGGTTAACCCACGGTTTTTGAGGATTTTTCGACCAATTTGAAACTTTCGAGATAAGGCGAAAATATGAAAGTTTAGGCCGAATAAGATAGTTGTGGCCATATTTGAGGGACTTTACAGTAATATTTGAGATGATTTTTGAGGTGGAAAAATTTCACCAAAAAGTAAAGGGGTTAACCCACGGTTTTTGACGATTTTTCGACCAATTTGAAACTTTCGAAATAAGGCGAAAATATGAAAGTTTAGGCCGAATAAGATAGTTGTGGCCATATTTGAGGGACTTTACAGTAATATTTGAGATGATTTTTGAGGTGGAAAAATTTCACCAAAAAGTAAAGGGGTTAACCCATTTCAAAGTTTCGAAATAAGCTTAAAATAGGACAGTTTAGGCGAAATGGTTTAGTTTGGCACTGATTCGAGTGGTTTTAAGTCAAAACTGGAAGAAATATTTTAGTGTTAAAAGATTTTAATTTTAGCCTGCAATGATAAAATAATCGAAACTATGGAACTTTTCCTTTGGCCTGGGCTATTTTGGAGCATTTTCAATACATTTTAGGGAAATTCGCCTGGGGTGTGGATTTCTTTCTAGATTCGAGACCTCCTTGCCGATAAGAGGATCAATAAGTACGGCGGTTCATTGAGATTGCGATGAAACTGTGATGTAAGAGAACAAGTGGCGAGAAAAAAGAAAATGGTTCATTAAAGGGAACATCAAAATTGGATAAGTAGCAGCGCTGGAATGGTCAGTCTTCTTTCAAACGATGATATGACATGGGGTTAAGTTTAAAAGGAACCTTCATATGGAACACAAAAATGCGCGAGTAAAGAATTGCTTTGAGTTTTCTTTACCAGCAACTGTAGAGCGAGAAAGAGAAAGGAAAGGGAAAAAGAGAAAGGAACGGGAGAAATAGAAAGGATAGAGAGAAAGAGAAAGGAGAGAGAGAGAGAGAGAAAGGAAAGAGAGAGAGAGAGAGAGAGAGAAAGAAGAGAGACAGACAGATTGTGTACGTACGTGTAAAGGGAGTAAAATGAAAATCTCAAAGTCGTTAATAATTCATAAGCAAAACACAAAGGAAATCAGTTCGGAGAAATAGTTGGGATATCTGATCTTAATTAGCATAGAATTTCGTCAAACTTAAACCCGATTTCCTCTTTAAATACGGATTCGTTTGAGATATAATATCATGCAGTCGAAAGTCGTGTTTCATCAGATATTCAAACACCTCGAAGTTGGTTAAGAAACTCGGCTATCGCATCGTTTTTCATTACACTTCTCAGTGTTTGGATATCTGATGAAACACTCCTTCTCGTGTATATATTACTTCAAAACTCATCGCTGTTTTCACCCACCACCTGGACACTTACTTTTCAGACACAATAATTCACGATCTAATTCACAGTTGGATAAAAACATTTGGTCATGTACACGAGTTTTAAAATCTCAGTCCCGATTAAGTGCTAATGGAATGAAGAATTCCTACCTGTGTCGAAATCTCAGCCCGATTAGGGGTCGATTACATGCTGAATTCCAGCCTAGGCTGAAATATCTGCCTAGTTCTCACTAAGAAATTTCCTAAAAAATAACCTTCAATAAGTGGTTCACAGATTGATGAACCGCAGCAAATCGTATTCGGTATACAAGCGCAGTTCGGTTGTTTAATGGTGCACAGTTGTGAAGTCTCCATGACTTCATAGGAGTAAGAAAAATCCTGTAACTTTCGGATATTTTCAAGTTTAACTGTCTTTAAATTGTAGAAAGAATCTGTACTGTCTTCAAAAAGTATGCATGGATTTTAAGAATGTTTAAAGTGCCCGAGATATGGGCTTTTTAGTGTGAAAAATACTTTAAAAATAAACTAAAATTGCAATAACGTCCTCCCAATTTGATTGAATAACCGCATGCATACTTTATCATAGACAGCAGCTGTGGTTCACATGATTTTAAAAACCATAACAATGTTAATAACGAAGAAAATTGTAGAGTCTTCAAGCTTTTTGATGACATTTGAGCGACATCAACACTTTTTATCACTAAACAAGAAAACTTTACCTACATATCCCACACGACCCTTCGCTATTGGGCCGAATTTCGACATGTGGGATATCTCCGAAAAATCGAGTGCCAAACAATCGGAATCAACGCTAAACAGCAGGATTGGGAAGCCTCTGGCCTTTGCTGACATGACCAGGGAAGTTTCAAACAGTTGCAGAAACCCTGTTTTACAAAAGGGGGACCACATGAGCCATGTGTGTCCCCCCCTTTGCTATTAACCCGAATTTCGAAGTTCTGATATCTCCGGCAAATCGAGTGTCAAACAATCGGGATCAATGCCAAACAGCAGGATTTGGGATCCACTGGACTTTGCTGACACAATCAGGGAAGTTCCAAAGAGTTGCAGAAACCTTGCTTTGCAAAGTCACGTACGTCCCAATCACCCCAAATATCTAAAATAAAGCACGCGGGAGAACTATTTCACGGAATACTTCCATGAACTAGCAGGATAACTTCAAAGGCTAGCTTTGAAACTTTAATTGCCAATACTGTCTTAGAATTCCGCTTCTATTCTCCCCCGATCCGTAATCATACCAAGTTGTGTCAAATTCAACACTCCGAGTGGTATATCGAGCGGCTCGACTTCTTAACGTAGCGAAGTCTTGGGCAACTAGTCAACGTTGTCTCTCGGGTGGGCAAACGAAGAAACGTTTCCGAAACAGACAACGAGACCGGGAAGTAAGATATATTCTTGAATTTTCTGAGAATTTTTTTTTACTTCCCAGAAAACAAAGTTTACTTCCGTAACAATGTTTCCACGGCTGGGCAGACGGAAAAACATTCGAGGAAATGTCGAAATTTTCAAATCTTTTTTGCAACAATGTTTTCTCGTTTGCCCAGGGCCTAAAACTTTGAGCAAACGTGAAGATACGAACAAAGACAAGGTAAAACTAGAACGTTATTTACCAAATGTGATCTGCCCGTACAATAAAAAACTTTATTCCATCCAAAAGTATTTGGACGTATGAACGGTAAAGTAAAGTGTCTTCATTCATACTGGATAACCCTATCAACTACCTAAGCTGTTCTCCCTAGAGATCCAGTAAGGGCCACCCCTCATGGGTCCAGTGTTAGTACAGGAGAAAACCTGCGATGCTTAGTAGAGTTAAACTGGACAACACTCTTCTCACATGTGACCAAGGTAACTTTAATCGGATAACTGCACGGAGCCAGAATTGAACCCTGGTCACAGTGGTGAGAGACACGTGCACTACCACTGTGCCACCAGCACCTCTTATCGTTATGTTATGTTTGTATAGGTTGCAATGCGCATGTGACACTACGAGAGAGAAGCGCTGGACAAGTTTTGAATAGTACTTCTCTTGGACCAAGTCTTGCTTTGCTGAAAGCAAACTATCACTGAACATTGTCTTATAACCATAGATAGCTCTATAGCACTCGACTCCAAGTGAACGATCTGCAAGATAAAAGGAACAACTACTGCGTAAGTTCAAAATTAATCACCATTCACAGAACTTTGTTGCGTTAAATTTTCTCACTTTTCTTGGGCTTTGCTCCACTTTGCTTGTCTCGTTCACCCCAGGGTCAGTTCACGTTAAACGTATGACTGCACCGGATAACTGTACGCCACAACGAAGATAGCCCCTCAGCGTTTCTACGCCTAGGCCTCGTATCAAATTTAAGGTCCAACACACCAAATACGATGCTATAAACTGATACGATTTTTCAACCTTTCGCAGAGAATAAAAATGACACAATGGGTAGATCTCTTCTGTCATTTATAGCACCCGACAACCAAAGTTCGCTGTAGGAACACTTTCATTCGTGTAAAAGAACTGGAAAATCAAATCGCTTTACATTGTGCATTTTGGTTTGTGGGAATTATAACGTATCGCGTGGATTGTTAGCGGCTCCAGAAACTTAACGGGGGTCCAATGTTTCAGGTTTTGATGCTTGGTAATGGCGTGCAATTGTCTGGCGTTAACAGCTCATGTGAATCTGTTATCGAAATACATTGAAGGTAGGAGCGACATAACCAGGACATCTCAAGTGGGAACTTTGATGAGGCGTTAGAAAATTTTGGGGAATCACGTTTTAGTAATGATTCGGGTATCACATCTCGAACACTTGCATGAGCCATTTTCTAATCCTGGAATTGTAGAAATGTCTTCAAAAAAGACGATTGAAGGGAACAACGAGTAACTAAACAAATTCAAAAGAATGAAATCAAAGCTATGCTTGAATAACTTTGCATTTTGGTATGTTTGCGATTTGTCCATAGAAACTGAAACGTCCTCTCACTCAACTCCATAACGGAGTCACTGGTAACTGAGTTTTAGCCAACCAATGGTCAATCAGTCTAGGAGTCATTCATCCAAGGGAAACCTTCCCTCACCGACCCACTAACCCACCCAAGGTGGTCACACCAGCGTATGGTGTACGAAAATTGGTCTGAGTAGCTTTTTCAAAATCATTTCCAACCTTTCTAATGTTCTTCGACCTGTGAGCAAGCAAAGCCAATAAATCCAACTCGTTATTGTATTGAATATGAGACTGAATACAGCTTTAGTAAAGAAATAGCAAACCACGAAAAGCATTGTATCGCGTACTTTCAATCAATCACAAGACATTCGTACGTAAATGCGTTTGTATTAAGATGAATTCATTGAATACTCTCGAAGATTTGCACTATTTACCAATCGTCAAAACTGTGTGGCAACAAAATGACGGCACGGAGTGCCTCACCTGCATAGCAAACAAACCTGAATATCTCAAAAACGAAATCAGAAATCGAAGAGCTATAAACGTCATTTATTTTCACATCAACAGCTCTTTCATGTAAAATAAACTTAACTTCGAAGTTGTTCGGACATATTGAATTTCACGGAATGTCATGGAAATTCATGCATTGCAAAGAAAGGTCAGAATGAACATGAATATTCATAGCGCTTTATTGACTCTATGTTCGTCAATAACAACCTGTAAGTGATATATGAGCGAAGAGTTCTATCATTTAATGTCCTGCTGTGGTGACGTCATTTTCACGTGATCAAAAAAAGGACAAAGCCAGTAATTCCGTATGATTTTAAGTTACATTATTTCTCTGATGAATAGAACCTGAAGCATCTTCCTTAAAGTGTACTTGGATTTTCAGAATGTTTCAAAAAAAAAATCTCGAGATATCGAGAAATGACTGTAAAATACATTAAAATTGTAATATCTGTTAAAACCTGATTACTGCATTAACCTGAGTAAAATAATCCAAGACCTGTCAGGATTAAAAAGAATTCAATTCAACAGTCTGTTATGTTTTCCCGAAAATTTGACTCTAATCAGGTCAGATCAGCCGGGGTTTTTGAAACAACTTGGTTATAGGCTGTTTCACCTTAGCTTGTTTCCAATCTCCAGCTAGGGCTCCGAGGACTCGTTTCCTTGCTCAAACAACCTTTGAGCAATCTCCTGACCCCTTCTCTGTAGTTCGTATTACAGGTGACATACACAATTGGGTTAAGACAAGGCGATAAGTAGCTCAGAATAGTGACAGCAGTAAAAATGTCGATCTGGATTGTGTTCCGGAACATATGGTAGGTAAGAGAAAACACTGATGGAAGATGGCTTGCGATGAAAACGAGCGTAACCAATAGCAACATCTTCACAAGTCTCTTCCTGTTTTTTATGTCGTGAGGTTTGCTTGACCTTTCACTGCAGATATTCCGAACCACATAAATTCCAAAGATGATCTTACCGTAACAAAACGCTACGGCAATTAGAGAAATTACATAGACTAATGTGTAGAGAATCAATAAATATAGGTAGAATGTAGGGAAGAAATCTTGCAACGATTGCACCCTTGCACCGTCTGTATAAACAACTCCCAGTCCGATTCCGTAAGGAGTAACTAACAGAACTGCGATGATCCAGATCACTACGATGGCAATCTTTGAGTTTCGTTTGTCTAATCGTCGGTGTACTTTCATCGGGTGAACCAAAGCGTTGTAGCGTTCGATTGCCAGTAGAGACAGAGTGATCGTCGAAGTCACAGAAAAAATGCTATACAACAACTCCCCAGTACGAGCAAATTTCTCAAGCTTTATATGCTGCTTATAGGTGAGGACTTTTTCCCACAACGTCACAATGATAAAATTTGGTGTGGCTGTCAAACAGAATGCGAAGTCCGACATCGCAACACTGGCTAACAAGAAATTGGTAGGGTTTCGCATGGGTCTACTTCTGCAAACGACCACAGTCACCAAGAAGTTACCGAACAAGCCAATCGTCCCAAAGAAGGAGTAAACCACGATAAGTGTGAAGATATACGCATCACTTCTCATATCGTGGAGAACTTCAGCGTTATCTGTGCCTCTGGTGTTGAAAGTGGAATTGAAGTGGCTGGTGTTCGTCACCTTGAAAACTTGCTTAAACTGTTTTAGACAAAAAATGGACTTATGCAGAGCAGATCAATTTAATACTAACAACAAAGCTTTGTTTCATGCTGGCTAATGGTTCAGCTGACATTTTTTAATTAAACACTCTTTTATTGTTGGTGAAATTATCTGATCTTTGCGATGAACGTTTAATAACAGCTTGATGTGAAAAGGCTAACTTAAGCCTGAAGCCAAAATAATTGTTCTGTTACGGAAACGAGGTAAAAAACGCGCCTTTAGATTGTAGATTATTATGAGACCAAGGTCTGATCAACGATGGATATTCTTCTGACATAGATGGAATCGATGAACTGTGTTTGCCCTTTGTTTTTGTCTTCATGTGAAGCAGCTACGTAAATTTCGGCCAGTTCGGCTTGTTTATTAATATCGGTTGTTTTCCTGTCGTTTAACTTAACTGAAATGACAACACATATTTTAATTACAAGATAGAGGGCGACTTATTAGCGGGAAAAAATAATACCTTTCTAGAAACAGTACCATCTTTTTTTTTTTTTTTTTTGTAGAAAGAATCTTTTCCTACCCAAAGCAGTATGGGACTTTGGGTTTTAAGTTAGGTTAGCGCTACTCCCGGTTAGCTGACATTATTTAATAATTAATGTCAAGCATCAAGGTCAATATAGTAGGAAAAAACTTTTTCCGACTTCGATATGAATTTAGATTCTGAAAATGTTTGAATGAGATGACGTCTCTGATCACAACGTTTTCAGACATTCTTTCCGGGCAAAGCAAATCCTAAGAGTGCCACACAGTTTATATTAAAGTGACTTTCTGGTCCATTGTTTTCTTGTCAGGGATATCAGCTTGACGTTTACCGCGCTAAATATTAACGTTTGCCAAATATTAGTGATCATTACATGTTTAATTTGTACAGATGTATGAACCCTGCATGGGACAGTGTCAAATCTTTTGGCTCGCGTGCTTTAGCAATAGATAAATAGGAACGATTGTCAAGGGTAATGCTACAATAAACTCACTGTATTAACTCACTATTATTGCTCTCAAAAGTCAAAGAGCTTACAAAAGCGAACATTGACTACGAGAAAGTACAGTTTTAATGTTTTACTATTGTATGTAGATCAATATATATATATATGTATATATTATATATATATATATATATATATGTAGGGAACAAAAGATAGTTCGTTGTTACTAGTAGTTTCACGCCCGTGGACGATCTTCAGACAACAAGATCATCCACCTATGTGAAACTACTAGTAACAACGATATATATTGCTCTATCTTGCGAGATATTGAACACTGTCAGAGTCGCCCCATACAACATTCCCTAGGCAGATAGATGTATAGATATAGATAGATATAGATATAGACACATACAAATAGGGATACGGTTACGGATAGACAGATAGACAGACAGACAGACAGACAGATAGATAGGTAGATAGGTAGGTAGGTAGGTAGGTAGGTAGGTAGGTAGACAGACAGACAGACAGACAGACAGACAGATAGATAGAAATTGTCGGCTGGTCATGTTTTTTTTTCAACTACAACAAAGACTTAGTAAATAGATCTTACCTTAAAATAATTCGAAGTAACTAAAGAAGCAATAAAAGTGTTTTTTTAAATCCAAATGTGTTATCTAAAATTCTACGTTTCAAAAAGCTGTCTTGCATTAAGAAGGGTTCTTATGCGTAAACTATTGCGTTCACAGAGTTGCTGGTGAGTATATGGAGAGACTGAGTCAAAAAGTCATGTTAACATGGACATGAGAAGTAAATGTCATATCAAGGAAAGCATGTTAAACTTGAACAAGCAGCTTTCATTTGAAACTACTGAAAATACTGTGCAGAACCGTTTACTTTTCAAGTAAAAATTTTATTTTACAATTCTAAGAAATGAAATGTAGCAAAGAATTTGATATGTCTCGAAGTTATTACTCATTTATATAAATATTAGTTTATAACGGTTTCCATTAGAGAGGTATATTGTTTGGTGCTCTACCGGTACGAGATTAATATGCAGACAACTAAACAATTAAAACTGATCACGCTTTGTCTGTTGTGGCTTTATTCTCATTCACTTGCCATTTAATGGAAGCCCCTTGTCAGTCTGGCTATAGTGAAAACTTATTTTGGCTAGCAAACCAAACCTGTCACTAGCTACTAAGCAAGTAAGCTAAAAAGTTAGTCACGAACCCTACCAGTATACCTCTATGTTACTCAGTTTGGAATGAAATGAAATGACAACTAAACAAGTAGTATTCTTAAACAGCAATTGCGAACAGCTCTCAGAAGCAGACCACGGTACACTAGAAAGTACTCTTACGGTACGTCATCAACAACCGTTCACTGGGGATATATTTTTAATAAACCTTCATCGACTTATAGGTGGTGATAAAATTAAATGTGTTGTATTTAATAAACTTTATTCCCGACATCCAAATGCGGACTACACCATATGGTTGCTGAAAGAATAACTAAAAGGATATGATGTCGGGGAGAAACGCTACCTTTAACTCGAGTGTCAAGGCTTTTGAAAATGATACACATCAACGCATTGAACTCTGCAACAGAAGTGATGGGTTAAGTGTTTTCCTCATCGTTAGTTTCACTATTTTAGCTCTCGTCGGCATGTCTGGTTATTTCTTGCTGACTCTGGTGGTGTGGAAAACGAAGCCCATGAGAAACCCAACAAACTTACTTTTAGCCAGCTTCAACGTATCTGGTCTCATTTACCTGTTGTTTTGCACACCCTGTTACATTATCTTTATCTTAGCATCCTATGTTAAAATCTCTACTTCTGAACAACTGATGAACCTTTATAAATTATCACGAGCCACGGTAGCACTAGAAACAATCACAACCTACGTCTCGACCATAACTCTGGCATTATTAGCAGTTGAACGCTACAATGCTTTGGTTCACCCGATGAAGTTACAGCGACGATTGAGCAAACGGAGTGCAAAGATTGCCATCTTTGTAATCTGGTTTATCTCGACCACCGTAACGATGGTCCGTTTTGTAAGCGCCCAAACAAGCCCGAACGATTTCCTGCTCTTGTTTATTCGAATTTTCGTCGCCACGTATATGGTGGTTCCTGCAGCTGTCGTAGCGTTCTGTTACGGTAAAATCATCTTTGGAATTTACGTTGCTAAAAACATTTGTAGCCAAGGTCATGGAACACCACAAGATATTAAGGACAAGAAAAATCTCGTAAAGATGCTGGTGTTACTTGCCACGACATTCATGGTCCCAAAACTCGCAGAACTTTCTTTCTTTGTCATCGTGATGTCTTCCTGGTCATACGCACTTCATTTGCATTGTTCAGCTGTTCTGCATCTTGGCGATCATTTAATTTGTTGCCTATATCCTATCATTTATGTTACATACAGCTCAAACTACAGAAGAGGAGTCAGGCGATTGTTAAGATGTCGTTTATGTACGGAGATTCATAATCTGAGCTGACACTTTAAGGAGAGTCCGACTGCAAAATCTCAAACGGTGATTGAAGAAGTGGCCATGGAAGACAGCACAACTTCGACGTTTAAAAAGCCGTTAAAAGCGGTTTCATAAAAATAATACGTGCTTTATTCATAAACAAAGGAATATTTCATAGGAGAACATATTACTTTCAAGTAGTTACTGTGGATTTACAACTTTTATTGTCGAATTGTATGTCGACTTAGTTATGACTTCCAAAAAGTGATAGAAAACTGGTCAACAGTGCTGGGAGAGTGAATTGAAATATAAAAAACTTCACGTAGAAAGTTGCCTGGACATATTTCGTTCTTTTATTTCGGTATTTAACGTTATTTCTTTCCCTAAACAGTGGAGTCGTTCTTTGGGGTTGTTTACCGAGTTTTGCTCTTTACACATTTTCCCCATGTCACAGTATCATTATAACTGTGAGATGAAAGAATGAGGCTAGGATATTGACTAGAGGAAGTATAAACAGCATTCTCTGGACAGGATGTCTGGGCACAGTAACGAAATGTGCTGAGTTGTGGCAAATGACATTAGCGTAAATGCTCTTCTTCAAGTCGTCTTCAACAACCATTATTCAACCGTTTTCAGATAATTATTTTCAATTTAGAGCACGCAGCCGAGACATTTTGTCTTCTCTTTGAAAATATTAAAATTGGAACAGGTGATAAAGCACGTTCAAAATACAAGCTGACGGGGTTTAAAAAATAAAGCAACTAAATTCTCAAATCAATATTTAGCTAATGAGCAAGGGAGAAAATATCTCTCAGCTTTTTTTTTTTACGCAACGCTACTGAGTTACATGAAAAATGAATTCTTTTTAACTTGACGTATCAACATTTTAGGAGATTTCAGTACACATGAATTATTCGTCTTGTTCAGAGTGGAAAACATTATACAATTTGTTAAGGAATCAATTTGCATAGTCATAAAAGAACAGTGTGATGAAAAAATTCGCCATTTTCTTTAGCTTGCTCAGCAATGCCGCGTTTCTCATGAAATGCTGTCTCAAAGAACGCATCTGAAGATTCTGGTCAATAATGGCAGCAAACAACACACAGAACGCCTTGTACAAATGCGATGCTTCAATCATTAGCTTGACCATGAGTTACACCATGTTAGCGCTTGTCAGATTGACTCAGAATTTCTTGGTGGTTCTGATGGTCTGGAAGAACAAACCTATGCGAAATCCAACCAACCTCTTGTTAACCAACATCGCTGTATTTGAGCTGGTGTATCTTCTTACATCTACACCGAGTTTTATCCTACTTCTACGATACAATAAAACCATCACTTACGTTCAAACAAAACACTTTGCTAGACTAGCGATAATCTCAATCATCACATTGGCTGTGCTGCTGGCGGTTGAACGTTATAATGCTTTGGTTCACCCGATGAAAATTCAGCGACGATTAAGTAAGAGGGGAGCAAAGATCGCAATTTTTGTGATTTGGCTCATTTCCGCAACACTAAGTCTTCCTCTTACCATCCAAAATAGTGATACCGTTCCAAAAGTATTGATATTCTGTACTTCAGTTCTGTGCCTTGCGGTTATCGTAATTCCCGGAGCCGTTATTGCGTTCTGCTATGCCAGGATCGTCATTGGAGTTTATGTGTTTAAAAACATTTGTAGCCAAGGTACCGGAGGGCCTCAAGACGTACACAAGAAAAAGAGTCTTGTGAAAATGCTGTTTTTAGTTACGTTTATTTACATAGGCACAAAACTTCCAACGGTTATTTATGTTGCTTCCCAGATGATTCCAAAAACCAGTCAGTTCAACTGTTGGACTATTCCCAGCATTCTAAACCATTTATTGTCTGGCTTAAACCCAATAGTGCAACTGGTTTATAGTTTGAACTACAGGAAAGGCGTGAAGAGGTTGTTGAGAAGTTTCTTCTGCACTGGAAAGTCAAATTTAAACTGGAACTAGTAAAAGGCTTAGGCCTGATGAAGAAGCAACTGCAGATAAAACCTATTTGTGGTGTGCCGAAAGAAGAGATCGTCATTGGAACTGTTCGAGGATATGCTAAACTATACATACACACAGATGCAAGCGCATACATGCATACGTATGCACAAATACATTAACAAATATGTATGTATACAATCACTACACAACCGGAGAATGTTGTTACCAGTCCACCAAACACCGAAGATCCAACAAACAAACGCAACGAATTAGCAACACCCCAACCTAGCAGACGTTCACAAAGACTGCTGGCACAGATGCTTGCGGGCAAAAGCTCCCATTCACTTCTGACGACAGCTCGATGAATCGAGTTGAAAACTCAAGACCAAAACCGTCAAATCCGGAGAACCGCGTTCGGTCCCCGAAATGTAGTTTCTCGTTTTTTAATAAAGTTTGTTATTGATGATATATGATTTTTAAACTTTATGTCGAGCAGGCTTTTGATGATTTTATATATATATATATATATATATATATGCGTATACCTATACAAACATATATACATACGTACATACAAATACATATATACAAATACAAATGCATATGTATGTAATCTTCAAGAGCTAGCTCGACACAAAGTTAATAATAATAAGCAAAAAATGCTTTATTAACAAATACTTTTCTTCCCTCTGGACATATACGTCTACATGTATATATGTATTTATACACATTTAAAGAAAACGATATATTTTTTGAAAGCATACATGTTTCGACAACTTCAAGATGCCATCTTCAGTGCAGAATGAATGACGTGAGGTAATATGATACAATAATATATGAGTTAGGATATGAATAAATTATTTACAATTGATGAGGAAGTGATCTGCTTACAAATACAGGATTATTTGCATAAAGTGATGATAGGTGTATTTATAAACTGAAAATAGTATTGAAGTGATGAATTTGGACGTTGAGATCGGGATTGATTTTGTTGATGTGAAGATCCTCTGATTTTGAGGGAGAAGGTTGAATGAGCGGAGTCGATGATTTTAAAGCAAGAGTTTGAAAATTGCTTTTTACAAGAGGGAGAAGCGTGAAGATGTTTGTAGATGTTTGAGTTTCTGTCCGTATTCGTGTGTTCCTTAATCCTGGTAGTTAATTGTCGAGAAGTTTCACCAATATAGCGGGAGTTACATCCTGCACAGGAAAATTGATATACTACCATAGATTTGGAATTTCATCTTGAAGTTGTCGAAACATGTATGCTTTCAAAAAATATATCGTTTTCTTTAAATGTGTATTGACTTTGTTGCTACTGAGAAATTATATGTATTTATATAATAACATTTCAAAATGGCGCACGGTGATTGGCCGAAGACTGTGTATCGGTAACTCGATGAAAATATGGAAAGCTCACGCCGTCACCGACGTCATTCTGAATAGTAAGGAGAATTTACGCTTTGAAAACAATGAAAAAGAAGCTCTATTTCTGGAATTTCAACTGGTGAATTTTGCAAACGTTTTTAAATTTCACCAAGTTGGAAAGGTGCGAACACTCACCCCTCGCGCTTATTCTTACGTGGCTGTTTCTGGTTTTTCCAAAATTCTACATATATTTCAATAACTTGAAGGAGCTCTTACGAAAATTTCATATGTGATTTCACGTGTGAAAGACATATGGAAATATGGGTTTGATCTTTTTCACAAACGATATTTTCATTTCACATACGAAAAAAGAACGTACTTACTTCACATGTGAAATGACTTGGTTGAAAATTTCTCACATGAAATGTTGGACTAAACATATATTTCACATATGAAAATTAATTTCATATATCACGTTTTCATTTCACAAACGGAATTGAAACATCTTTCCATATGAAATAGCATTTTCATGACATACACTTATCATTTTTGGCCGTGTAGTATTAAAATCATTGTAAAAAAAGAAAGAATAATAAAAACCCGACAAAATACACTTCAAAAAATACCAAGTAAACATATAACCGAGTCAAAGTTGTTCACCAGTGGCATAGCCACGAACTACAGAAAATTGGTTAAGAATGGTCAAACTAGAAAATTCGCTAAAGTGCCTGACTGGACATTGGAGTTTACAACTGCCTAAAATCTGTCCGGCAAAATGGATTTTCCTATTTCATTAAATTACGGCAGACAGTGCATCAATCTAGAAAAACTAAAACGCATTTTTCATTCTCCGAAAAGTCGAACAGTCATAAAGATGACCGGAATTTCTTCCTCAGAAGTCACTCGACTCATTACATCTTAAAGTTAACACTTTATAGCAAGTCTTACCAAACAAAAAACACATACGTTTTTTAAGCTACTTGTCAATGGTTTACAAACCGCGAGAAGTACGTTGGATTTTCTGTTACTGCATTCTCCAATGATCAGAAGGGTAAAATATCCAGGCAGCCACTCCATGACACTCGTCACTTTGTAAACACCAAGTTAAAGTCTTTTTATTTTATCCGGTTCTGAGCCATTGCAATAAGATCTTTAAGGTTGTTCATTTTCAGAGATGCAAGAGTTCTATGAAAGCAAAAATTGAAAATTAATCGGTGTCTGAAGCAACTTGAATGAAATCTCAGGTTTACCACGATTAAGTGTTGTCATTGTATGGTCCACCGATATGTAACTGTATGCATTCAATCTAATATACAATCACTCACTAATTGGTATATACACGAATGTATACATACGTTTGCATGTCCTATGGCTTCATATGACTACTTCTATGTCTATCTGTCTACGTTAATGTCAATGTCTATGTTCATGTGTACTTGTATGCCTACACCTACGTCTATATATTTATACATACATGTTCATGGTAGTATGAATAGGTATGTATACATACGAACAAGTATATCAACTACAATGACATAAGTGTTCTGGGATTTTGCGGGGGACGTTTTCAACGCACCGCAGTTGCCAATTTAAGGTGTTAATGCAAGTTAATGTTAGTATTGCCGACCTGAAGAGTTTAATTCTTTCCACGTTTTCTTCGAACTGTCTCGCTTTATCAATAGCTATGCGAATTACCTATAAAAGAGGATGTTTTCTCAAATACATGTTTGGAATCCTGAACGCTTTTGATGCACAACAATTAACGCCTCACAACAACGAAAGGCAAGAAAAGGACAAAACGATCACATGAAATAGCTACCATCGTCATGATGACTACAAGGTAGTCGAAACGTCCATAGTGAAAATGTTTTCACTTTTCAGAGTTTCTGTAATTTTGTACTTAGTGGTCACCGAAAAGTGTGTATAACTTTTGCTGCTACACTTTTCAGTGTATTTCATAACAATTTAATGAAAAAGAAGAAATGACATTTTGAGTTAGTTATACGTTTCACTGCGATGAAAGGCCTTCGTCAGCTTCTTATTTAGGAAGTCTCAGTAGTTCCCAAACCCTTTTGACTTTTTACACACCGTTCAACACTGCCGACAGAACACTCGATTTTTATAATAAAAAAGACGTGGGTCTTATTAAACGTTTTTTAATGAACGTTTATGACAATAAATTAACATTTACACTGTTAATAACAACACTCGTATCACTAATGAAAAACATATTATTAAAAAAGAATCATGACTATTACATTGTACGCGTCAAGACGACATTTGTTGTATACCAACTTGTATTTAATCAAATGAATTTTTCGCATCAAAAAAACTACAGGCAATTGGATTCCCGACGACACACAGCAAACTTAATACGAGTGTCTCCAGGACAATGAATGACACGAACGTTAGCTCCTGCAACGCGAGTTACTTATCGAAGATAATTCTGGTGGTGAGTTTTCTCTTGCTGGGGATAGTTGGAGTGTTCGGAAACTTTCTGATCTTCTTCGTCGTCTGGAAGAACAAACCAATGCGTAACCCAACCAACTTCTTGTTAACCAACGTAGCCATATCAGACTTAATATTCCTCTTAACGTCCACACCAAGTTACACCGTTACCATGATGGCCAGGAAAATCCTGACGTATCATCAAAGGATGCGATTTTTGAAATTAATGAATCATTTTCCGACTATATACCTCCTTCCATCTACCTCTTCGACCATTACTGTGACTTTACTGGCAATTGAACGCTACAATGCTTTGGTTCATCCGATGAAAATACATCGACGACTAAACAAGCGGGGTGCAAAGATTGTTATCGGCATAATTTGGTTCATCTCCCTTGTTGTATCGTTTCCTCTTTCTATCGAATACGAATTCACCCGAAGTAGGTCACACTTCTATAGCCTAATTCTGTTCACGACATATTCAGTATTTCCGGCCGTTACCACAGCGTTCTGTTACAGTAAAATCCTCATTGGAATATATGTGATTAAGAACATTTGTTGCCAAAGCAATGAAAGATCTCGTGACACCAAAGAGAAGAAAAATCTTGTCAAAATATTGATCACAGTTACTGTAATTCTCATGATTTCCAAACTTCCTGTTTGTTTCTACTACGCCGCTAATTCGTTTGGTAGAGCGAGTGATTTCACGTGTTGGATTGCCGTAACTTTTCTGAACGACCTATCTCCATGTTTAAATCCAGTGGTATACATAGCGTTCTGTTCGAACTACAGAGAAGGTGTGAAAAGGTTATTGAGAAACCTTTGGCGCACAAGGGCTTAGACAAACCAAGCCATAATCTGAAAAAGTATACTGACTCTGGAAAATCGGTGAGTCGAAACAAACGCATAAGAGTTTCACTGACTGGAGCATGAAACACTCCAGTATGGCGACGGCATAGTCGAAAAAGTCATTCAGCCTAAAGTTCCTGTCGTACATCTTGATTACCAGTCTGATGTCTATATCTCTTGCCAGTTGAGTCTACGTGTACTTAAGCTTCAAAAGCATTGTATTAACTGTGAATAAAAATAACTGCTTTAAGTGATATCGCATTAACCTTTTTTGGTCCGAAACGTCTCCCATGTCAAGTAAAATCGTTTAACGTTAGCCAGAGTTAACCTAAAAAGTCAGAAACGTATACATCACAGAGTTTAAGCGGTCTGCATTACAAAACAGTCCTTTTAGTACAGTTCTGATCACGCCTTTATTAAAATATTTCAAAAATGTTCGCTTCTGTTGGGCGAATGAGAACAACTTGGTATAATTATAAGCTTAGGTGTTGTTTTTTTATTTGTACCAAGGTCACCTAAATGTAGACATACTTATGTTAAAGAATCAAACTCTAAAGTAATATGAATTCATGGTTATGTATCTACAACATATGTTCGAGTGTACAGATGCAACCACCTGGTGTAGTGTTGACGTCAATAATAACGTAACAAGAAAACGAACACGTGAGAAAAACAAGAGATTGTTACGAAGGCGGTGGCAGGACGCGAAGAAAACATCATGTAGCTCTTTTTGATAAAATTGAATAAGTGTTGATATTGCTTCGTTTGTAATCAGCCACAAGTAACACCTGGCTGCATTTAAGTCATTGTCAAACCTGACTTTGAAGTAAAGTCGAAATATTACCGTGACTTGTTTTGTCTTGTCCGATAGCTCAAATATTAAATTTACAAGATGTTTACAACGGCGTATGTTTCTTGGTCAACTTATCCCTTAAAGCGTAAATAACACTGTCAACTGTGACAAAAAAAATTTGTACCCTTGAGGCTTCTTTGAAAAACGTGAGCTCTTGTTTTAGTCCAAGTTATTTATCAATTACCCGACAACCAACAAAGTCCATTCGCACAGTAAAATCACCCCAGAAAACTGAGAAACTCCACTAAAATCGTACAAACACTGCTCTGAACCATTCAGAACCGACGTTAAATTTCAATAGAGTCATGAATGTACAGATCACTTCCACTGACGGGACACTTTTTTCCAAGTAAATTTCAGAATAGTATTTTACAACTGGAGTTAAGTGCAAGAAAAAATATGACAAGTGCCATAACGTTCGAGGAATAATTAAAGTCTTTCTTAACCGAACTATCAAGAAATCAAATTGTCAAGAGGATACTTATGTAACATGCGACGCTATTCTATTTCAGAATCATCCTCAGAGATATACATCAACAGAAATTTTTCATGATTATCTGACACAATGCCGAAGCCAACTGAAAAATGTTGACTGGAGCGGGAATTGAATTCGCACCTTCGGGATATCGGTCGGCAGTGTCAGATTATCATGAAAAATTTCTGTTCATGCGACGCCATATTAGTGTACATCTTTGATCTTTGGTACATTAATGGTGGCAATGAAACGACAACAGAAATAAGGCCGAGTTTCAATAAAAACTATTAGTTTTGTCCTAGAATAACGCATTTATCGATTCTGAAGCTTAGTCAGATCAAGCAAATCAAATTGGATCATAAACCTAACTTTTTTAGTCGTTTGGAAAACGTGCTAAGCTCAGCATTCATAAATTCAACTTTGTGATTCAAGGAGGAATTATCGAGCCAACTTTGTCTTTGCCTTAAAACACCGGTCTTTTAAAACAACCAATTAGAAGACACGACGTGGGAAAGATCTACTAAAGAATACACCTGAATATTATGTTTCGTTTAATCAATAATAAAGCTGTGCTGCTGTCATTTAAATGACTAGTTGTTTTATATGCCCTTACTAAGACACGTCTATTATCCGTGTAATTACGCGTTCAACTTTCATAAAGCGTTCATCAAGAAGAATGAATAATCTCATCACTGGCGCAAGCAGCTGTGCAGTAGCCCAAAAAGTCGAGCAACTTAGACGCTACGTCGAAGCATTGGCCGAATCTGTTCTCTTGAGTAAATGACAAACCTGTTTAATGCGACGACGGCGTCTCTAAGAAAGGACAGCTTAAACTCAGGTTTCACCCGTTATGCCGAGAACAACATAAGCAGTCTCTACAGTCGCACAGGTGATGGCCCTTCTTTCCCCCTGTTAGTGAGTTTCATCTTGGTTGGGACACTTGGTACGTTTGGTAACTTCTTGGTGTTACTGGTTGTTTGGAAAAACAGACCAATGCGAAACCCCACCAACTTCTTATTGACCAACTTAGCCATATCTGATCTCATATTCCTGTTGACAGCCACACCTAATTATGTCATTCGCGTACTTGGCAGGACCGTAATGACACCTACACAATGGAAGCACTTCCTGAAATTTGGAAGTCATACCGAAGTACTACATGCCTTTCCCACTTTCTTATCAACCATTTCTTTGGCTTTATTGGCAATTGAACGCTACAACGCCTTGGTTCACCCCATGAAAATTCACCGAAGATTATCCAAACGGAGTGCAAAGATCGTCATCTGTGTTATTTGGCTTGTATCGATGATATCAGTGGCTCCTATTGCTATCAAACACGAAAATGTTTCGTCGCTCTACGCCCCAGTTCTGTATCTAGTTTTCTCTGTGATTCCTGCAGTCACCACAGTGTTCTGCTACATGAAGATCGTCATTGGAATATATTTTGTGAAAAACATTTGCAGTCAGAGCAACAGAATGCCTCAAGACATAGAAAACAAGAAGCTTGTTAAAATGCTGCTGTTGGTTACGTTAATTTTCATGACTTCAAAAATACCTCCTGTTGTTTATTCCGTCGCTCGGATATTTAGGAGCACAATTTCGTCCCAGTGTCGCGTTTTCCTGGTTTTTCTGCTTTATTTATCACCCTGCTTAAATCCGATGGTGTACATAACGCATAGCTCGAACTATAGAAGTGGTGTGAAGAGCTTATTGAGAAGTTGTTTGTGAACGAGGAATTAGTTTTACCTAGAATTAGTTGTACCTGATCTAGTTGTACAATTTTTCAAAAAGGCGTAGTAGTGGTGGTGGTGGTGGTAGTGGTGGTAGTAGTGGTGGTGGTGGTAGTGGTGGTAGTAGTGGTGGTGGTGGTAGTGGTGGTAGTAGTTCTTGTCGATGACGATGCTATCACTACAATAGTCCCGGGGGTTTGATTCGTTCTCGCAACTACGCACTGGGAGGGAGTGGTGGGTATGTGTCACCCCCCTTTTTCGTTAAGGGTGTACATAGGTTGGGACACACGAGATGTCAAGTCGCGGTAACATGTCGCAATATATCTACGGAAATTCTACTTCTAATTACATCACAGTTCGAAAACAAAACTTAACAAGCTAATGTTTAACTAACTATACAAATTCACTTCTAAAAACAAAGCCTGAAGAAGAACGTTTATCGCAAAACGATTCATAAGAAGCCAAATTCCTTATCTCCTCCGGTAACTGATTCTATATTTGAGCTGCACTATCACTGGAACTTTTCTAAGAAGCTAAAGGTCCTAAAATAGTCACGGAACGCAGCTGGCCGCTTGCGATACGTGGCTGATGGGTCGGGCAGATGCTGATTTCCTTAAAAGGGGAAACAAACACGATTGATCCAACTCGATATTACGCCCTTGAAATTTAGATTTATGCTTCTATTTGAAATCTGGGGGAAGTAAACTGTGAAGCTTCCTCAAAAACATATGCACTCTTAACCGGGGAATATGGATTTTTTTCCACTTTTCGTGGAGAAATAAGTACGTTATTTAAATAAAGTTGTTCGTAAATGTCTTTTTTTTTTTTCAGAAATAAAAGTGTTTAAATTTACATTAAGTAAGGTGCTCTAATCCGCTAATTGCAATTCCAATCAGGGCCTGCAAACAGTAAAACTTGTCAGTCACACTCAATGTGTTTTTTGTGAGACTTTGTACTGCGAGTTAAAACAAATAATTGCACAGAAGAATATAAAAAAAGAGGAAAGTGCGTGAGTGAGTTTCAACAAAATCGAAAAAGTTCAGTGGTAGTTCTCACCAGAAAAAAAAAACCGTCAGTACCTCGTAATTTTTTTTTTGTTTTTTTTTTTTTTGTTCTGGCAGAGTTTTACCATTAAATGTTTTGCAAAGAGGGCTTAATGTTCTAATATTATAAAATGCAAAGTGTTGATTATAGGTAAGGTTTCATGTCCTCAGAACAATAAACGTCCTTTCAAAAGGCACTATATAACAGAAAGGGTCACAACTTATCATTGGTCAATCCTCAAAAATTCGTCTAGGTATTGAAGGGATAATTTGAACAAAATTAAGAAAACTAAGCTCTTCTAAATAAAAGTGCTGACAGTCCTTGACCAAAACAGCTCAGAAGTTACAAATAACTTCAGAACCATCCTCAGGGTAACATGAACAGTATATGTCATCGGGAAGAATATGTTGGAACAAACTGTTGAGAAACGCACGAATTTTACTTCTACGAAATCACGAGCTAAAATCACGAGTTACTTTAATTATTCAGCGAATTAACTTCCAATAGATAAAAATAAATAAAACTTTCAAAAGATAAACGCTGGGTAGAATTGAATAACATGCTTTTTGTTGAGTAAAAAATAAAGATCGTTGTTGGCGTTTAAACTTGAGTCTGAAAAGATCAGTTGAAAGTTACAATGAGTAGTATCACGCTTGGAATATCACGTCTTTTAAGCCTCTCGATGAATTAGGTTGCTACGTTTTTCCGTAGCAAAAGACCAGAGACGGCACGAAACAGACCAAATTTTATCTTCTATTTTCCAGACATAAATAAAGCCAAGAATATCCTGCCACTAATGGTCATACCAGACGAATAATTACAGCTTTTTCCCATCGATTCTTTATCACTGTATTGGCCACATACGGCTAAGTTTACCTACGCCTTATTTAGAAGTCACTTTTTAGAGACATCCATTATTCCGGGAATTTGACATTTGAATTTCATCAGGATTAATGAATAATCATAATGCTGCAATTAGCTACAGTATTGAGCTAGTCATGAGCCACAGCGAAGTTTCACATTTCCCTGGTCTTCGCCATCGACTTGTCCTATCAGTAAAGACAATGATGGTGACGCCAAGAATCGAAAGCTTGAACTCAAGTTCGACCTCCTCATTGAACAACATTAACGGGACCTCTTGTTACAATAATGATGCGTCAAGTTTTACTCTTGTAATAATTTTCATTTTGTTGGGAATCCTAGGAGCGTTCGGCAATTTCATGGTCATCCTCGTCGTCTGGAAAAACAGACCAATGCAAAATCCCACAAACTTTTTGTTAACCAATATAGCCACATCGAACTTAATATTCCTCCTCACAGCTTCACCAAGGTACATCGTCCTTATACTGGCCATGTATGTACAACCGATGCCCTTTAAGTATGGAATTCATATGAAAACCTTATTGCACGTTCCATCTTTAATATCCACTTTTACTGTGACTTTATTGGCAATTGAACGTTACAACGCTTTAGTCCATCCCATGAAGATAAACCGAAGATTGAGCAAACGGACGGCTAAACTTTTCATCGTTGTCATTTGGCTTATGTCGACGATATTAGCGCTTCCTATTTCAATCGAACACGAAAGTTCCCGGAGTAAATCTGCATTCTATGCACCGATCCTGTTTCTGATCTTTTCTGGTGTTCCTGCCATAGTCGTGACATTCTGTTACAGTAAGATTATCATCGGCATTTATGTTGTGAAAAACGTTTGCAGTGAAAGCAATGTAAGGCCTCAGGATGCAAAAGACAAGAAAAAGCTTGTGAAGATGTTGCTGTTAATTACATTAATGTCCATGATTTTGAATCTCCCCACAGTAGCATACGCCTTCGTTGAGTTAGTTGGGAGCTCACTTCCGTGTCATTACTGGATTGCCTTGGCTCTTCCACACTATTTATCCCCATGTCTTAACCCAATACTATATATAATGTATATCTCGAACTACAGGGAAGGTGTGAAGAGATTGTTAAGATGTTTATGCGCAAGAAATTAGTTAAACCTAAACAGAAGCTGCTTTAAGCTTATCATCAGTGGACTGAACGGCGTTTCGAGATGACATAGTTTGGGTCACTGGAAATACAAAAAGAGGGTCTACTTGAAGTACTTCATCTGAAATGTGAAACATGAGGACGCGGTCGCGCGTGGGTTTACTATCTGCAGCGAAGGATTCAATTAAAGCTAAAAATTTTCAGTATAATTCAGGATCGTTCGCATTTACAAGTTTTGTTATGAACTTATGTTTTGAAAAACGGCTCTCGTCGCTTCGAGCTATCGTCTTCCAATATGTAATAGGTGAATTTGATGACAATTTAAGTCGTTTCATACAGTTTGTTTTCGAGTCAAGATTCAAAGTTAATGTAACCGCACTGTTGAACATGCTGTTGGCGTATGCGTGAACCAGGCATGATACTCACATGTAATAAAGGTGTTTGATGCGTGAGCGAATAGCTTGGAGCAGCTGTTTCTTATAATTATTCCGTCTTTGCTGTAGAATTATCACCACATTGTCTTATTAGGTGATTTTTATAATGCCTCAGTTTGCTGAATGAATGGATGAGAGTTCAAAAAGTTGTTCAAAAGAAGAGAAGAGTACAAATAGTCAACTTGAAGCTTTGCATTTATTCAAGACACGATAATAGATTCTAAGACTAGCTTAAGTATCCGTGGGAGTAGTCAGCTTAATTCAAACTTGACCAAATTGGTTAAAGGACCTGGGTTGTTACTCTGAGATGAATTTATGTTGCGACAAGGAATGAAACGTAAGAATCAGCAGAAATATCAGGGGCTTTAAGGTTCATCCATTACGACAACGAATATGGTCAAGAATTTTGCCGCTAACTGTACCTCATAATTTGTCTGGAATTCACACTCATTACTACAGAATGAAAACCTGGGAAAAATTACCGTTTTAGCTTTTCGTTTACTGATGAGTGTAAACGCCAAACATTTCTAGTTAAGAATTCTAATAACTTCACCAGCAATACTTGCAGATAGAATTCCCGACCAGTTTACGGGCGTCAGTCTTTGTACCTCAATCGACACAGCAGTGTATGGAATAGTTTCCCAGGGTTGAGAGTTCGACCCAAACCTGAAGGCCAAGATGTTGATTTTTTATAAGAGATCCAGATTGGCTGTTAAAGAAAGCTTTCGCTGCTTGGTCAGTCATCTAACTTCTCACACCCCGCAAACTACCCCGGTTTAAGAATGCACTAGCTCTCGTCATTCGATAATCGAACTTGAGTTCATGGTACTTGATAAAGAAAGTAAAAGGTGTTTGGCCAATGCTGACGAAAATCTATTTCAGAATCATCCTCAGAAGTACATGAACAGAAAGTTTTCCGTGATACTCTGACATGCCGAAATCAACTGAAAAATGTTCACTCAAGCTGGATTTGAGCTCGCGTCTTCGGGATACCGGTGGCAGTGTCAGGTCATCATGAAAAATTTTCTGTTCATGTATCTCTGAGGATGATTCTGAAATAGAATTGAAACACTGAACATCCTCTCATATATAGGAGTTAAGTTGTCGCTTCCAGTCCCTGTGGACTCGATAGTTCAACAGGTAAAGGGCCGGACCGGTATCCCGAAGGTGCGAGCTTTAAATCCCCCTCGAGTCAACATTTTTCAGTTGACGAAAATGTTTATACAGTTTTAAACAGGCATAAGTTCCACAAGCCGTCGCACTAATTTTCTGCAATAAAACTGCTGTAGAAAATCCTACCTCTTCGGGAATGTTGGCCAACCTTGCTGCGTTGAAGCCATAGCTCTTAGGGCACGCTCCTTCGACAAATTTGTACAAGAAGGTGATAGTTTCTTTACTAGGATCGCCATCCTCGTCATCGTTTTCCACCATACACGCCTAGGTATGAAATAGAAGTATAAAATCCTTCGACCTGGTGCGGCCACATTATTCCAGCTAACTTTTCAACATGTGCACAAAGGAAGTGTGTAGCAACTGTAATCACCCCCGCGCATGGGCTGGAGAATTTGAAAGGTGGGTCTGGTGTAAACCCAGGGGTGTAACGATGTCCTTTCTCCAGCCCAGGTAAGAACATTTGTGCAATACCCGAGGTCCATAGCGGTCCTCGGTCGCAGAGGATTCTACCCACACCTACCTTACTGGGTTACTAACCCTTTTCTCCATTTTAATTCACGCAAATTTGGAAAGTGCAGTCTATACAGTGGCGTAACTACCTACGGGCCTATCGGGCCCAGGTCCTACCCGCATGAAATATTGCAAAAAGGTGTAGACAAATCAGATGGTTATTTGCATTTCTTGTGGACTGTCGTTAAAAGAAACAAGACGAACTTTAAAACAACACATAAATTAATATATAATTTGACCTTTTGCCTGAAATCGAATTATATCAATGTGCTCAACTTTCGATGGTTTAGAGTGGGGCCCGACCAGTGATTTAGATGCCGCTGAAGCGTATGTCATCCGTTGATTTAAACGTGTAATGTCCGTATGATCGCACGAAACGAATTTTCTTTGTTCGATTTTGGTGAAATTCATCATAGTCCCAACAAGAAAAAAAGCAGATTCAGCAGAAAGTGGTAATACCGATGCAGGCAGCGAAGCGCCCAAGTGTCAGGAAGGGATTTTTTTTTCTTTTCACTGAAAACTTTTTCAAAAGTGTCGAGGATACGCTGCATATTGTGCACTCAAAATTATAAACATTAGAAATTTCAGACCCGTGCCCCTGCTGTGCTCACGTGAAAATTACATTCTAGTTACGCCACTAAAGTTATATAAGTGGGTGTGCCGACCAGGGGACCTCAGAGTCAGGAAACAGTGTGCTGTTGTTGTTTCAAGTGTTTTTTCTCTCGTGATATTATTGCAGATTAAGTCAAGGAATGGTTGCTTACCATGTGCCCAAGCCGGACGCTAGGATCACCACTGAAGTCCTCCACTAAGGAGTGGTAGTGAGTGGAGAACAAGGTGCGGCATTGAATTTCTTGAGCAAGATCGCGAATGACAGCTGAGGCTATGGCTGTGCCGTCGTAGGTAGCAGTTCCACGACCTGAAAAAGAGAAAAGGACGGTTATGAAGAAGTACGTTGAGAGAAGAAAAAGGGATATGATGGTTTGGTAGAAATTGCGGGAACCACTATTTTAATAAAATACACAACGGTAACTCCGAAAATCGATAACATATTTAATTTATTCAACGTTTCGACTAGGCTTTAGTCATCATCCTGATGATGACTAAAGCCTAGTCGAAACGTCGAATAAATTAAATATGTTATCGATTTTCGGAGTTACCGTTGTTGTGTATTTTATAGTTTGGTAAGGTTTGTACACCTTGCAAAAGGATTCCCAAGCGGGGTTTTCTTTTTCTTCTAAGTAGAAATGTTTCCATCGTGTTGCAGGCAGTTGATGCTACAAGAAAATTTCACGCTTATTTCAGAATAACCCCGTGCTAAACCCTTCGGCTAGCAGGAACGCACGTTGGTGCAAACCCAGTCAACCTCGTACCCAGCGTCTTTACTCGATACTCCCCAACTCGCGCTAGTGCCGAGTAAAGACCCTGGGAACGAGGTTGCAAGACAACATGCGTTACATTTCGTCCAGAGTCGTCTAAAGTGCGTAGCAGAAGACAGTAGCCAGTTTCAGGTAAACGACGCTAGACCACACCACAGAATAAGGAAGTAACCAGAAGGTTCACTCGCGTCGGAACCTTTGAAGTTTTTGTCCACACTTTTTCGAAACCGTCCCCAGACCCTTTGCTCGGCCAAAACCCTTGTAGCCAGTAAACCGCAGCCAGCTCAACAAGGATTTAATCTACGAAATGCGGTGTTGGCTCAGTAAAATGGCTATATCTTCAAAACCATTCCACTGATTTTCATTCTACGAAGACTGGTTGAAAAGGAAAGGTAAGTGATAATATTTCTGGTAACTATAAGTTATATAAAGATTCCCAACTGTTAAATTTAGACGTATATCTCCTATATGAGTAGGCCATTTGTGCGGCCCGCACAATCGATATGGTTTCTTTTCTTTCTCTCATGAATTATTTTTCTGTCAGCTTAGTCTAAGGCTTGGATATTGAAGTATGTGCGCTAGTATAAGGTTCAGTAATCAACAATCAAGTTCCTGAAGTAATATTAAGCGTTTTTGAGACAAATTAATGTCGCAACGAATAACGATCTTACCAGGGACGGCGGAGCCGGGGGGGCTGCAGGGGTTGTAGCCCCCCACTTTTTTCCAAATGTAATGTTGAAACAACTACGCTTTAAAACACTTGTTGTGCAATTTCCCAGAGAAGCATACAAAATGTTGTATTTTTATCTCAAGCCCCCCCACTCGTAATTCCGCTCCGCCGTCCCTGCTTACAGTCGCACGCTACCCTGGTACAGTCACAGCTATGCAACAACAGGCTTTTCTTATGTAATGTATGAAATTTATGTATATAAAATTCTTATGTAATATATTTCGATTTGCGTTAGACTTAAAACTATGGGGTGATTTGTTTATAACGTTCGTTATTGTTCCTTGCTGTGGAAACTAATACGTCTAAATACGTATAATACTATACGTCTAAATTTAACAGTCGGGAATCTTTTTATAACATGTAGTTACCAGAAATATTATCACTTACCTTTCCTCCTCAACCAGTCTTCGTAGAATGAAAATCGGTCAAATACTTTTCAAGATATAGCCATTTTACTGAGCCTACACCACATTTCGTAGATTAAATCCTTGTTGAACTGGCTGCGGTTTACTGGCTGCGACGACTTTGGCCGAGCGAAGAGTATGGGAACGGTTCCAAAAAAGTGAGGACACTTTACACCCTCGAGTGGTCCTTCTGGTTACTTCCTTATTCTGTGGACCACACATGCGGTGGGACAAAGGATAGCGATTCACTTCGGCAGCACGGATCGCCATCTTGGATTTCTGCCATTCTGTGAACCACAAGTCAAAAAACAAGGGAAATGCAATCAATGTTCAAAATGTCGAAATCTCCAATTTGCTGTAGTGCTAATTACCTAACTCATCCAACAAAACCAATGAGTGTTTCGTAGAATGTCGTAAGATGCACGACGTCTCGCTCAGTTCCACAAAAAAGGTACTTTCGCCTGAACGAAAACAGAAACATGTTTAACAAAAACAACAATAAATGAAAATAACATTAATTTATAAATCCCATCTTTTCAACACGATTTAAGATGACGACGATGATAACAATGACAATAGAGAACGTGCGAAAAGGATTTGAACGATATTAACTGTCGAAAATTAAGAAAGCAGCTACCGACGTTTCGAGCAAAAGCCCTTCTGATAGTCTTCGAAAAACTCACTCATGCGTGTTTTTTTTGGGATTTTTTTTCCAAATTGTACTCGAAACTATGCTATTTCCCTGTACTAAAACAATTGGTACATAACGCAATTACAGCAATGAAAGGATTTTCATCCTAAATGGCACTGCGAAGTATAATATTACGTCTTCCATGGAGTATCGAGAATATAAACGGCCTACCTGAAAGGATTCGATCATGCGCACCAAGTCGGGTGAACACCCGATCAACTGGGGTCAGCCGACATTTTTCAGCAGGAACGAAGCATCCCTTGAAGACAGAAATTAAACAGAGATTCACGCTACGGCAATTCAATCAACGAGGACTGCTCTTGCTAACACATGACATAAGAAGCTACATACTGCTAAAAAAGGTAGTTGAAACTGGATTGACTGTTGGTTCTAGGTTCTACGATTTAAAGCTTATATATCAGTAGGATTCCGTGGTCTAGCAGGCATCTCGCCTCTCTATTCCCTTTATCATGGTTTATTCTAAACAAGTAAAGTGTGTGAAAGATTGAAGAATAATCAGTTATAACAAAGGTCTGGAATTAAGAAAAACACACCAGTTGCGAAAGAATCACAATGAGGCCAACTTGTCTCATTAGTGTTGATTTGCCCCCCATATTGGGGCCAGTAACGACAACGCACGAACTGACGTCTGAAGATGTAGAGTTACTCTAAAAGAGTACAAAAAATAAAACATTAGGTATTTTTCATAATTTTAATAACCTAAAAATTAATATAAATTACTTCGTAGTTACTGAATGTACGCGTGGTTAATTTACAAAGTTGTAATCATTATAAGTGACAAACGAGACACTAACAACTGAGTTTAATGATACTTCACGATGAGTGAACAAAATCAAACGAAATACTCATGTATGGCTGTCTCGCAACAGTTCAATTTTCAGTGCAAGTGAACACGAAAGAACTTTTTGGAGAAAACTTTAAGGTAGAACGTTTACATACAGCATCCCAGCGACCAATTACGGTATCATTGGGTATAAAATCTCCACCACTGAACGTCCTGCAAATACACGGATGTCGACCTTCTCGTATTTCTAAGAAAGGCTGAAGAATACAAGAAACAAAAACATTAAGAGATCTACAGAGATTTCAATTTTATTCGTTAAGAGGAACCATTTGCTTGGTTCTTTCTCACCTCCTCTTCATCAGCAATTGGAAGGACTTCAGGCCGACACATTGTTCCCTCAGTTTTCGAACTGTAAGTTAAACATAAAGAAAACAGTTTGAGGCGCAAGTGCGCAACTGCTGCTTGTATTAAAGACTTCAACGAAATTATTCATCCAGAATGGTTTTAAAGATCTGGGTACCTCCAAATTTTGAGGGCTAATTTAAATTTGGTTATCTTCATACAGAAAAACAGATAGTGAGATAAAAATACTAACTAGAAACAAGAATGAGTCACGGTCAGAGACAGACAGAAACAGAGATCGAAACCCGGGAAGATCAAGAAAGGGACTGGGACGGGTGGATAGACGTCAACAGACAGGGATGTTAATGTGAACGTGGATGGGAACGTGGATAGGGACGTGGATCGGGACAGGGACAGCGACAGGGACAGCGTCTGGGACAGGAACTGGGACAGGGCCACGGACAAGGGCAATGACGTGGTCCCAGATGTGGACATGGACTGAGGCTGAGGGAACGACACGAACAAACATGTAGACAGCGACAATCTCCATTCTATCCATTTGGCAGTTTTTCTTGCAAAATTTAGACAAAAACGATCTTATTCTTTAACTTCACCTCTGTCCTACGAACAACCTTACCACAGGCAGTTCGTGGTAGATTTGCCAGGGTGAATAACTTTACTGTATACATGTTTTATTCATACGCAAAAGCCTTGAGCAACACACAAAGTCTTTCAAAGTAAAATGGATGTCAAAGAGACTTACCTGTAAACCATAAGACTTATTAAACAGTCGAGTACTGCCACGCAATGTACAGCTCTTTCCCAGACGTCATACCTTAAAGGAGCACGATCATTGTAGTTAATAAACCCACGAAGACGATTTCTATAGATAGACCTACGTCAAAGGAAGTCAAGAAACTTTGATTTGAGGTGAGCACAAATGGAAAAGAAATGTTGCGTTTAGAGAGACGCGACGTGACTTCACTTAACAGGTATAATCCGAAGGCTATCACGCACATTAGTACAACCTCTGATCCACGGAACCATTTCCTCCCATTGACGAGAGGATCTCGAACTTCTCTAGTTCATATCATCGCTTTTGAAAACTAACTCTGCCATTCAACTTTGATACTCCTGTGCCCACTTACTGGCCGATGTCAGGCCGAGGTCCGGGGGTGGCCTAGAAGCCCAAAATGTTGTCCGTCCCTCCTGTTGGCGAACGTTTATCCTGCTTCACAAGCAAAGAAAATGCATACGTTGACCATACCTTTGACAAGTCTAACTATGGGGTAGCAGAGGGGTTAGATTGCATTTTTAACATAGGGCAGAGGTCTGGATCCAAGAAGAGTAAAATCAGAACATTCCCTGCTTCTCCAGTATATAGTTCGGGGGCGCTTCCTGTTCTTGCTGTTGATTTATTATCAAAACAAACCAAACTAACCCCAAAAGTAAAATTGCCTTACTTCTCATCAAACTGATGAAAGACTTTTCTCATCGTGTCCTTCAACGATGCATCTCGCCTTTCTTCGGCGTCTGTAAGTTTTTCGTGAAGCCTTATTATCTCGGAAGTCCAATATCGCTTGAAGCCTTTCTTGGAAGATTGTAGCTCGTATTCCGACGGTGTGTTTCTGGCAAGAACGCTTTCCGGTATCTCCAGTTGATATCTGTTCTTTCCTGGAAAGGAATTATAATAATAATAATAATAATAAAAATAAAAGTGGAGTGGAACAAGAGGACATGAACAAAAGTACGAGATGCAGACAGACAGACAGATGGGCGAACGGACGAAAAAACAGTATAGACGAATGGATTAACAAACAGACAAACAGCAATAGAAAGAAACAATGAATGAATGAATAAATTAAAGAAAGAAAGAGAGAAAGAAAGAAAGAAAGCGAATGTGAGAAAAGAAGGAATGAAGGAAGGAAGGAAAGAAAGATAGAAAGAAAGGAAGAAAGAAAGAAAGAGAGAAAGAGAGAAAGAAAGAAAGAGAGAAAGAAATGAAGGAAGAAAAAAAGAAAGAAAGGAAGAAAGAAAGAGAGAAAGAAAGAGAGAAAGAAAGGAAGGAAGAAAGAAGGAAGGAAGAAAGGCAGGTGGACGGGCAGGTAGGGCAGGCAGGCAGGCAGGCAGGCTGGTAGGTAGGTAGGGCAGGCAGGCTGGTAGGTAGGTATGAAGGAAGGAAGGAAGCAAGCAAATAAGAAAGAAAATTAGAGAACAAAAAACGACAAAATATCAACTCACCAGTCCCCCAGTAACATATGGTCTGCGAAAAAAAAACATGTAAAATAATTAGACTGAGAAAAGTATGGTTGATCAGGGATAAAGTGTCACCTCAAGCAGAGGACTTAACTGAATTTCAAATTACGTCACTAGGCTAGCCAAATAACTTGACAGGACACAAGTCCAAAGTTAGGAGTTGGTCAGGGAAAAATATTCTTAAACTTGTTTTCTCGACTATTATTTTCTAATTTTTCCAAATACCAAAAAAGAATAACGTTCTAAGGAATTTGCTTACTTTACATGACAAACGTTTCCTCTGCTGCTGTAGATAATCGTTCAGCTGATCCTTGGCGCTCTGTATGTCTAATAAAGCTTCATCGTAATCCCGGTCTACTCCTGCATGTTTGTTAAGGACAAAAAGTAACGAAACACATGTATGATAGAAGTTTAAAAACTTAACGAATAAAAAATATAGTTCCGTGCGTATCACGTGTGCTTAAGGTGGCACCTTTGACGTTATCTAAGCAATAAACGCACTAACCCTAATCAATCAATTGGTGTTAAGCATCAACAAAGCCTCACATTCTTACGATTACTGTTAGAAACAGCCAACCACACGGTCAAAGGCAACCAAGGAGATGCAAGCAGGAACACAAGGAAACCAACATCTATCAAGACACGCACCCACAAAAAATACACGTTCGAACCGTACTGACCTGGCTTTGGCAGTATGATACCATCTTGTTTTGCTTTCGCGTGGTCAAAGCCATTCTACAGTTAAATTAAACAGGTGTTAGTCATACACACAGTATAAAAATTCTGTCAACCTAGTTGGACATCAAGTAAGGACATATTATGCGTAGTTGTTTCGGCTAAATGATTGGTAATCCTTGTAATTCAAACCTTGAAAAAAGTCAGCTCTTTTTGGTAATCGGGAAATTTTCCACTATATTTCGAAGTATCCATTCCAACGGTCACTTTCAATAATTTCGACCTAAATTTAAAATCATATTGATTCAACTAAAATAAACTCGATTTCATTTAAATCAATCAATCAATCAATCAGTTAATCAATCAACCAACCAACCAACCAACCAACCAATCAATCAGCCAATCAATTAACCAATTAATCAACCAACCAACTAATCAATCAACCAATCAATGATTTATTTTCGTTTCACTCTTTCTACATTGTCTCTTTTTCTGTCCCTATCTCCCTATCTCTCTCTACCTCCCTCCTTCACTACTTTCCTATTTCCCTCTTCTTTACATCCACTCTGCTGTCCTACTTCTCTACCAACCTTCGCTCAATCCTTCTCCATTCCCTCTCCTTCCTTTTTCCATTCACAAACCCACAACCTCACTCACTCCCGTCATCGACCCGACACAAATCAACTTACTTAAGGTTGCCCAGTTGTTCATCAAAAATGGCCGTTAATTTCCTCGCATTTTGAAATCCTTCCAAAGTAGCCAAAAAATCAGAAATCTTTTTCTTACTAAAATAAACCAAGAATACGAAGACTCCAATAAATGCATTCCGTAAAGAAGAGAAAATTTCATGATTAAACTACACTGGAACAAAAGTGAAGTCGAAATATAGACTTGAGTTGAACGGCATTAGAACTCGTATCTCCGTGTTTCTGGACAGCTGCTCTACCAAATGAGGTGCTGTAATAGTATCGAATCAATTGTGAACAGTATGCTTGTGGAATCCAAGTTAAGCAAACGAGAGATTATCAAAATGAGGATGTGCAATGTTTTGATTCTATTTCAGAATCATTATCAGGGTAACATGAAAAGTAAACTTCACAACTAAGGTCAAGTTCCTGGGAAGAGCAAGCTGTCCAAACCAATGATCAAATAAATGAACCTCAATTGTGGCCTTATCAGTCAATCGACCAATCAGTTTTTTATAGCCTTCAGAGTATTAAATCCTTCTAACCTGTATGTAACTTCGTTGTAAAATATTGCCCTGCTGTCTGGATGATCTCGGCTTCTGCTTAAAGAACCCATACTGTGAATTCTGCCAAAAAAATTCAACAAAACCAAGAATCTCTTGACGACATTTCATAATAACATGCGAAAACGCGTGATGCACCATTGTGAACTATTCTTCCTTACACTATTTAAGGTATTTCAAGCTACAGTCAGGTAGAATTAAAAAAAACCCAAAAAAAAACAAAAAAAAAAAAAAAAAAAACTGGGAGGAAATTGCGAAGACAAAAACCTACTTTCTCAGTAACCTTTCAAGGTCAGGAAGACCTCGCAAGACATCTCGAGCATTTGAGACGATAGAACTTCGTGATATCAAGTCTTCTACAGCGTCCAACCTTTGAAAACAAGCAACAACCATGCGTGACTTTAGTAACAACAAAGGACAAAAATTGGAATGTGAGATAGGAAGGGAAAAACACGTAAGGTAAGGAAGGTGAAAGAAATGGAGGTGGGCAAAGGAAGGTGCACTAGAGGGTTGTAAAGAGAATTGGGGAAAGAAAATGAAAGTTAGGCAAGATATAAAAAGAGTTACTGTTTGTAAGAAAGTACTTACGATAGGCTAAGAAAGTAAAATGGGAAGGGTATGGTGGGGTTAAAGAGGACAATGTAAGCAGAAGAAGGGTGAATATTTAGTGAGAAAGATAGGTCATAGTAGAAATCATAGTTGGGCAGTAAATCAAATTTGATATTACACCTTTTCCTGTTCATTACCAGAAAATATACTATCATTAACGCCAACCTCAAACTCATTAACGCAAAAGTACATTCATTTTACTCAATCGACATTCGTTAGCGTAGATACGCAATCATTTGCATCAAAGGGCATTCCATAACGCCAACAGACGACCATTAACACCATTCTACTATACATTAGGGATTATAAAATTTCAATTAGGCAAGACATTTCTCTTACGTAATTGAAATTTTATTATCTTTAATATATAGTAGAATGGTGTTAATGGTCGTCTGTTGGCGCTATGGAATGCCCTTTAATGCAAATGGTTGCGTATTTACGCTAATGAATGTCCACTGAACAAAATGAATGTATTTTTGTGTTAATGAGTTTGAGGTGGGCGTTAATGATAGTATATTTTCTGGTAACGATCAGCAAAAGGTGTACTGTAAATAGGTGTAGCGGGTTAACGGAGTTACCGTGAGAGGAGTTGGACAAAGTACATGAAGTTGAGGCAGGAGTAAATGTGAATGAAGTCAGAGCATGTTAAGGTAGTTGGGGTGTCTGAATGAAGGAGGGTTTAGTGAATGAAAGTTAAAAGGGTTCAAGAACAGTGAGTGCAAAAAGAAAGAGTTACATGTAAGTGCAACCTCTGGGTTGGCTGTGTGGAATGCCAAGTTGTTTTCGACATTACATTGGAGTGGCTGGATTTCAACTGTGTTTTAACCCTTTAAGGGTCAGTGTCCTGTACACAGGACATCGAGAACAAAAGAACAAGTGAAAGGACAAAGCGAAAACAATGAAAGAACAATGAACAAAAGAAATGGAGTTCAACCCTTAAGGGGTTAAAGAATGTGCTGAAAAGTTGCTTTAAATTAATAAAGCTGTAATCTCCTTACCTATCATTGATTGATTTGGGATTGCATAATGGAGAGCACAACCACTGCTTAAATAGCCGTTTTCCTATAAAGACATTTTGAAAATATTGGTAACTATACTTAGAGGCATGAAATGATGTGTTTATTTCAAGTTTATATTGTAGAAAATGAAGAACAAAATAGGGCTGCAGGGGAGAAGGTGAGAATAAATCCTCTAGTGATAAAAATGAGACAGCATGAAGCCAAGGCAAGAAAGAGTATAATAATAATAATAATAATGTCTTATGCATAAAATTGGAGCTGGTTGGGTGATATTACATTTTCCTATTAGTGTACAACACCACAATATGTATGTATGTATGTATGTAGGTAAGTATGTATGTAGGTAGGCAGGTATGTAGGTATGTAGGTAGGTAGGCAGGCAGGTAGGTAGGTAGGTAGGTAGGTCGGTAGATAGGTAGGTAGGTAGGTAGGTAGGTAGGTAGGTAGGTAGGCAGGTAGGTAGGTAGGTAGGTAGGTAGGTAGGTAGGTAGGTAGGTAGGTAGGTAGGTAGGTAGGTAGGTAAGTAAGTAAGTAAGTAAGTAAGTAAGTAAGTAAGTAAGTAAGTAAGTAAGTAAGTAAGTAAGTAAGTAAGTAAGTAAGTAAGTAAGTAAGTAAGTAAGAGTAAGTAAGTAAGTAAGTAAGTAGGTAGGTAGGTAGGTAGGTAGGTAGGTAGGTAGGTAGGTAGGTAGGTAGGTAGGTAGGTAGGTAGGTAGGTAGGTAGGCAGGTAGGTAGGTAGGCAGGTAGGCAGGTAGGTAGGTAGGTAGGTAGGTAGGTAGGTAGGTAGGTAGGCAGGCAGGTAGGTAGGTAGGTAGGTAGGTAGGTAGGTAGGTAGGTAGGTAGGTAGGTAGGTAGGTAGGTAGGTAGGTAGGTAGGTAGGTAGGTAGGTAGGTAGGTAGGTAGGTAAGTAAGTAGTAAGTAGGTAGGTAGGTAGGTAGGTAGGTAGGTAGGTAGGTAGGTAGGTAGGTAGGTAGGTAGGTAGGTAGGTAGGTAGGTATGTAGGTAGGTAGGTAGGTAGGTAGGTAGGTAGGTAGGTAGGTAGGTAGGTAGGTAGGTAGGTAGGTAGGTAGGTAGGTAGGTAGGTAGGTAGGTAGGTAGGTAGGTAGGTAGGTAGAAGGTAGGTAGGTAGGTAGGTAGGTAGGTAGGTCGGTAGATAGGTCGGTAGGTAGGTAGGTAGGTAGGTAGGTAGGTAGGTAGGTAGGTAGGTAGGTATATATCTACATAAATATCTATGTATGTACAGTATATGGCATATATTTTTACATTGGTAAATTGAAACATTGAACCCTGAGTACTGAAAAATTGGTCTTGAAAATATATTTTTAAATTTGGAAGGACTGTCCTTGTGGCTCTTGCAACCTTCATATACAGAGATAAACATCCTCTCAGATTTTAAATATTGTTTTAAAATAGATGCTTTTTATAACTCAAAATACTGTACAAACCAAAAGCTGTGCAACAGTTGTCCACTTGATCCAGTAAAGTTCCTTCTAGAGGTACATCCACCCCATTTGGTACCACATCCAGATTTGTTAAAGTCACACCATCAAGCATCTGTTAAGTGCAACACAACTATTACTGCACTGTTTTTTTCAAATTTTGACTATAAAGAGAACCAGTCATAAGCTATAGATGGCAACAGTAAGACCCAGAATAACATGGCATGACAAATGAAAACCTTCACAGTAGTGGGGCTTCAAACCTGTAACAGCTACATGTAGCTAAGGTTTACAAATGTCAAGCCACTTATGCCTCATCACTCAGTGGCTAGCAAACTACTGCAGAAGATCTCAACTTCCTAGTGGTAAAAAAATAACATTTGTTTTAATTTCTCATCATTATCCAAAGTTTATGGCAACTTGGTTTTAATAGTCACAGAAACACACTTAACTTCACTACAACAAGCCTATTACAGTGAACCCCCTGATAGGTCTTAAAACTTTGTACCTCATCATGTCATAAGATTTAAATATACAGTACCAATTAGGGGTAATGGCTCAAGAAGGTAATTTGCAGAGTAATTTAGGATTAATGAGTCATTGCCCTTCTCTTCACTCTTTACTGCTCACTGTCCCACAGTCTAATACTGTCTCCTACCATGTGATTTCTTCCTTCTGTGAAAGAAGCACTCTTTTTGTGGACAGCAATCTCATCCAAAGGTTTATATACCTAAACAAGATCAGTAACAAAGTCCAGGTTTAGATAAATATCTGAAACTAAAATCACTTGCTGGTGTTAGGTCACACTACAGGAGATGAATGTGAAACTTATGAAAATGGTTCTTATGATACTCTTCAACTGTGTAAAAAAATATTTCTCAAGCTACCAACCAGTTTGCAGAGGATGGCAAGTGCACATGCAAGAAATTTTTGAAAATTATTTTGGTGCATTTAAAATTATTGCTGACTAAATCCAAATTTCCTTTTCAAGTTCTGCTGAAGACCATCCAGAATTAATGTTGGTTAACCCTGAAATTTGAGTTGAGACAAATGCACTGTACTATTAATGCTGAGCACCTTAGTTTTAAAAGAAACACCAAAAGAATACCCATGGAAGTAGTTGCTTTCAAGTGAAACATGCAGAAAAATGCTGCCATACACTCTGTAACTAAGCCATCAACAATATTATTAGCAGGTATATTTCATAAAACTGTATGCATTACTCCAGTACTGAGTACTTTACCTCAAAATTTTTCATTGAAAGAAGCTCATGGTCAATAAGACATTTTTTCAGATACCTAAAAGGTTAAAGGAAAAGATCCACATAGGGTTACACTAAATTAATTGAAACAATTGGATGAATATGCATAAAAAAGAAACTTACCAAATGCAAGCACCCAATGCTGAGATAGCCAGCTCAAAACCTTCACCTGGCATAAGTCCTGCACTGCCTGGTATTAAAATGATTGACAACAGGCAAGTGGTCAATGTATTGGTCCAGTTTGGCAGGAAAGCACATAAGGTAATCAGGTACAATGTAGAGTTATTGATATGGTTTTGTGAAAAAAAGTTATGGTATAAAAAGACAGAATTGTGGTTTAGATTTTGGTGGATGTATACTGGACTCAAACTATGATAAAGGGTGTTGTAACAGATGGTAAAGTAGGGCAGAGTAAAGATTCAGTGATAGAACATATCATTGGGAATAAAAGAATTTAAAGTACTGAATATTTTGCCTTACCACCTCCATTTGTCATTTCCTTTAATGCTTCTGGCCATTTCTGATATTAGAAAAATAACAAAGCATAAAAAATATTTAGGCCACTCAGTATGACATACAACATAAAAATAATAGTAACTACAAATACCTGTGAATCTCCCTCTTTAAAGTACTCTGTTTCATGTAAGAATTTTAAGGTCCTTGTACCTTCCCAGAATTCAGTACCTTCAAATAACCAAAATTTACCTGACATTTATCATCACCCAAATCTTGTTACATGAAATATACTGTATCACAGAAACACAATAGCCTAAAGTTATATGAATTTTACAAACCAGGGTACAGTGATTCTTTAATTGTTGATGCCATTTCATGATGAAGGACACTTTGAGTTTTTTTGGTAAGGGCTCCTCTTTCAAAGAGAATCTAAATAAATTTCAATACACAGTGTGGCATTATCATTAATAAATAATTTGACCATCATCTCAAAATATTCCACAAATGTCAAATAAACCAACAAAGTGTCAGAATAAAAGTAGTTGATACAGTGTATCAATTGATACCCATTTTATAATGGTGAAATGGTATGTATATGCAACAATGGTAAGTAGTATGTAAATTTAGTTTCATAACACCAATCTGTGAATATCACAGAGTATGGTAACATTTACCACTTGATGATAGCAAATCAAATGAAGATCCCCCAGTTGGATGTGAATTTCCAACAGAATAATAATTACCAAACCAATCACAATCCCAATTTTAATACAAAATTATTTTGAATGAAAATTACCCTGTAACAAAAGAGCAATTAAAAAATTATACTAAAGCCATCTCAGACAGGAATGGAATTGAAGGCAGGAATTGAAGTCCTTTATACAACAGGTAAGTAATAATTATGGCATGAGAATCATTAATACAGTGTAGCAAACTGGATATCATACAACTTATTACTGTACATAGAGTACCTGTATATAATAATATAGTATCTATGCCATATTGGCTAAGTGTTACCTTCAGCCCCACCAACTCATTAAGTTTGCAATATGTTAAATCAATAGTGTACTTAATTACACTAACTTGTGGACATTTCTAACCATATGAACCATAAGATACAGTGTAGCTGACAAAATAAGTCCATTAACCTTACGATTGAAGCATTAAGGCATGCACTAGCTGATTACCTGAGCAGGAACAAAATTAGCAATGAGAGTTCGAAGCCTGGAACACTGTCGATCATCTGTAAACTGCCCAACCTAAAAGGAAAAATTTTAAGACTACATTAGTTACTTGTAGAATAGTAATCATACTTTTTCATGGAGAAATGCAGTATCATCATAGGCATAAGCCCCAATGTTGCCAAATATCCATGATACTCAATTAAGTTTGAAAATAACTTGGTAAATCTTTGCCAATGAAAAAAATCCATACAGGCAACTATTATCAGCAAAATGGTAAATTCAACAATTAAAAGCATTCAGTAACACTATATGGTAAATACTCTCCCAGCACTGGTACCCATTTGCCTCTCAACTTGAGGGAACAAATGCCGGCATTATATTACATAGTGTACTCTCAAAATACATATCGTACACAATACAAAAACATGAAGCATTTAAAAAATCATACATGAAACTTTCCAATGGATGTATCAATAAAGCATACTCCATAATTACTTTCTCCCCCACAAGTTTCATCAAAGCCCTAAAAAAAGAATTTGTTTAATGGATTAAAATTAAATTGAAAAGTTAATTAATACAAAAATTCAGAAAAGATTACTGAATTTCTTAGCATACTGATTCCTTAACTGCTAGTAAGTAAGCTGCAGAGTCATCAGCAAAATCACCCTCATTGAACCTGAACATCTTTGTGGCTGTCATAAAAAATAAGCCCAGATAAAAATATCAAAATCATTTACTTAACTTAATAAGCTGTGCAAGTACTTTGCATATTGAATCTAAGCTTTTTAACAAGATCTGAATCTTTTATTCACCCTAGAGGGCTGTAGGGTACTGTACCAATAAGTAAATTACATAAAACTAGGACTGTAGCTACTGAGCATATACATGTATTTTCCTAATAACATTGTTTTTTGCAGTCATTTGATTATACCTCAGACAGAAGTGATATTAGGAAGGCAGAGAGGGGCAAAATATTCAAAACAACAACAAAAATCAAAATTTATAAAACATTCAGTAGGTTCTGAAACAAAATCAACAAAACAGTGGTGCAATACTGTAAGGGGAGACTGATAAGGAAAACCCAGGAATATAGCAGGAAAAGGCTGAAATGATAAAATAATGGTGTTAAATAGAATAAATGAAACTAAAATTAGAGAACATTAATTTAAAACAGGTAAAGAAAAATTGCCACTGCTGAAATGTATTTCACAAACCTTTTGAAGTGATTGCACAAATTTCCCTCCTCACAACCTTTTCACCCTTATTTCCACCTTCAGAATAATACAAAGGAGAAGCTGTGGGTTCTATATCAATCCTATTGGCTACATCCCCAGTGCAGAAAGTGAGTTCTACCAACAATTGGTATATGCTTAATGCTGTTACAATTTTCATCTTTCTCCCTTATAAGCAGCTTTGGGACTGAATCCACATGGCTACCCAATTTTTAACAGTCTGCATCCCAGTGCGTTAAACAATGCATTTACATGTACTTGTCCATGCCAATCCTTATCAATTTATTTAAATACTTCTTATCTTTAGTTCTCTTTCTAATTATCTCCACCAAATCTTGCCTATCAACAATGTACAACATTAATACAATTTCCTTCATTTATTCCCTAACTTTATCACATAAACATTTAAATTTCCTGTATTTTCTGTAAATGTACATTTATCTACACTAGCATGAACTTAATTTTCCCTAACTTTTGTCAGTTTTATTGCAATCCCAATTAGTCTCCTTTAAAAAATAACATCTACATAACAAGGCATGATGATGCCTGTATTTTTAAAAAAAAACTTACAGGTACGATTGCTCATCATCTGAGGTGTTTCAGTTTGCTCAACTCGAGCAACTCTAATAAATGAATGATTTCAAGTTAGAAAAGTTTTATGGTACATATAATTGGAAATTGACATTGTTTTGGAATAATAATGCTCACAAATGAAAAAAAAATATTAATAAAGTAGTTTGAACAAAGAAGTTGTAATGTACTTCAGTTATAAGTATATTTACTTACTTATAACCTTTCTGGATAAGCATGTCTGAGTACCGACCATAAGCAATCTCAGGGAACCCAGCATGTGCAAACTTTCCCTATATAAATATAAGAAAGTGGCATAAAAATCATCTCTTTCTTTCTTTTCTTCCTTTCATCCTCTCTTGCTCCCTCCCTCTCTCTCTTGCTCCCTTTGTTGGCTTCCTCCCTGTCCTCCCTTCCACCCTACCTCTATACCTCCCTCCTTCCTTCCCTCCCTCTCTCTGATCCCTCCACTCTCTTCCTTTATTCCTCTTATTTCTTGGCATATTATCTTTACCCACACTAAGTTTATTCATGATTATTTTACCCTCATTTTCCCTACCCTTTAACCATAACAGCTGCACTACCACACTCATGTCTGGATTTCCTTCCTTTCTTCTTTTATTCCTTTTCTCCTTCAATGTCTTCATCTTTTTGTTTATTTTTCACCAACCACCTTTCACTTACCTTCATGTAGATGAGACCCAGCTCTTTGACAGCTGTAACAGCATCCATATGGTAAAGTTCATAAAATTTTCCAACCTAAATCATGAGATACTGGTATGTCAGGATTTCCTTTTAACTTCTTTTCCCAATTGAAGATGTACAACAAACTTAATTATGGTACAACATTAATGTTCTACAAACTCATTAGTAGTTTAGTACATACAGTACATTGCACACTGTAGGTTACTTGTGATATCATCAACATGTACTTTATTGGACAAAAAGGAGTAATTTTAAGGTTTAGCTTACCTTGAAGAATAGAATGGTATCAAAGTTATCAATTTTGATCTTCCACCACTGTTTCATTCCCTAAACAAAATAACCTGGTTGAGTTAAATAGTCAAACAAAGTGATTCCATGTTGACTTGTATTGGAAGTCTTCAATTATAATTAATTAAGCTATGCTTTTACTTACTGGTGTGACTTCTTTGGAGTTAAGATAAGAAGAAGGGACCTGCAAGCACATTACACATATAATACAATTGAGAAATTACATAACAAAACAACACCAATAACTGTTATCATTAGTAAATGATATTTGACAGAACTCAGCTCTGTGAACATTTGTAATCAATGTTTTGGATATACCATCTGGAAGTATGGCTGATAATGCAGAGGCATGTTGAACTTAAATCCTCAAAATAAGTTTCTTAGCCTAAGACAAGGAATAAACCCATAACCTTCTGGTGACTTGTAAGAAGCCCTAACCATTAAGCAATTAAGTCTCAAATAGAAACAAAAAGTTACAAACATGCAATACCATTGATGTAATTATGGACAGCCAAAACAGTAGGATCAACATGACAGTAATTCAAATTGAAGTTCAGCAATAAAATGTAAATTCCTTTCTTGCTTGGTGGTCACAAACCTGGTGCACCAACAGTACTTCCCAAGATTAAGCATGTGTTTTGTTTTCCACATTAATTTAACACTGGCTTACCATTTTAAAGATTAAAACTTACATGAAGGGTTCTTGGGTCATAATCAGGATGATTTAAATGCCGTCCCTGTTTATCCCTGCAAAATGAAATAGGAGAACTAAGGATTCCAGCTCCTGACCATGTCTGGGCTGGTAAAAGAAATAAGGCTAACAGAACAGAAATTTGCTGAATTAAAATCCTAAATATCCATATAAATGCCATTAGTTTTTTTTTCAGCAAGAACAGCAATCTCAATTTTATAAAGCTTAACAATTAACCAGATCTCCATGCATAATCCTTCCTGAATACTCATGACATCTAATGTTGTGAACATTTTAATTAAACCACATATCTACATTTTCTTAAAACAAAAAAGGACTTGATATCAATGCTAAATACAAGTACCTCAGCTTCTCTTCATGCAGCCAATCCAGTTTCTCATGTGTGAACACATTTCCTTCACTGACACTGCTCTTATCAGGTGTTGCTGAAGCAGACATTTGAAACTTTGACAATGTTGACATTGCTTTACCAACACTCTTTGCCAGCTTGTTTGTGAGTGATGGAGAAAGCAGATTTGATGTTGGATTTGGAGATCTTGATGAAGAGGATGGTGTGACTGGTAATTGGGGTGGTGGAGCTTTTCCTTTACCTCCTTCTCCTCTCTTTCTCTTTTTTAAGACCTGGTGGTTGATGCAAATGATCAAATGAAGGGAATGAAATAGAGAGAAAATTAAAAAAAAATAGAGATGGAAATAAGTGACAAAGAAAAGGGAAATAAAATGAGGGTAAAGTGCCAATAAATAGGTTAAAAAGCCTAATGTATGAACCACAACAAAATAAGTAAAGCAATCAAACATGATATATCAATACCTTCTTATTTTCTTTTTCATCTTCTTCATCCTCTTCACATCCATCACTTTCTTCTTCTTCAACTCCACTGCTACAGTCACTATCAGAACTTGACTGCTGGGTAGGCTTATATTCATCATCTAACCAGTATTGAAAAAGAAACACATCTTTTAATGATTTACTAACAGCAATCTGGAGGTTTCAGTAATGATAGAAAACTGATGTCTAAGTCAAATACTAGAAGAATTTTTTTTCTCTTCTAAATCTGATCTTCTTGCCCATTTCCCAGCTTTTCAGTTAAAAAGTTACAAACAATCACACATCAGATATTACTGTCCAGCCAGAGTAAGTGAAATACTTGACATGACTGACAAGAGACCATTTGTAACAGCTATTTATTACCAAATAGATTACTGAGCATACCCAAATTCTAAATATGCCATAACAGATGTGTTTTCCTCACATGACTGGCATAAAATAACATGTAATAGCTGTAAAAATGTTAATAAGAAGCTGGACACGGTACAAACGTTGCTTAACTGATTGCTTATAATATGACATGTGTGTTGTTAATTTGACAGAGGCATGCTGGCAAGACAGACCTCTGGGGTTAAGGGTTCACTGCTGAAAACATAGGACCAGCATGCAAATGTGCTGCAAATACTTTGACAACCAATAACTGTCACTTAACTAACCAGTTACTGGTTTGTCCCACCAGTTAATGTGTTTGGACAGTCCCATGCCTGCCTAAAGGGAACAAGATGCCCCAGGGCATGGTGATTGAATGGAAGCCATCAGTGATTGGCAATGACTCTGAGGCTTCCCTTCATTCCCCATAGAGGTACACCAAGGATTCCTTGGAGGCTGAGGCCCTGGAACAACTTGCCCATCTGGCCTTGATACGTGAATATGTTTTGGGGAGAGGTTGACAGGTGAATGATATGTGACGTGTGGTTGAAGGCCATGAAATCCGGACGGGCCATCTTGCTTACGAAGAGGTCATCTCCCTCCTGTAACTCTTTCCAACGTTAAAATTCAACAATTATTTACACTGTAAAGCTCACCGGACTCGATAGTTTCGTCATCAGACTCAGAATCTAAAGCAGCCTTTGGTTTCTTTCGTGCAGGCTTAATTGATTTTGATGTTGCCTTTCGACGAGGTCTTTTGTTATTGAACTACAACAAAGGTACAATCACAACGTAAGTGTTTTGAGCCTGCTCGCAACCAGTAATAACCGTTACATGTAGGTGACAGTAGATCGTCCAGGTTACTATAGTCTTGAGAAAGACTGTTGGTGACTGACGTTTCGATGGCCTCAGCAGCGGTCATCTTCAGAGTCAAAAAGAGTGAAGATGACCGCCGCTGAGGCCGTCGAAACTTCCGTCACCAACAGTCTTTCTCAAGACTATGGTAACCTGGACGATCTACCATCACTAACATGTACCGATTCTCCCGGGTTCAAACCATTTATTTTAGTAATGACCGTGTTCATTATGAAAGCAAACTCTTACTTTTCTTCCTGTGACTTCGTCGTTGTCACTTTCCTCATCCTCGTCAGCGACGAACGTTCGTTTACGATTTATATCTCGACTCGCTAAACTTGCGACATGCTCACATTCGTCGTTCACAAGAACCGTTGAGGAGTCGAACGACTTTTTGTCGAGTTCTCCATTCTTTTTACCTATCTCTGATGCAAAGTCTTTGGCGTTTTCCTTGGGTGAATTGCTTTTCACTTTTCCTGGTGTGTCGCCTGCAGCAGGGGAATTTTTCTCGGCTTTCTTACAAGGAATCTTTTTGAAGAAGTCCAGCAACGTTGCCATCTTTGAACATTCGGGTTGGGTTGGCGGTTAGGCGCTATTTCGCGCGAAAATTGAAACGCCAGGGTACCGGAGACTTGGACCCAGGGTAAACATTAGAGCGGAGAAAAATTTAGTGGCAAATATTGTGGTGAATTACGATATTTAACTCCTTTTTTCGCCTCTGTTGGTAAGTGGGAATTGGATAGTAAAAATCCATATATTATGTTCAAAAGTTGAATGGCCGGAAAAGTGATTTTCTTTGAATTGGAAGGGAAAAGGGCATCAAATCAACGCCATGCAAGAGTTAAAAAAAAGACAACACATATCTTATTGTTCTATATGCAACATCTCTTATAACACTCTCATAGGAATCTAAGTTAGCTTCCACATGCAGAACTGCTAATTTAAGATGACTAAAAGCCTCAAGACTACTAGTCTCGAGTTCAAGGTGTTGTCAAAACCCTAGGCCTAAGCCAAGGGGTAGGAACCTAATGGGCGACCAAGGAGTCTCTAAGTACTAACATTTTGAATTACTTCAAGGTACTGAAGAGAGAGTTTTGACTTGAGAGCCTTAAAAGTTCGGAATTATTAATAACCATACAATTCTGGCTTTAAATAACAATTCTACTTTTATAGATCTATTTTAGCATAGGTTTGAATCAGTATCATATTGCCATAGTCGAGGAGCTTACCTGACAATAAGAATGGTGGTTGATCAGATCAAAACTCATTAATCACAGGTCTATGTTCTGTTTCTGGTTAGGGTAGTAAAGTAACATTGATACCTCTGATGGGCTACATTAGTTGATACCAAGTATCGAGACCCCACCATTCCATATAATTATGTAATTGGATTTCATTTCCTCAAACTCTGACACAGTGATTTAATTACTTAATCTAATATATTTGTTAACCACATAATTACATACTTTTTCAATGTGTTCATAGCACTCTCCAATGGATTAAGTGTGTCAGATAATAAATTAAAACACTTACAACATTTCAGAGATTTAAATTAAAGGAAACTCTCAATCCCAGAACTCGATTGTGAAAATGAGCTGCTAGTGATTTAAGCAAAAGATATCTAAGACAAGAAAACATCTTTCTCTTTTTGCTTTGTCATAAAAATGACAACTCTTCAACATTACTGTTCTCAGAAGGAAAACCAGAACTGGTGTAAAGGCTAGAGTTTGCAACCTCTCATGGTCAAGCAAACACTGATCAGCAACACAATGACATATAGACATGAATATTACAACATAAAGAAAAGATCAGGGATTTTTTCCTGGTTTCATTATTTCCATGTCATTGTGCTCCTGTTACATTGTTATGTTTCTCTGTTCATACTGTCTACGTGTCAACAGAAGCTCAATGTCTTTGACTTATGCCATTATGTCACTTTGCAAAAATTTTCCATTTCTACAACAAACAGAAAATAAAAAAAGGTCTTCTGGTTTAAGATACCTTGTATTCAGGTCACAAAGCAACTTGTTTTTTGAACTGAATTTTGAGGTTGATATTATCACTTCTACAGCTGAGATTAATCTTCATATCTGCTAGTGGGGAAAAGTTATCTCACTGGCTTCTGACTGACATTTCTTCAAAAATCTGAATTGAAATTTTAGATTAAAAACTGTTCTAGGGCCTGGATTAGGTTTAGAGATAGACTTGGAGGTTAAGGTTAGAGTTCAGGAAGGATTACCATCAGTTAAATTGTGAAATCATCAGCTGATGTCACTCTGAGGCAAGCACAATAATGTCTTCTGTTCATACTTTCACATCAGAAGGTACAAGTAGTTTACTGTATGCTTTTTGTTTAGCTAGGATGCATGTCTTCACAGTTAATCTTGCCCACTCTGTGTTATATATCAATGATAACGTAGACTTCATGTCTGTCTTCGTGGTCGTAAACTTGCATATTTGAGTATGTAATTGCCTTCACTTCTGTTCCCTGTAGATGAACCAAAGGAAAGAATTTGTTGTAAAAAGAACAAATGACAATAAACAGATGTCTGACACCAGTGAATAGAGATGCCTTTATGAGAAATGGTTAAAGAGCTTCAACACCATTGGCTGAAAAAGGCAGTCCAGTAGCATGGCCAGACTTACATTTTTAAAGAGGCTTTCTGGGAACTCAAAGGATAACTACAGACAATTTTGGCCATGGAAATAAACCTACTGGTTAAATTAATTTTGTCAACGATTGTGAAAAAAATGTCAACTAAAAGGCAACTTAGCACAGGCAAATACGCTTCCATTACTATAAATGGGTAATGACCATCTAACAGTTGCTAAACAAAAAACTGTTAATTGCCAATAGTAGCATGATCAAAAAATAAATAAATAAATAAAATACTTAAGTTTCCTGTAATACCTGGGGATGCTTATCCAAATCAAATGTCTCTCCATGCCTGTTAAAAAGCAAAATGTATTTGAGGTTTAAGATTTCCTACCAAAATATGCAAATCAAAGATTTAATAGATACCTCAATATGCACAGAATTCAATTTCAATTAGCCATCTCATTTTTGGGGGAAAATAATAACCATCCCATTAAACTCTCAAATTAAGTCTCTACAGCTATTTATTAGGATAATTTATAATTTACAATTTATAAATTGACTTATTTATAACTAATTTACAAATAAATAATTATTAATAAATAATAATTAATAAATAATAATTAATAAATAATAAAGAATTTAAATTTATAGTTAATTATTAGTTATTTACTATAGATTTAGTTATTACTCACACAGTGGCATGAACCTTGAAGTTCTCTTTATCAAACTCTGTAATTTTAATATCCTATCAACAAAATATCAAGACAAATTTAAAATCTAATAATCCAAAAGGTCTGACTGCAAAACAATTGATTGGTATACAGTATAAATTGAAAAGACAGCTGACGATGGGGAAATATTGAGAACAGGTAAAGACTAAAATAAGAGTTTTTAGGTGAATGAAAACTGTACATGCAGAGGATTGAAACAATGAAAATAGATGATAATAAGGAATGATACGTGAAAAAATGGTTAAAGTGCATTAAAAATGGTTGAATTTTACCATGAGCATGAAGAAAGAAAACAAAATGCAATTGGATGGGTAGAAAATAGTTTAATAAGAAAAACTGTATGGAAAAAAATGAATGAAGAATAGACAGACAAGAAAATGGATACATAGAAAATGGATAGATAGAAAATGGAATGGTGGATAAAAAAGGCAATAAAAGATTTAGTAACCAAAACAATAAGAAAACCATTGACTTTAAAGCTGAATAACTGGTATCCCACTTACTTTTCCAATAAAGAATGGCTCAGCACAAAATAAAAATAAGAGTTCATCAAGAAAATGGAAAAGAAGTGATAGCATATCATGACCTATTTAAAAAAACAATGCAAAATGAACTCTTACAGGCATAAAAACTAGACATTTTAGCAACTTTAATGAGATTTACTGTATAAAATTATATAATCAAACTCAGTATCTCATTACTTTCCTCACAATAATCAATGAATGGCTTGTGTGAATTCATTCTAACTGTACTTGAACTATACTTTCATTGTATGTGTAAGAATATCAAACAGACTCAATTTTAGTATTAGAAATGTGAGCTTGGATATATGTTGAGATAGACGAATGATCATCAAGCTCCCTACTCAGAAAAGCGATTTCTGAGCCCCAGACGGGGATCAAACCCACAACCTTCTGATGGTTAGAGCATCTCACCAGTCATCAGAAGGTTGCAGGTTCAATCCCCGTCTGGGGCTCAGAAATCGTTTTTCTGAGTAGGGAGCTTGATGATCATTTGTCTATCTCAATATCAAACAGACTGTGCATCCTGATGTATCTCAGTTCTACCTTGACTGGTATGTTCTTCCTCAGAGATTGGGTAAGCCTTCATATTGGCTACCCTAAGTGCCTGAGTGAACAGTTGTCATAGAGTATATGTTAATTCATGTGACATACAGTATGGTAATTACCTTCTGCTGCGATTTCCTCGGTACGGTCTACGTCAACAGTTTCAAGCTCTGTCATGTAGCCATACATAGCTAGGCCAACCTAAAACAAGCACAATCTAAACAAATTTTTAATAGCCATGGAAGCTACTAACTGACCAACTGTTATCATGTGATTCTGTGCTAAGGTGAAAGAGAATGTGCTTGAAAATTATGCTTGGAAGTCTCTCCTTGACTAGTGCAACCTTCACTAAAGGTTTGATAAGCACCACTCAGTCTCAAGTAATATTATTGTCAACAGAAAAGTCAAAGTTGGAATGGCTATAATACATAACCAGCTGATAATTTATGAAAGTAAAGAATAGAACATTAACTAAGAAACATCTTCAGTCATTAGCTTGACATTTAACCAAAAAATGCCATCTTGTTAGCTTGATATTAGCATGATATTAACTCATTAAGGGGCAGGACTCATACCTTTGATGAGTAAAATCAACTGATGTTAGTCAGAGTAGAATACTGAAGTGTGCCTTTGCCCCTTAATGGATTAAACAGGATATCTTCCTCTTGTTAGCTTGATAGTAGCTTAACATCAAGCTTACAAGATGACCTTTTGCAATTTATGTTTTATTTTTTTACTGGGATGACTCTGGCAACATTCTTTCAGGAAGATCTTACAGTTAAGGAAGTTCTAACAATTTTTAATTGAGAAAATTAATGCATAATCAGTGTTCTCCACTTGGATGTCACAGAAAAAAAAACAATGATTAAATTTCAATAAACCCATTTAGGGACAACATCACACTCTATAATTTTACTCTGGCTAATGTCAGACAATTTTACTCATCAAGGGGATGAGCTGTGGCTAACACCAGATGATTTTACTTATCAAACGGATGGGCCCTGTTCTTCAATGAGTGAAAGTAAAACAGTAAACTGACCTGTTCAAAAGCTTCCTTCAAGTCAGCACCCCCTTTATATCTGTTATTAAGGAAAAGGTTTAACCAATATAAATTATTGTAATTAAGTGAGTACTACCTCCACTTCAGGGGCTGTCTCCAAAGGATACAGGCATGGAGTCTGTGAAAAGAAAATGGCAAGAGATCATGGCAGTAAATACATGCCACTGCCACTTAGCTTGAAGCAGCTACCTGTACGTACATAGGAGGTACAATAACGCCAATTTTACCGCTTGTTCACAGACTTGCAACAAGCCCATGTACAAGTTATAAAATAGAGAAAACCTTGTCACAAGCTGCGAGATATTCACTTGAGGATAACAAAGTAATTTCACAATAAATTTGATCAAATATGTGCATATGACTCAAAACTTTACAGACGTTTCTTTTACAGTGAAAAGCTTTGGAAAATTTACCCTTTATACGGTTTCTTCCTACACAGGCAGGTTAGCAGATTTCACTAAGTTATGTGAAACTACGCCGAAGAGTTACAGAATTTATAAGTAATTAGTATACTGTTACAGTACTCTAACTTTTAATCAAAGTTTTAAGGATTTAAACAGACTCTAAAACTACCTAATATATTTTGTCACTTACTGCACATCAGCCGTGTGATCCAGATCTACCAAAGAAACAGTTGTGATGTTGAAATACACTGAAAGGTGAACCTTTTTCAAAAAAGTAACCCAATATTTCAAAAACTCAAACTCTTACATTCATATTTCACGTCCCTTTCCTTGGTCGCCATATTGTCGATTTCATCATATAACACCCCCCTGGATTGAGTTATAAACATACTTACAAACGGGGGTGTTCAAAAAAGGCGAAAATTTTGGATTTTTAAAACAAAGATGGCGCGAAACGAAGAACTTATAGCTGCTGTGGTGAAACTGCAGGTAATTTAAGGTAATCTTGGTGAACTTACCGTATAGTTGTTTTGAATTATGTTTTTTGTTCAATGTTAAAGGCATCAGTTCGTGGATTCATGGTTAGGAAGAAGTTCTCAGAACTAAGAGCGGAATATGTCGACCTAGTTGCCTTTCTCGAAAAAAACAAGGATGTTCAAGTAACATGGAAAACTAACAAACCTTGTTTACCCAGTGTCAACTACAAACGTCCAGGAGTTAGAAAGATTCGCGAGAGAGTTTCCAGTGGTGTTGATAACCGAAGTGAAAATCAAGAAATTGACGATGTGTCACTGGGTTGTCGAAGGACTTCTCAGTCAAGTCGCTTTACCACTGAGAGAGAAAGGGGTAAATTTGAAGAAGTCTTCGAGGTTAAGGAAGTCTGTAGAGTAGCTGATACAAATTTTGAAGTGAAACAGAACATTAAGGAAATGCAAGTGCCTAATTACCGTTTGGAAAGTCAGAAAAATAGTCGAACAGATAACCTTAATGACGACATAACAGCTGACGTCTGTACCAGTGTTGGAAATGGTAACAAAGACAATGTATTGGATCAGCAAGATGGTTTACCAGTAAGACAGACGAATCAACAACTTATAGAAGGGAACGTCCTCAACCAGGAAATAAAAGAAAATATGAACTCACAAGGAGTGAAGACAAGAGGTAAAAGTTTTTGTTCTAATTTATACAATTTCTTCTTTTTATGTGGTCCTTTTTATGACCAGCTTACTGCAACGTCTTTAGCTTCTGTTGAAGCTACCACTCTTTAAGTCATTATTGTCTGTTTGGGACAGTAATGCAAGCATTTCAGTCAAATACAGTGTGTAAATACCATTTTTATCTTATTACCTGTACCATTCTCTGTACCACAGACTCTGCCAGTGAAAAACAACACAAGCTTGGTTTATTTTCCTTAGGAGCCAACTTCTTCGGAAGGTGTTTTCAGGAAAAAAAAAAGCTGATCTTCAAAAGCACAGGATTAAATGTGTTGAACACTGTATGACTATAGCTGGCACATTTTTAATACAAGTTCTTTTGAAGCAAATGTATAGATCCTGTCATATGGGAAAAAAGGTCTAATGAATGAAATGACCAAATGAGTAAACATTGCAATCAGGTAGTTATCTTCATCCAAACTTCCACAAACAGGTTTTCAAGCTATGTTTGGAGTCTTGGTGAACATGTACCCCAAAGGGAGGACAGCACTAATCAAACTCCGAGAGGATTTAATGATGGAGTTACTTTGGACACAGCAAGCAATAGATAGCAGGAAAAAAGTAAGTGTAATTTCACAAAAGAAAATTGTAAACTCTGAGCAATACAACCATATTAAACCCAGCAAATTGTCTATGGACCAAACAATGGTCAATGGTGATGCAAAAATCAAGAAACTGACTCAGCATGCCCCTGGATCTCTAGTCATACACCTGTATAACCAATTATTATACTACTTGTCTCTGCACATTTTTGGATTATTTTCCTGGGGTTCAAAGCCACTTTTTTAAACATATTTCCTTTGCTTGTGAAAACCTGCAAGTGTCCATTGTATTAGTTGCTGAATTGGACTAAGAATAATTACATTTTAACCACATACCATACCTTATTTGCCAATCAATAAGGCCTGGGCTTCAAAATAAAAAACAAAAAACAGACATCCCAATCCAAATCTGATCACTCTGCCAAAATTTTCATTTTGGGAGCAGTATTTAAAACTCACATCAAACTTCATGTTGTTTTCATTTTAGTACTTGGTCATGAAGCAAAACTTTAATGGAAAAACAGTCTTAAATTAATGGTATGGATTTTGCTGATATGAATACCAGGTTCAACTTTCCACAAGACCTACCAACATGCCTACATTACACAAAATGTGCAGAGCTAACAGAATATTGGTGTTTGAGTGGCAACCAAGGGTTAGAAGGAAATACAGTTAAAAAATGCTAGTTTAATGCTGTACTGGCACAAGCTTGTCAATGGATGGTAATTCACAAACATTTTTTTCAACAGACTTCATCAGGGAACTGACAAGAACTTCAACAAGTCAGCCCAGCAAAGACTAATAATTTAAGTAGAAAGTGTACAGATCTTTTGTTGTATTATTGTTTCTAATGGCCAATTACTCAAGCTTTCTTCAGTTTATGCACTGTGAAGCAGCACAAATTTTCATACTTGTGAAAAAAACCTTCAGAGTTCAAGATGATGTCCATCAATAGAATTTGCTGCACATTGTCACTCAGAACTGACACTAAAGTTACAAATTACAGTGACCACTGGAATTAAAGCCAGATTGAACAGCTTCAGTTTTTTCAGATTCCGACAAAATATTAGTCAGTAAAATTCAAAGACACACAGATTGATATCCAACTCATTCCATGCATATAAACACATGGCTGATCCATGTTGTGCTTTGAAGCAAAGCAGTATGCTAAATGCAGAGATCTGCCCATTGTTAGTCAATATTGGTCTCAGCCTGTTGTTAGTCAATGTTGGTCAAAAAGATGGAAAGAACCAAAAATCCAAATGCAATAAAAATTGGACTTTAACGTATAGGCTTTTCACGTAGATTTCTTCTTGTATGCTTCTTAAAACACAATTAAGTTGGTTTTCTTTGTTCTTTCAAGGGCTTTATGCTCCAACAGAAACCTATCTAAACACAAGAGCTTTTAAAAAGCTGGTAGGGACTGTACATACAATCCCCAACAACAATCATTTCAAGGAACCACAAACTGAAAATAGGTTTTACTTCTCAAAGCACAAATGAATGTCACTTATTTCCTGAAGGAAACCTCCTTCAGTCATGTTTTAAGGCAGATAAATACCTTGGGGCCTTCGGCCTCTCAGGATGTATCTGGCTTGAAGCCTCCATTCTTGGTATTTGTCCTATATTCAATTCATAACTCCTTAGAGTTCAAAATTAGGGGTTCACAAATTACAAAAGTCAAAACTCCTCAGTACTCTTATTTATGTACCGCACTTGGTTTACCAAAAAATACATTCAGACATTGCTTAATAATGAAGACCACTCAACTTGGCAATACAATTTCTTTTATTCAATAAGAAGTTTAAAACACACCATAACAGATTAATACAACTTTATGAAACTGTTCATCAAAATCTAGTAATTAGCAGAAGATAATATGCTGGTATTCACTCTAATTTATGCAGTATGTCCAACTGTTGAATTCACTTGAGGAGACTGAAAGAGAATAACAGATAACTAAGACTGAAAAAAAGTTTCTTTATGATCTTTATCATGTAAGTGAAGCAAACAAATGAAATGTTGAAACACTGGAGAATGATTAAATGCAAATACACAACATTTTCACTATAGCATCAAATACTGAAGAATTTTTTCCAGAGACAATTGCATATAGGAAATCATCTCACAGCATTGTTCCAAAAATATAATAAATGCAGCAGAACAAATATGACATGCACAACATGGTCAGGTAACTTTTAAATAAGGGACACCAAAAGAAAACCCCTGACCCATCATAAGTTGGGCAAGTCTCTTGAATAACACCAGTAAACTCACCTTGCAACAATGAATGCAAACATAACACCAAACATGGGCCTCAATGGTGTAGCAGTGGATGTGGGTGCTTGAAATTAGATGAGAAAATTATTAATCCATTATTGTCTCAAAACACAATACAAAGGAAAACCATAACCATGTTTTGTCTTTAAATGTAATAAAAACATGCTTTTTTTTGGGTTTTTTTTGTTTTTTGTGTTTTTTTGACATTTAAAAAACTCAGTATGTGCTTTATCAGATGTAAACCACTTGCCTGTTGCCTCATTTTCAATTCAACAAAACATTCCCTGCTCAATTTCTTAATATTACTTGAAAGCAATCTTACATGTATCATTTTGATAATTATAATGGAGTATTGTCCCTATGATTTCAGTATACAAATTGTTTTCAAATAATTAACACAAATATGTCTAAACATTGTTGCTTTCTGTAATAACTTAAGGTTGGCTCTTTCTCCCAAAGCTTACCTAACATCTAAACAGTTAAAAATCAGAACTTGTCACATTCAACTGAAATCAACCATAACTTTTGTGGAATATCTACTGGTCCTATTGAAACTTTGAGCCAAAGTGCATAGAAAATCACTAAAAGGTAGACACTGGTTTTGGTCTGTTATTTTCAACAAAATAGATTGACTTTTTCTCCAATGGGTATACATAAAAAATCTCACTGAATGAAATTGACTTACTTGGCTTGGTGTTAGGCTTTGTACCATTGCCTGAGTAAAAGATAAATTTGTACAGTAAGAAGTTAATTTCTTTTATTGGGCATGTTTCATGATACATGCAAACTGACATCTGGTCTAATTGTCTTTATTGGTACATCAATGGTGTGCCTGCTAATTAAAGATGAATTGCAATTGACTTCTTGGTGTTATTCCCACACTTACTGTATTTTGTTGCGTATAAGTCGACCTGGCATATAAGTTGACCCCTTAATTTTTAACCAAAAATCATGACTTTTAATATCCTGAGTATAAGTCAAGTTCCTCGAATTAATGGTTACCAGACACAGGATAGTGTTCGAAGGAACTTTAATAACATGGCAAATCTTTTACAGCATATTTTTTTTAATCTTTTAGAGTTTATTTTAATATGGAAAATTACAAACAATTGGTACATTTTGCCTTTGGTAGATGTTTTTTTCCGATTGTTTGCAAGTCTCTAACAAGCTTCTCGCTAACACAAAACTTGTGGCCAGCAGCAGAGTTGTTTGGCTTTTCAGCCAAGCCAACAACCTTTAACTTTGTTGATGATACAAACATATTTCAAGATATGAATCATGCTTCGTATCTTCATCACTTGGGAAGCATGTCGAAGTCTTTACACCATAAGAATGAGGTTTATAAAAATGCATCAACCATGTTGATGTGCCCATTCACTAGCAATGAGCTAATTGGTCCATTTCTTTACACATACAGAGGACTGGTACTAGTATATCTGGTCCATGATTTTGTTCAATTTCATGACCTTTTATATAAGTCAAGATGGACTTTTCGGGATCAATTTTGAGTCCGAGAAAATTGACTTATATGCTGCGAAATACAGTAAACAATAGTCATCTTCCTAGATGCAGCTGTCCTGAAGACTTTGTGCCCAGTCAGTAAGATGACTTTGTACATTGCACTTGTTATGGAGTTAAACAAACATGCAGGCTGCTTCACATGGTGATTTGAGTTTCATCACCAAATGAAAATTTGTTATACTGAAATCTCTTGAAGGGGAATAAATACAAGTTCTGATATGAGTTAATTTCAATTTTAAATACACTGTACATTCTGCCTGAGTACTTTGCAAGTAAATAGAACCTGTTCACCAATTAAACTTTCTGATGTAACAAGCAAGGAAAATCAGAGAAAGGTTTTTTGTTTTAGATAACACATTTTATAAAGTAATCTAAAAATACAAAGAACAAATTGTTTCTAATGCTGTTTTCTCACGTTACACAGATTCAAATAATTATTTTATCAATATTTTTATCACCCAATCCAAAGTAAGCACAAATACAAAATAGCAGTGTCAAACACTGCTTGGACTAAACAAGATTCTGAGGGACAGGATAACACAATCAGGAAAATATATGATAAACAGTAAATTTAAAACCTACCTGTAGTTGATGAAACTGAAAAGGAGAGAAAAAAGAGGAGGGGATAAAGGAGGAATGACAGTGTTCAACATCAATACAAACAAGTATTACTTGCAAAACATTCCACAGACACAATACAGTGCAACAATTTGCAGAGCAATTCAGCATAGGTCACCAAATTCTAACATTCCTGATGACAACAATCAATGTTGAAATGTGGAATGCTCAAAAATATGGTGGTGCTGTTGTTATACATTTTCTCAACAAAAGTTTAATGATTGTACTCTACTACCACTAATGTTTTCAGTGTAACCATTTCACTGTTAACTCCAATAGGGTTTTAGCTCAAAATATCAATACCTGTTTTTCAACAAAGTACTGTGGAACCCCATTAATATGGCCACCAATTGGCCATAAGTATCTGGCTGTATTAATGAGATAGGGTTAAACTTCATGGCTAGTCCCTTTCAAGTGATATAATGACAGTTATATCACAACTGCACTTCTAAACAACTATTTTTAAGCATCCGGAATGCAGATATAATTTGAAATGGAACTACACGATAAGATAAATGCGACCAAATTTTATAAAGAGGAACAATCTGCTATACATACTGTCCTCTTTTCAAAACAAAGGCCCTACCTAAACTCTCATGTTGCATATTACTTTCATTACTAAATGAACTTTCAATAGGATTTGGAAAAAAAAAACTTTCAATTGACTTGTGTGCAAGTACAATGACTTAATCACTACTTTCTTTTGTCATTTAATAGGGGTCATATTATATTTCTGACTTTGTAAAGGAAGTGGCTGTTCCAGAAGACAGTCACACGACATGTCACAGACTTTTTTTAAAAAAGGAAATTGTTGTTTCTCAAGATATATTTTTGTTTATCACTAATCTCAGGGTTTGTACACTATTGGTCCATCAAAATTCCAAAACTTTCCATGACCATAATTACAAAAATCCATGGACCTGGAAAAGCTAGAAACAACAAAACAAACTGAACAGGGGCTCCATCAAACCACAGTGGCAGCTAGAACCCAGCCTCCAAACTGAAGTGCATAGGCAAGCTATGATAAATTAAGGTTACAAGTATTATAGATACAAGTTTTGTGACATTTTTCACATTCACTGGTGTCCCCTAGAAACTTGAAAATGTGAAGTGAACAAAATTGAGATAAAATTATTCACTGATCCAGAAGAAATCTGATTTTCTGTGGCTTTCCATGACCGACACAAATTTTCCAGGCCTGGGCTTTGAAATTTTGATTTTCCATGACTATCCAGGTTTTCCATGACCTATACAAACCCTATAATCTGTCCTTTGGAATGCAAATTTGGTTTGAGTGGCTGTATTAACGAAGTGAATTTATAAAGGAACATATATAGCTGGGATTTCATAACGTGGCCACTGGCTGCATTAACAGGGAGTAACTGCATTAACAGAGTTGTCTTATAAGAAATGTATGGGCATTTAACCAGGACAAAATAAAGTGGCCATAATAACTAGGTGGCTGTATGGTGGGGTTTCACTGTACTACCTTTCAACTTTTTCTTTCACACCATCAAATAAGTGAAAACCTTTTGACAATATAAGTAAAAGCCAATAAAATCACATTGTTGATTTAGTTTATATTAAATAATTATATTTAATGAGTTTGAAATAAAGCTATTTACAGCACTTGATCATAAGACTCACCTAATGCAGTTGAACTAGACATAACACCTGTAACAAAGTTGATAAAAACATTCAGGATACTTTAGGAGATTATACAAATACAGGCACCTAAACAGCAGTTCACACCAAGTTTCAGATGTTAAAGAAACTCACTTGTACTTGTAATTGATGGTTTTTGAGCATTGGCTTTAAATTGAAAAATAAAAACAATTGTCAGAGTCAAATTAAAAAATCAGGAATTGACCACAGTATAGCACAATTCACTTGTCACATAAGAAAACTGAGCCAGTAAATATTTAAAATGAGTTGGTGGCAGATCTCTGGTGGCCTGTGCTGTAATGGTTACACTGACGTCTGGTGTTACAGCATAAAGAAGTAGCAGCAAAGCTGAAAATATGTACTGTTGATTAAAGTGCAAGTAACCTTAGCACGGAAGTGAGACTCAATATATACATCTCTGATCTGAGTTTTCCTCCTCAACCCTTAAGCCATCATTTTAAAGACCTCAAGAGCACAAGTTATCAATTTACACAGGGTACTTTTCAGAAGACACTGTTAATGGCCAAATACTACAAAAAACTGAGCTTGAGTAGACAGCATATGTGACTGATCCTTGATGGTCAAATGCTTTGAGAATACTACAGAATAAACACTCCTCCTTGAAGTATCTTTACAAAAACTTCAATCCACTTTAACTATCTAATCTTTCAATTTGGCCTTAAGCAAAGTATAAAGAATAGCACCCAGCATATAATGCAGAATAGAGGGATGACATACTCAAATTTTAAGAATAATTTATTAACAAACAGACTAACATTTTGTTGCAATGCACATCATCATCAGAGTGAGACAATAAGTAGGGTTACATCAATTATATAGCAGGCTAACTAGGATTATGTTACAGTTGGAGAGACTAAGATAAAAGTGACAACAAAGTAAAAAGGTAGGAGCTACAACACATTGTAATACATTGATCTCTTTTTGCAAAGTGTCGTAGCTCCTCCCTTCTTTACCTTGTTGTCACTTTTATTTTAATCTCTCCTTTTGTAATATAATCATTAGTCTGCTACATAATTGATGTAACCCCTACCTATTTGTCTCACCCTGATGATCTTGCACGCTGCAATGAAATGTTAGTCTCTGTTTGTTAATAAATTATTCGTAAAATTTACAAGTTTGTCATGCCTCTATTCCATACAATATGCTAGGCACTACTTTGTACTTTGCTTAAGGTTCTCACCTAGTTCCTCTATTACCACAATTTGGTCCATGCTATTTGCTACAATACAGGATAATTTACTGGTACATACCATACATAAGGATGGCAAATACAACAGCACCTAAAAAAAGCAGTGGACTATATTAAACCTTTGGCTCTCCAGCTATCAGAATATCCCCTACTGAACAGATGTTGTCCAGCATTGCCCAGGGTATTATATTAAGGGGCCATCCCAGTTGACTGTGCTCATCCTTCATGGTTATCAGAACCCTAATTGTTTTTACCAGAATCCATTTCCAGCCGATAATTTCAGACTTGCAACCAGACCTAACAAATTTGAAGTTATGACTGTCGCTGAAGACGTTTGGGAGCAAATCTCTCGACAGAACTTGATGAAGGAAGAACAATACATACCAGATAAGATTAAAAACTCTGTACGTGCGTTCTCTTTTAATTATATAGACCTAGACTTGAAAGAATTTAGGTTAGATAAACGCAAGATCAAAATCCTAAATGAAATCACACTCAACTTTTCCATTCTAAAACCGGACAAAGGCAATGGCATAGTTATTATGAAGCGTGTAGACTATTTCTCGTCTGTTAAAATCTCTATTCACCAATCATAAGAAATTCACTAAATTAACTTCCAACCCAACACCCACCATCATACTTTCTTCGCTACAATCTTACTTACACAAATTAATGAAACGTAACGAAATTACTGAATCAGATTATGACATCATGCGACCAACGGCTGCACACTTCAGACGTGCACATGGCTTGCCCAAGACACACAAGAACTATTCCACTCTTCCCACTTTCCGACCAATTGTAGACACTACTAATACACCACACTACAATGTAGGCAAATTTCTTGCATCTTTATTGAACCCTTTAATGTTGAATGAGTTCACTCTAACTGATTCTTTTGATGCCGCAAATTGCATTAGAAATATTCCGAATGATTTGTTTCAAGAAGGTTACCGCTTTGTGTCTTTTGATATAGAATCATTGTTCACCAATGTCCCTTTAACTAGAACCATCAACATCATTTTAAAGCGTATTTGAATCTAAGCTAATCAACACCACTCTGAAAAAGCAAACACTTAAAAAACTCATCAAAGATTGCTGCAGCAAAACAATGCTGATGGAACCAATATTTACCGAAAAGCTACACACACTGGACAATACACCCATTTTACAAGTTTCGAACCATTTCAAAGAAAAACTGCATGGATAAGATCACTCCTTGATTGTGCTCACAAAATTTGCAGCACTAAAAACTTATTTGATAGCCAAGTTAAAAACATTAAGTCTTTTATGTCGTGGAATGGATATCGTAATTCTTTGAAACATCTCCTGATTAACAAGTTTAAATGTAAAGTTAGTACTTCTGCTAAAACCTGTTCTTCATCTCAATTGCAAACCAATGATGACAATTTGCCTAAAATTTGGATTTGCCTGCCTTACCTTGGAACCCAAGGAGAAAATATTGTCAAATCATGTTTAAAGAAATTACACCAATGTTTTATAAGACCAGTTAAATTTGTAGTAATTTATGACACTAAAAAGATCGCATTTTTCACATCCAACAAAGACAAAATTCCTCCTTTAGTCCGTTCTAATGCCATTTACCAAATAACCTGTCCTGGATGCGGCTATTCTTACATTGGAAAAACCAAAAGATGCCTCAAAACAAGACTTCTTGAACATGCCACTAAACATGACACCAGTGCAGTAGGACAACACTTTTTAGAATGCAAGAATGCACAAGACACTGTCACACAAAACATAACTGACCTGACGGACAAAACACTTCCTCAGATACACGTTTCCAAGCTAACAAATCTCATCGTTAACAACTACAAAATACTACATGCAAATAATTCACTTAACAAAAACCGACTTTTACTAACGGAAGCACTTTTCATCAAATCTCTAAAACCAGAACTAAATGTAGGACTCAAAGCTAGTAAAGAACTCTCATTATTTGACCTGACATAACACATCACTCATTCACACTCTAATTTCTTCCGCCTACACATTCTTCCTGTATGATGTCACCACGCTTGTGCCTATATATTGACCTAGGTTCAGCTTTTGTAAATTAGTCTGATGATGAATTTGTAATAAATTCAAAATATTACTATTGAACACTGTGTCCGCTTGTTTTTCTCAAATTTTGAGTTCAAGATGGAACTATTTTTTGGAGTATGTTTTCTACTTTATTTTCTAATTGTTTTTCTTTGCATCTTTTTAAAAAATTTCAGTGCAACCTGCACATCTTGGTGGGATATCTGATTTTATGAAAAGCTTCATAAAGGAAACATTAAGCCAATTATAAAAGAATGAAGGGCTGTTAAAACCCATTCACATTTGTAAAACCATTAATTACAATGCATGCAGTCAGTTTTGGTAGGAATCATGCAAATAGACAATGGAAGTCAAGGACTTGACAACTGCTCAAGAATAAACAGCACTAATCTTGCAGAAAAACCAAGATAAATGCTTTGGATTGATAATCATTACTTTGAGAAACACCATTGTAAACCATCAAATTAACAGAAGCAAATATCATGCAAAAGACCTGTTTTAAGTGACATTTTTAGTGGGTACAGAGAAAGGTCCTGGGTAGTGATGGGCTAATACCAATACCAAATATTCAATATCGTCGATACCAGGGTCACAGAGTAAATAGTCTACCAGAGGTCCAACTCACTGTCAGCAGCTTTGATGTTCATGTCCTTGCACATGTTGCCTAGCGCATCTCATTAATTCAAACACTGCCATGTTCCTGGCAAGCATCTAGCCCACTGTCCTCTAAGTCAGTGGTCTAGCGCTCACCGAATGTAGGTATGTGTTCTATAACTTTTGTGCTCATCTGAACTGAATTTTTGCATAATTGAAATGGTTTTACCGTCTTTGTCAACTTAAGTGTGATTGCAAGGCCAGAAGAGGCAAGCAAAAAAATTGCTGATAAGCACATGTATACCAGTTGACCTTTTACAGTCAAACCGGATGTTCATGTATAGCCAACTTTTTGATGTTACATAGCAACAATGCAATCTTCATTTAGCAAGTTCATCAAGGAATTTGCTACTTGCAAGTCAACCAAGAAGCATGTTACCCAAAGGGCAGACAACGCAAGATCAGATAAAACATGATTCAGTTATTGTGAGGTACTTAAATGAAATAACTTGAATCATGTTTTATCTGTTGTTGCATTGTCTGCCCTTTGGGTAACATGCTTCTCAGTTGACTTGCAAGTTGCAAATTCCTTGACAAACTTGCTAAATGAAGATTGCATTGTTTCTACGCAACATTGAAAAGTTGGCTATACACAAACATCCAGTTCGACTATAACAGTTTTTGACTTGTTTAAAATCATGGTAAGATTAACAAGAATTCAGCACATTTGAATCCATTGAGCGTTGTCAACACGTTCATACAATATTTGTAAATTGTGGAGTAAATTTTATTTTGTAAGCTCACTGAACAAATACCCCTCGATAGGTTTGAAAACCTAATTTCAATGTACCAGTTTAGTACAACAATCAAACTTCACTTTGCTTACATATAAATGGAAATAATTCGTATGAGGTCAAAACTGCTGGGGGAACTTGCCAGGAACATGGCGGCCAGCGCATGTGCATAAAAAATTTGGGACAAATTTGCACGCAAGTTGGACCTCTGGTTGATTACTTACTCCGTGCCAGGGTCTTGAAGAAAAGTATCGATATTAGGGAGAAATATTGATTGTTTCAATATGGCTCAGCCTGCAATGTTTTACCTTTTGGTCAGTGGACTCAGCATGAACAACAAAGAGAATTAAGCAAAGAGTGTGTTATTTTGAAAGATGAATTATGAAATTTGAAAGATGAATTAATGGTAGAGTTAATAGCATACTGGAGTGTTATCAAAGTTGAGTTATTTGCCATACTTGGCACATTTGTAGGCTAATGTATTGTTTGCTATTACAGTATTACTGTTGTTGGTGAATAAAAAAATTACCTTTTGTTGTTTTCACTTTTTATGTTGCATAAATATCGATATCAATATCGATATTGAAAGAAAAAGGCAACATCGAACCAGTATCAAACGTGGAATTCTAGATTTTATAAAGGGATACCAGATTCCATAGTCCTAGGATTCTAATTGGATAATGCTTGAAATTTCAAATTTCACATAATGAAAGAAAAAGCTGTAGGTAAACAAAAATTATATCTTCCCTTTGCCAAGCATGGGCAATTAAACTGTTATTCAAGAGCAGTGAAATTTCCTTCCAGATACCAATTCACACTTGGCAAATCCACCACTCCATGTCTGAATCATCATTAAATACAAGTCAAACTAGTACTTACACAAGAAAATGACTGACAGCTTCATCTGAAAGAAGAAATACATAAACCAATTAACTTGATGACACTAACTTTTACACTTGTAGGTCATGATCTATAGACTATTTGAGGAAATAGGTGTGCTTCAGTATGACTCAAACAAAAATCCACAAAATCCACATGATTTGACAAGTGAGCTTATATATATATATATATATATGCATAATAGCATCATGATTTATAAAACTGAAGGATTAAAACACCAGTATGTCTGATTGTCCTTGACTTCCTAGTTACAAAAAAAAGTTTTAATGGAAAAAAAAAACTGGGAGACACTAAACCCTGTCTATTTAAAAATAAACAAAGCAGACTTGTTTGCTAGAGCAAGTCCAAACAGTAAGGTGTTGTTCAAGCCAGTAACAAGGTAGTTTAGCAGCAGGCTTACGTTTGTTGGTACAGGGTTCAGATTTTAGTTCAAGCATAGAAGACATAGTAGTTTCAGTAGCCTGTTTACCCCAAGTACTATCCAGGTCCATTGCTCCAGCACATTTTGTGGTTGGTTGTAAAAATACAATGGGATTCAAACAATGGCGAAGCACTTGAACATTATTAAATAGTGCTTTCTGTATTGCTGCTATTGTGTGGGAAAACACTTTGTGTGACAAAACACTTTGTGTGACAAGATTTTTACCATGTAGCATGTCAAATAGGGGCCTCATTATGCCTAAGTTTCAATGAAGCAGTTCTTGATTAAAATTAAAAAAAAGAAAGCTGCACAACATATAGCAACAATTCAGGCAGATATCTTTTAAAAAATGAGTGTTTACCAACAACCAGAAGTGGCCTTTGTTTCAGGTTAACATTTATTTATAAATGGAGCTTATTTTCCATGAACCACCAGCATTGGCCTCAGTACAGTTCAACTCCTTTAGTCCAGAAGGAAATAGGTTCAATACACACTAGAAAAGACTATCAACTTGTGTTATCAAAAAATTTGTGAAACCATATCCCTTTTTTTGTGGGGTAATTTCTGCATGAGGTAAAATTCTCTTGCATCCTCACAGTTCATTCATACTTATGTTACACCCCTGGCAGGTGGCATACCTGGAAAATTAAATTACAAGCAGCAACCATAGATTCTTTGTAAAAATGGGGAGGTAGCAATTTTCTAGTTTCAATCAACAGCTGTTAACCAATTGGGTATTGCAATCTTGGAGGGAGCAAACCTTTCACCTATGCATGTTAACATCCACAACTGAGACCAAAAAGTAAAGAATTGTCAGAAGTGAAAAAGAATGGCTACTTGTACATTTGATCATAATCCTTTGGAAATAGTAAACAATGTGCTTTGTTGATATATATAATGATCAGGCATGAAAAGATTCAAGTTGATAATAGGAAAGCTCTGACCTATCCCAACTCATCATAACATACTAAGCCTGTGTTTCCCAACTATTTTTACTGAATTCCTCCTTATTCCCTCAATATTCATTTCCTACCAGGAGAAAGCTTCATCATTGCCAGTTTAGTTTATTATTCATTCAGCTTTTCCCACATAATGGATTTCAAACTGGTATGCAGAAATGGAAACAGCCATTTCAAATACAAGTAAAAATTACAGGTTTCACAGTTTACAAGAAACAATTATTCCAACACTAACAGATCAGAGCAATTTCATGGGCAACCAGTCTAAGTAATCTAGTTCATGGCTAGCTCCACCTGGGAAGCAAGGAGGACTTCTTGACAACATGGATCACTAAGGACCCTGTTCTCACATAGGAATCTGTGGATCACCTTAACACCCCTGTTTACCTCTAATTTCCCCCATCAATCACCAACAGCCATTCCATTATCCCAATTCCTTAGCAAGCCCACCCTGTGGTCTACTTGACTCTGGTTAACCCATCAATAAAGGGCAAAAGGACACTTTGTAGTTTAACTCTGGCTAATGACAGAAATGTTACTCATGAAGGGAATGCTCCTGCTACCTTGCCAGTCTCAAACCTTAAAAAGATGAATAGCATCAATTGACAAAACAAGGCATAAAGATGAAAATCATCTATTCAAGGGAAATGAAAGCTCCCACATGCAAAAAGTTGCTTAGGTGATATAGTTGCAGATACAGAACGTGTAGGGGAAAGTAGCAAAGAGTAAATGGTGGGGTATATTTCCAAAATATTTTCAACTCAGGAGTGAGAGATAGGGTTTACAGTTGCCAAGGGCGAGTTAACCCTAATCCTTGCCAGAGTTTCCGCTAGATAGATATTCATCTATTTAAGAATATTTTGTCAATTGATGCTGTTTTTATCTTTTCAGGGGTGAGAATGGGTTTTCAGTTTCAACATGGTTCTTCGATTGTAGTCAAAACGCAGAGCCGCCAGTTTTCGGTACTGTAGATTCCCCTTTAAGCTTGAACCGGCCATGTTTCCGTGATCACTCACGTGTGAATCGATCATGTGACAATCGATCATGTGAGCAAGCGGAATTCTGTTCTTGCCCGTAGATACAAAGAACCGCGCCTAGGATGGATGTTCGGGTAACAATGGTTCCCTCTCAGCGACGTGTTAGTTTCTTTCGATAGCCGAAGCGTTAGTTTCTCGCGAGTAATATTTCGACAGAAACTCAACGTTGTCAAACTGGGACCGTGGCCTGACCGACTTTGAAAAAACCGTACGATAACCTCGGCTATGTCAAGGAGCCCGTTTAATAAAGCAAGGATTTTTTCCCCAAATTCGGGTCAAACATCAAAACGCGAACCTTTCAATCCAACTGAAAATGAGCCAACACTGGAAATGAAAGTATACACTGCAAAAACGTGGCCACTACTCAATTTATTACGCCCAGGTTAAAAAAAAAAAAACCCCCCAAAAAAAACCCCCAAAAAAACCCCCAAAAAAAAACAAGCCCCCAAAAAAACCAATCAGACGGCCGCTCTCTTTTCCTGTCCTTTCTTCGAAACTAGACAATCGAAACTACATCCCAGCACGAGGCGTGACACCTAAGAAACACGCCATTACACAAGCCGCCCTTCCCTTTCACGTAACATGAAACCATCAAACAACAGATTTTACAACGCCAATAATCGAGAACTCGGCAACGATCAGTTGATGTCGACTGAAAACTAAACCGATGCAAAATTGACAAACGGGTGTAGTTCCAAAATATCTTCCGAAAATTTTATCTATAGCGGGGTCTTACATCTTCAGCCAACGTGGCACTAGGAAACAGATCACCTCTTCTTGTCAAACTGTAAAATTAAGAAACCAGACGGGGATAACTTAAGCAAACATTTAACTAATGAATATTCACGGTTTGGTTATCAGGGAAAGCTTAGAAATATTATCACAACTGTCTTCTTGGACTAATCGCGGGAGGAGAAGCTTCGTCTGGAGGTTAACTTCATTCACACCGAAACCGATTCCGTTTTAATAGGAAAGGCTTTATAAAGATACCTTTGTAACAGAGGTATACACATATCGAAAGCGTTCTTTGTTGTAAGCTAACTATATACGAACAACAAAGCCAAGAATCACTGTTCCCCCATTGGAGACGAATGTCCTTTCCAAAGCGCCGAGCGATTTACTGATTAGTGCGGGTTGGATAATCGAGAATAAGCCCAAAAGAGACTAACTAAAAATCAGAACAACCGATTAAGTTTGTACCGCTAATACATGGGAAGAATGAACTGGGTGAACCTTATTTTATTTCACGCCAAACGGATGGCTAGAGAATAACACTGCCGTGTTTCTCAACTTGCGTTCTACATAAGACATGTGGTTCACAAATGTTATCAAAACGATAAATTTTTAATGAGGGAGGCATACTGAATATGCTGAACTGAAGCAATAAGATAGGCGTAGAACAAAGTACTTTGCGTGACGGTATATGATGAAGCCGAACTACAGGGACAACACCCTAAATATTCAAAGAACACAAGACCACATCGCTGAATCTCTTCAATTTTCATCTTCAGTCTCGTAAACAGGTTTACTCGACGTAGTGTTAAGAAAATAGCATCCAATATTAGACGACTAATGAACAAAATGCAGACAGATGTTCAGATTTCGTTGAAGATTCAAGCTGGCGCATTGTATCAACGGTTAACTTCCTGCCGTTAAAAATTCGCAGTTTATTCTTAGTAAACGATGTATCGACAATGACTTTGCGTTCTATTATCTTACGGCTTCTTCCACGAACTAACAAACATCTACTCACCTTTCTTTAAGGTAAACGAACAAGAACCTGTTTCCACAAAAATAAATCCTTCTCCTCTCACTTCCACCGCCTATTCAAAGTGATACTCGCTGCATTCGTAATGCCTGCGTCACATGGCATAGTTTAGTCATGTGACTACTCAAGTGATGATTGGTAGATGTCAGGGACACTGTCGCGTAAGGGTCTTGAGGGTCAGACCAGGAAGTGGATTTAATTATTTCCTTATTCTCTGCTGTGATCTAAGTGACATGCTAGTTTCATTCGCCGTTATTAATCGCAGTTTTCGCTCCAGAAATACGCAAGGAATTGAGCCTTTAAAATAACAGCGAGATAAAACTTTGCGCATAGCCTCGGTGGTATTCATTATTGTCACCTTCAAGTCAAATAACTGATGAATTATAAATTAAGGGGACGCTTCTCAAGCGGGCACCACATGACAGGCCTTCGTGTTTGGGGTAAGAGAATTTCGGAAAAAATGAGAGAAACAGCGTCTTTCAACCCATTCTAATCTTATAGAGGTTTTTCCTCAATAAACAAGAATGCTTGTCCCTCCAAGACGACATCTGACAAGGTTTTAGAAGCTGACGTTCAGTACGGGAAATTTCACACTTTAAGCCTTCATTCATGTTGAAACTCGATTGACAGAAACTTCGTAATGAGTGTTGACCCGCAAAACTATGGTTCAATGACACCGCAGTTTTTGACTGCGGATTCCTTCTACTTCGCGCACCCAAAGGGTCTCCCGCAGTGCTTTTGTGCCGTTCAATACGCTGGTAACTAGAAAGACGAAATTTCATTATTTGGTGCATCAGACAACTATAATATACAGCCATAGAGCAAACAGTATTTTGGTTTAACCCAGAGCATGTATCGACGTTGAAAAAGTTTAAAGTGATGTTTATATGGAAGCGATCCAGCCCTCCTCATAGGGTTCGCCCTCTTTGCCGAGATTTCGCCTCCCTGTGAAATCCCTTGTAAAACTTATTTTTGTGTGCATGAGAGGAGGGCCAGCCATCCTACGCGAGATCTCGCTATTGACTACTCGAGATCTCGCTTAGGAGGGCCGGAAATTTTCCATATAGACACCCTCAGAAGGGCTGGCCTTCGTATTACTCATGCCTGCTAGAAGGGCCAGAAAACTTCCATGAAAAAGCGAGGTGAAATTCAGCTCTCTTACTAGGGCTAGCCCTACTCAAAGGGATGGCTCGTCTCCATATAAATACCCCCTAACAAAGGTCAACGGAACGAGTAGGCAACGCGAAACCAAGATTGTGCGCAAACAAACATCGCCAACGGCATTTCGTAATTGTCATATGATCCTTATTGTTAATTTATATATTCTTATTATTGTTGCAGTGGATTTCTCTGGGACGCAACGTCCAGAATGTCAGTTTTCTCTTCACGCTTATCAAAATTTACAAATTTTGAAGCAAACCTTCTGTCATTATGCCATCAGATGTTGAAGGTCGGTACAAATGTAACCTGAAGCCCGCTTAAACTGTCAACATTTTGAGCACGGCACGGTTAAAATTTTGGCACGAGTGCTACTAGTTTTGGGCACGGCATGGGTGATTTTTACAGTGCAAACGGTGCGGAATTCCTAAGATTTGGTACCCGTGTCTGAAAATTTAGCCGTGCTGAGCACCTCTGCAAATGTAGGTCTCGGTATAGCCGAGATTAGCCGTGCCGTGCCCAAAATGTTACAGTGTAATCGACTTTATGTTGAACGACGTTCAACTTAAAGTCGATTGCACCCTCTTCATTGTAGTTCAACATTTGTGCCTCAACATATATTGCCGCAGGATTCTCCCAATATCGAGTCGAAAAAACAAGGTTTCCATATTTTCATCAACATCACCCTACGTCTGAAGGCAACATTAGTTTTTCCATTTGTTGTCCAATGATACCAATCAACCAATGGTGAAACCGTGTACGAAGGACATGCATCCATTTGTCAACAACAAACGTTCAAAGATATTTGTGATCAACGAACATTGAACTGAGAAATTTCCGTGGGTCATTTTAGTAATACTTCGATTATTTTCTTAATAATTCATAGTTTTGCTAAAAAAAATATACTGGTAACGATCCATCATCACTACATTGAATCCACACCTTATGATATAAAATCCCGGCAACATTTGCTTTTACACAACATCAGTCATTTGTCAGGTGCAATGTCTAACTCAAAGCAAACCTTCGTCCGACATTGAATCAAAGCTAAATATTGCTACTACAACATTACCCAAGATAGGGTGGAACTGTTTGACGTTGTTGGACCAATGTCATTGGCCCAATAAGTAAATGTCAGCCATCGTTGCAGAATAACGTTTAAACGTTCACTCAGCCTTTACCACGACAGAAATTGTCTCAACTTTTCTCCAGTTCCGAAGTTTGTCGGGGTTTTTTCGTTTCAAATTCAGCCTCTTTTTCATTTTGTTTCATATTATTGGATATGTTTGCACGTACGATATAATCTGTGATAGCTATCAGCCATGTTAGTAAATCCTTCTACGTCACGTCACCTTGGATAGCTGTAGTTCCTTTGCGTCAAGGAAGGCTTACAGATTGGTGATTGGGGTTACGTCCAAGCAGATCCAAGAAAAGACAATAATTTAAGCAATGAACTAAAACAAAACCGGAGTCTGATGAAGTTCAAACAAAACATGCATACCCATAGGTTCCCAACATTTTTTCTCGCCATGTTCCCCATGCATCTTCCCCAACAGTTTCTGTACCCCCATGCTGCGCCCCAGTATCAGTTGTTAATTGGCAATATGTAACCGTGGGAAAGTTCGAACTCTAAAAGCAGGTAGTTCAACAGCCTGGGGAGGGGCGGGCTTGCACGGTTATCCTGTTCAAGTGCTCTGTCCCAAAAGAAGAAATTGGTGCTACATAACTCAGATCACCAATGTAAGAGAGAAAGCACAAAACGTCCTTCGATGGAATTTCGAACGGTGTTAACCGACGACAGTTCTCGAGGATGTGGGGATAAAAATCGCTTGCCAAGCGGATTTCCCCCGTGCCACTACAAAACCCTTTAACATACCCCGGGTGGTACGAGGTTGCGCGTACCCCTGGTTGGGAAATCCTGCCAGTGCTCCCACTTTGAAAGAAATTTGAAGGAATAAAGTTTTGAAGGAAATTTAAAGGAATTTTGATCGAACCTGCACCTTTTAACAATTTTATTTGTAATGTTGCAGTCGCTGACACCACACAAACAAAAGAGGTTAGACGTCAGTAAATTGCGGGCACGGTTGCTTGCGGATGACAAAAAAAATCCCCGAGCGACTTCTAAATTCCTTCCTGAGTCGCAACAGTCGAGCATTGCATGCGCTCTAATGCTGCTGCGAAACGATAAGCGACAGAAGCGCAGTTTTTTTTGAAGCTGATATTCATTTATTGTTTTTACCTTTTGTGTCAAGATCAGGTGTTGATCACCAAACGTGAATCGTACTAAAATGTCCTAAAGTTGAACTGAAGAAGAGCTGTTTAAGCGTTTCTATTTATCTCGAAATAAAATGTGTTCGACAACACTGATAATTATTTTGAATGAACTGGGATGAAAGTCGAATTCGGATATTCTGATGGTTTTGTTACATATACCGTTTATGTTTCCCGAATTCATGACGTCATATTCGTGTAACTTCTGGTGGGAACTACATGTGGAAACAGTGGCGGCGGAACTGGGGGGCTAGGGGGGCTTTAGCCCCCCAAAAAGTAAAAGTGGGGGGGCTTAGCCCCCCAAAATGTTTACTAGAAAAATATAAAATTACGAAATAGACAATATAACAGACATTGTGATTCATTGAAGATTTGAGTAAGCAAAAAGTGTATTTAAATTGATTTTTTTACCTATCTTTACCTTTAAATCTGAAGCATTGATGAAAAGTTCATGAGTTAAGATGGTTAAGATTGTCTCACTTCTCGAAATTTCCGACCGCCATCTTGCATAAATTGAATTCATTTATTTGGAGTAAATTCTTCATGTAAAACTGAAACTCAGAGATCTAAGGATAACAATAAATTTAGTTACCGATCCAAAGCAAGCCATAATCCTTCTAAACAAATCCACGAAGTGCAAGAAAAAAGTCAAAAAACTGCATGAATATTAAAATAATTTTAATGAAAGTAAATGGTGATCAATGGAGCAGTCAAAACTGGTTAAGTTTTTTTCGCCTCTTCCACGGAAGCGGCAAAGGGGTTAAGAAAACCAAAATTCTGAATACAGTCAAAACGAAGTATTAACTGTAGAAAGTGAAAGTGGTCTTACATTTGAATAAATGTTTTCATTTGGCTTATGCTAATATATCTTGTTAATGATTGTCTGAATGCAAAGAAAAATCCATTTAGACTTTATGTATACGAAACAACCGGGCACTATTTTTATGTTCGGATGCGCATTAAGAAATGTTTCGTAGCTAATACTCCAAACTCAACTAAAACTTTTCTTTGGCTTAGCTGAAAATTAGCCCCCCCAAAAGAAATGTTGTTCCGCCACCCCTGTGTGGAAACAACCGTAATTTATACTTTTTAACACTTTCACCACTAAAATCCTCTCCTTGATAAGTAAACTCGTCTGGCGTTTGCCCGAGTAAAATACTACAGTTCGTCGTATGTGGGGAAAGTCTTAACTAAACCAACTCCGAAAGTTTAATAAACGTTGATTGGCAAACAGCCTCGTTTCAGTTCCCCAGCAATACTCCCTGCCTCGATCGAACGTAACCGAGCGACGATTTGTTAATTTCAACCACAAAGGCATGCTTAAGTTTAGGATAAATTGTGAAGGAAATTTGAAGGAAATGCGAATATTTTTGAAGAAAATTTTGGACTGAAAAAGGCAAAATCAGAATAAAAGGAGGAAATTTCGTCTTGGCAAAGGGGAAGCACTGACTCCTGCACTCATTAAGTCGACTCAAATCAGTCATCGGTATCCACTACTCGCCGTTCCTTTTAGTGTAAACGCAGTTTGAATGATTGCGATTTTTGCCGTACCCATACCCGAATCCGTATCTCTATAATGCACTTTTCTACCTGGCGCACCAAGGTAGTTGTGCTTCGGCTGGTTCCAAACACAATTAGGAACTGTACTTTCAATAAATATAAACGTTTAATCACAACTCGTCTCTAAAGTTACAAGACCTTCCTTTTTTTGTTCCGATTACATCACTACACCGCGATTATCAACTCGCCTCTAAAGTTACAAGATTTTTCCTTTTTTGGCGTCGCCCGGAAGCTCCACCTCACATTGTGCTTTGGTCCAAAGTTCAAAGTCTAACAACAAGGTAATCCAACAATAGTCCCGACCACTCCACAACCAACTAAACAGAGCATTTCCAAATATTCGACACTCTACAAACGGAAATGAAGCTTTACAATAATCCTTGGAGCGCCGTTGGTTCTTACACCTGCAAATTTAAACTTAAGGGGTCCTATGCATCATTTTAAAGCTTACAGAATAAAGACCGTCATAAACAGTTCTTTTTTTTAATTTTTTTTATTCATTGAGAAACTAAAATGAAACAAGCTGTGGTAAACCACGGCTTGCCGCGGTTAGATAGCACACCAGATGTTGACGGACTGGGGGGGGGGGTTAATATCATATTTCGAAATCGATTGACTAATTTTGCAGGAATTAAAACAATCTTATTTATTTTGTAGGGAAAAACTAAAAACCATAGTCTCGTCGGGAAACCTCCGGGCTAAAAATTTCTCGATTTCCAGGCGGTCAATCATGCAGCAATACAAACCGGACTGCAGGAAAGGTTACTATTCACGCCTGCAAGCAAAATTAAGGACCAGATTATATGGGGAAATTCATCCCGCTTTGCCGGGACGAGACGTTTTGACGAAATCCAACTCTCACGATCAAACCCTTGTTAAAATCAATTTGGGATTACATGGGAAACTTGTCTTGAACCGGCTTTACGGGATACTATTTTATTTTACTGGTGAGATCTCACCTTTGACCCCGCCTAACCGAGATGCTTTTCTCAAGGTACCGTGCATACGTGGCTGCAATACTCTTTCACTGACACTTCGGCCTATTTCGGTGACAAATTTTTGCTCCAAGCTAAATTTCATCTCGCCCTGTTAGGATATTCCCCCACAATATAATCGCAATTAAAAATTATCCTGGGGTAGACTTGCTGGCGTCAAATTTGATCCGTCCCGGCAAAGCGGGATCATATAATCAGGTCTCAAGTATCTTTATCCTACTAACCAACCCTGCGTAAATGACGCGCGGCCAAAAATCCTTGCTGGAACCCACGAACCTCCCTAGTCCATCGGAAACAGTCGAATCCCGCCAAAATGTTTGCAATCCAGGGAAGATATTACGAAGGCAAAGTAAAATGAGGCACCCATGGTATAAGGGGAGCCGTATTTAACTGAAGTTAAAAATATCCTTATATCATGGCACGCCCACAATTGATTGTTTTAACAAAAGCGTTCATTGCTTTATTCCATTCATTAGTATTCACTAGGGTGGTGACTTTTCAAAAGAGTGTGATAACCACTTATCACATTCTTCTCGTCTGAAAACAGTGTGATAAACCACTTATTCCATGCCAATGAGTGAACATCTTAATGTCTAACGTCCAACGTCTCATCGTGTTCGACCTTCTACTTAAAAAAAAAAAAAAAAAGACGATTTCGTTGTGGATGTGTCATGAGATAAGGTGGTCAATCAAAGCTCACTTGTGTGGTACAGGATTTAACACCACTCACGGAGCTCGAACCGCCCCACTCGTGACTCAAGTCCCTTCGTCGACGTTGAACTTCACTGGCGATGTTAATTTATCACACTCATGACCATTGATTAACCCTCACTAAATTTTAAAGTATCGTGTTTGGTTAGCATCTTATTGCCGTACACAGCTTGGGATACGGAGATGTTTAAAGAAAACGGAATTTGTTTGCAACAAAGTAGATATAAAATTTTAAACAACTTATCGCAGTAGACTGCATTTGCCGAGACGCTAACCCAGTTGTCATGTCAAATCAAGTTGTCTAACACAAGAAATGCAGACTTGTAATCCGCACAAATAAAAACAAACAAAAAACAAACAAACAAAAAAACGTTAATTTATGCACCAATCAGTGGCACAAAGGAAGGTTGGGAACCAGCAGCTTATTATAAATAGGTGTCCTTTAAATTCAATACATTATCTTTGGATCATTTGTTTACGATGACCAAATTAAAAATTTTCACGGTAATGGAAAATTAACGGCGTTCAGACTCTAAAACGCGTGCTGAGTGTGATTCGTCAGCCAGGGATGGCGCCAGGGGGGTGAGAGGGGGCTACAGCCCTCCTGTCGGGGAAAAATTAACAATTTGTTGGGAAATTACACTGATGACAACATATTTATATATTGAACAATCGACGAATATTTGCCATTCGTTTCACCAAGAAAGATAGTAGACTATTCTCTTCGTGTCAAATCTATAAATAAACTGCTTCTAGTCAGCTGTTGCGATTATTCTTGCGAAGAATATGTTTTTGACCTTCAGATAAGGAAATTATAAAGATGGTGTGGTCCCAGCCCCTTTGACTTAGACCCCGTTCACACGATACCGGTACGAAATGAAACCGTAACGAAATTATTACGGTTAGGCCTTGCGTTCACACGGTACCGGTATGAAAAAGCATGAAACCGTAATGTGAAACCGTAATCGTGTGAACAGGTTCGTACCGTGATATTTTGATACGGGTGCAGTTTCGTACCGGTATCGTGTGAACGGGGTCTTAGCCCCCCTGTCGGGGAAGTTAGCGCTTGCGCCGGGGAATTCCTGGCACCACCCTTGTCGGCATGGGTTGTTTTGTTATCTCCAAGGGGCCTGAATTTCCACCCTGTGAGGCACCTTAGATCCATGACCTCCACGTAACGTCCTAAGAAGTTACGTTACAGGGAACTTTGGAATTTAAAAAATGTTATTTTTGTGTCTGCGGTGCAGCTTTGCTTGAGAAAAATGCAAAGGTGTTAATTAAAGCAAGTATTTCTTTTAACAGTACAGCTTCAATAGCTGATATGTATATTTGAACTGATGTTCGCTTATTTGAAAGTTTGTCAACAAAAATAAAATGTAGGGCAATCAAAAATAAGACCACGTAACCATCTGAGAACAAACGCAAGTGTTTTAAGATGGACGTTCAGTATATAACGCCTGGTTTCCATTAACCACTTACCCATCATACTGATCAGCCTAATGACACTCACAGCAGATGTTGACCGAAGTTTCGACCGTTTTCAGCACTGTACCTTGAAGTACAACCTATATTAGAGTACAGCTTTGCACACTTTGTGCAGTATTAACTGGACTATGTGTGCGGTATTGAATTTGCACAAATAGTCATAACTTACGTTGACAAATGTCTGGACAGTTTTCAACGTTGTAGTTTCAGGCACGATCTATTTTAGACCGCAGTTTTGCGCAGTTTTGCGCACTTTAATTTTTATTTTTGTTTAATTTATTCAATTTTTCGATTGATTGACTGGTTGATTGATTGATTGACTGATTGATTGATGGACTGATTGATTGATAGACTGGTAGATCTATTAGACTGGATGGGCACTGAAATTCCCACATTCAGCAAAGTAACACAAAATAACATAGCCTCATTAATTCTCAACCTCTTGTTTGGTCTGCGCTACTGGCGGCAAAATTTTTGGTCTATTGTGTTGCGCTGAGGCAAACGACGAAGTCAACTTCACTGCTGAGTCACCGTCTGATGTTCTTGACCGTCCACTCAAGGCGTTCTCACTATCCTCTTGGTACCCAATGTTCACCTGACAACCCTCTTTTTCTTCCTTTTCCTGCTCGTATTCTCCGTTCAGATCATCCTTTTGGATGACGTAATTTTCCTCGACAGATGTCCCAGGATGCTCCTGGTTGCTTGATCTGTGTGTTCTGTGCCTGCGCCCTTTTTTCTTTGATCTTTCCGGCACATCAGCTTCTGATTTCTGATCCTCAATGTCCTCGTCAAACACGTCGTCGCTTTCGTCTGTTGGTCTTTTCACATTTGTTAGCTTCTTCCCTTTCTTCCGTCTCCTGTGACGTTTCTCCACCTGAACACGACATTCGTTTTCAGGACTATCCGGCTCAGGCAATGCGGGCCCACTACCTCCTCCAACTTGCCTAAACTGTACCGGCATGCTTTGAGCGAAGTTGTTAGAGAGCAAACAACGTTCGCTAACGCCTCCAACAGCAAAATTTCTCTCAGTTTTTTTAGTGTTTTGAAGATTCATGTATCTTTTGTGCATTTCTCTTTCAACTTGTGCTATTCTTCTTTTGCTAATTAAAGGAAAAAGAAGACAGTGCGACAAAATACTTGAAATTAAATAGACCAGCTCCACATATCGCACAGTTCATTGCTGTGCACAGCTTCGCACAGAAAAGATAACTGTTCAGAAAAATTATCAAAATTTCCAGTTATCAGAGGAAAAGTCAACCTCGTACCCAGGGCCTTATCTTCACTTCCCGCTAGCACACTAGTGAGCACACAAGCGGTGACCGCAGGGTCGTGGATAGAAAGTATACCTAAGAGGGAGGATTAGGATTAGGATCAAGGTTAAGATTAGGGTTAGGGTTAGGGTTAGGGTAGGGGCTACGGCTAGGACTAGGGCTAGAACTAACTTTAATTCTAACCCCAAACCTAACCCTAATCCTGAGCTATTCTAACTCTGATCCTAATCCTAATCCTCCTTGTCAGGTATCCCTTCCACCCACGACCGTGAGCGCAGTGGGAAACGGAGATTAAACCCTGGATACGAGGTTGAGGGAAAGTTGTACTTTGGCCCCCACGAGTTGGAACCTATTCATATAAAGATTGCTTGTTTAAAATGTTCTCGCAGTTTTCCGGACTGGTTATATCCCATTCCAACCAAAGCTAAAACATTTAAAAAGAAATTTACTGGACGGTTTAACTCTTTCTACATGGAGAACTGCCTTCATAAACTAAACAAGTCAAATTTTACTACGTGCAATAAGATATAAAAGAGAACTACTGGTCAAATCCAATTCCTCATTTTGGCTTTGGTTAATATTACTAACGTACAGTTTTCCTCGCTCAAACCAAACAAACTTGTTTACTTACTGTGAACGATGTAAGACCCACGCGATCAAAGCGACAATAACCAATAACATGAACGAAACAGGGATCATGATCTTGTTCAGTTTCCTGTCAATTTCTTTTTTAGTAGAGAAAAGTGCCACACCGGAAACTACCGACACTATTCTTACACCGACATTCAGGCTCAACTGACTTTTTCCATTGACAAAAATGTCCATTAAAGCATTTTCAGGAATCCTCACGGGATTGTTGCTACTGCTAGTTGGTAATTCGACGAAAAGAAGAATTTCCAAATCGTTGTTATCATTGTTTACGGGGTAGTTCTCCATGAATTTTACGTGTGAAGACTGGATTGTCACGCTAGGTGAATAGAAAATAAAATTACAATCACTACAGGGGGATGTCATACGCTGCAATATAATGATTATGATAATTATGATAATGATAATAATGATGATAATAATAATAATGATAATAATAATAATAATAATAATAATAATAATAAGTACAGTATAGCACAATAGTAAACAGTTCACTGTAATACCGTTACAATATGATCTCTTTACCTTGGAGTGCCTGAACTTAACCCGCATTCGAGGGGATTCACGTAGCAGTACGTTGTTGACAGATTTGCTGAAGTTAATTTCAAAGTAGAACTTTTGTTTTCATGGTGCCATTGGTCAAGACTCACATTAGAAAATGTCAGAAGTACGCTGTCCGTCAACTGTCCATCTAACAGAAATCAAAGGAGTACAAATGAGATATTTTGTCACTTTTTGTAGCATAATTTGACCACGTCATAGTCACAGGAATTTGTACGAATTGGTGATGCCAAAGGAAGCGTAGCGAAAGAGACAGTATTGCCAGTCGAAATCCTGGTGTAGCGATCAAGATGACTGAGATAGAAAATTTTCTATCTAGGCAATCGCGATTGCTGCGATCGCTATGATCGCTGAGTTCACGGTTTCCATATAATCACTGGGATCGCTGAGTTAATTTTTTTGAGCGATCACAACGATCGTAGCGATTATATGGAAACCAGGCTTTATTTGGTACTTCAGTTTTGATTTAACGACGCAAGCTGTAATTAAGCTGTCTCTCTGTACTTTCTATATATGGCAAAATCTATTTTTAAGACAAGATCTCCGAATTCAAAGAGTAACCAACTGTATAATTTGGCTAAGGCAAAATAACCTTTAATTCCTGCTGGAACGGTGAACATAATTCTGTAGACTAAAGCCGGTTTAGTAGCGTTAAAATATTTAGAAAATAATTATAGTCATAAAACTTTCATTGAAAATGTGAGAATTTCCATGAAGTCGAATCAGAGAAGCTTGATTGTAACCGAAACAAGTCCCTTAAGGACATAGTTGAAGGCATCTGTCAAACACCTAGATTTAAAATTCTTAAGGAAACAAAGAAATAAAAAGGAATTTCTAAGATAATACGAAAATTTGAAACTGAACAAAAACAGAAACTCAGTTCTTTTAATGAGTCCCATTCTATACTCCCTTCCAGGGAATTTGATGCATGCTACCAAATAATATTTATAGATTTGCATCAGGCGAAAATGAAACAATTCTAGCACAGAAGTGTTTAATAGATTGGCGTGTATTATGCTGCAAGTTCGGCAGTTATTTCTAACGTTAACTAAGAAATACGTAACTCAAACGACACCCCAAATGAGACACACCGGTTTACCATGAACTGAAATCGTCTCCACTAACCTGTCACAGGAGCACAAGATGAAATCTTTATGCTAACGGAAGCTAACACAACAATCCAAACGACAAACATCTTCGACAAAGATCCAAACTTTGGCAATTACATAAGGATCAAGTTTTCAAGAATTCTCATACATAATTGTGAATCCTGTTTGTCGTTGTTCCTCGTCGCAACAAGGCGTCTGGCTATGCGGTTAAAACAGATTTAGACCGTAATTTTTTTGGTTTTGCCTTGTCCGTTGCTTTGGAAACCAAAACAAAGTAAAATTTGCTTGTGGCATTAATGTTTAATGCATAAAACACTAATTACGAATTTTAAATGGAGGATTACGTTTTAAGGTATTACTGGAGGCCCATTGAGACGGAAAAAATAAACTACCGATAAAATTAAATAGCGGCAATAAAGAACGAGGAGGTGAATAATTGTTTTAGCATATATCTCGCATAATTGTTTTCACATATTTATTTTTCAAATTTTTAAAACGATTTTACCGAACTTAGTCGGCTTGTCGCCGACTCATCATTTGTAAACAAGACATTTTGAACACATCCTAATTGCATTTATCGCTAAAAAGTAAAAGATAAACAAATCTTTGAGTACTTTCTTACCAAATTTCGTTGCTTTTTTGGTATTGTCTGACACGGCGACTTAGTTTATTAAAAAAAAGTTCTTCCGTAAGGTAAACAAAACTGGACGCCATCTTGTTTTGCTTGGAGGTAAATAATGCAAGATATTCCTATGTAAAGGAACCAATCAGATTGCGCGAAAAACACTATCCACCAGTGAGGTATGTGCTATAAGTTAGTAGAGATGACGAATTACGCGGAATGAAGCATGAGACTATCAAAAGAACGTTTGATTCATTACTGCATTCATCTTTTACCGACATCTTGTTTCCTTATCACCTTGTGCTTGTACATAAGGCAAGCACGGTACTACGATCGCAAGCTACAATCAATCGGTGAGGCGTTTTCGTAATTTCATTTTTCTTATTACACATCCTGACACGATGTTCATAGTGCTGTTACTGCACTGTACATACCATCAATGCTGTGACAAATTATCAAAAAAGATGGAATGCCGTGTTTACAATTGTGAACCTTGTAGTTCTATCGATGCATTTTTTCTTTACCCAACAACCATGAACAGACGTTGATACAATAATGATGAACGAAGCTGTTGAAAGAATGTCGAAGAATATAGTTCGTTGGAAATGGTTTTTTACTATCGGTCTGCTGTCTACATTGAAACAAATCGTAAGATTTTTGCCAGATGATTCCTGATATACATGTATTTATTTCCAAGGAACTAACCCAAATTAAGCAGATGCTCTGGGAGAGTTAGTCCTCAATTTTCTTTTTTATCTTGCTTTGGCCACTAAAAAGTCACAGTTTGGAGCAATGACCAACCAGTCATTATTCAGGAACACCTCAAATTACCACATTAACTAGATTGCCAAGGTCCCCATTGCTAAGTTTCAAAAGAATATCTCTTTAACCTTCTCTCAGCTGAGGTTGTATGACAGAACATGAACCGAGAATGAACGTGAAGTTGCTCAATTACACTTCAGGCTATTCACTCACTAAGAGATACCACAGGATAAGCTATATGGCTTCAAACAATGAGGAAGCTTTCAAAAATACCCAACTCACAGCCTGCTTATTCTAAAAATAAACAAGACATTGCTTTGTCACATTCATGAATTGATACATGAAGATATATTTATTTAAAATCATTTGAACATAAACCTATGTAAAGGTCACTTCTAACCAACTTTTATCTTCAATATTCTTGATGGCACAAAGAGGTGTCCATTTTGCTTCTTTTAGCTTTCAGTTCAATGTGAGATTTGTTCTACTTCAATTCCAGGAAAATTATTCAAGGTGGATTTCTCTGATGTTGATATGAAAGAACTTGGAAAAAACCTCACATTTGTCAAGAAAGGTGGATGGTACAAGCCAAAACGTTTATCATGTCACCATGGTAAAAAGGTGGGTTCATGGTATGGTAGTTAAGATCCATATTGTGCAAGGACTTATGGTCATTACATAAGTTAATTCCAGTGTATAATTACATAAAAATCATTGAGTTTGAAACAATGTCACATTCATCTTCATCAAAATGGAGATTATGTCACTGGAAATGGAACATTTGGCTTCATGGAAAATGATATACAACTGTAGATCATTTTTGGAAGCTCTCATCAGCACTCTAGCTTGAGAGCCAGCCATGATGTAACCATATGGCAAGTAAAATCATCTGGTTTTAACCTCAGGATAGATTTTAGTCCTGTAACACCATAGATGTATCCCCTTTGCAGGCATAGTTTGTACAGTATGAGTTAGAGTAAAATTATGACAGGCCAGTTAATCATAGCAATACGTATCAGTCATGTGTCCATTAAATGTCCAAGACTGACTTTTGTTTTCTCTTTAAATTAAGAGGGTCAATAAGACACAGATGGGTTGTTGGTTGAAGGACACATAGATAAGCAGACACATAAAGATAGTTACACATGGGCAGGTGGAATGAGAGAAAAAGAGAGTAGAGAGACAAATAGACATACAGGCAGGCAGGATAACAGTGTAACAGCAAAGGCAGGGGCACAGAAAGACTGACAGTGACAGTGATAGGAACATGGGCTGATCCATTGATAAAGGAATAACATGCTGGTAACAAAGACATGTAAAAAGACAGACAGCAGTTTAAAAGTAAATAAAACATTCTTTTCATTTCAACTTTTTTAGGTTGCAATAATTATTCCTTATCGGGACCGTTACAAACATTTAGGTGTATTTTTGCGATACATGCATCCATTCTTAAAAAAGCAGGAAATATACTATCATATCTTCATAATAGAACAGGTAAAGTTGTAGATAACTGAATAAATTTACCAGTGCACTCTGTTTTTGATCACAAAACAAAAATACTGTAAATTTACTCCTAAAATTTTCATGTTACTGTATCTTTCAGGCCAATAAGAAACTTTTTAATCGTGCTAAATTAATGAATGTTGGATTCGTAGAAGCAGGCAAGATTGACAACTTCAACTGCTATGTTTTCCATGACATCGACTTACTTCCTCTAAGTGATGGAAATGATTACTCCTGTCCAACATCACCACGGCATATGTCAGTAGCTGTCGATACTATGGATTTTGAGTAAGTTGTTTCCATTGCCATTTCCAAAAGAGTCTACATTTTCATAGGCTTGTCTGCCACACACCATTTTCACTGAAAAAGAATGACATCACTTGCATAACAATTTCCATGTTAAGCCTAGAACCCTTCTGAACTGGCTACTGCAAGGATTCCCAAACCATGGACCAATACCCATATAGCTTACAATTGCCCTTTGGATGATTTTCAAGGTCAACTGTTTATGTGACCTTATACCAGTGATGGGAATTAGTGAGGCATTCAGCAATACCGTTGCAAATGCTGTCGCACTCAAGGTTTGCAACAGCAAAAAAATTGCCGTTGTAAAAATTTTTGTGGGAAAACTCGATATGGAATTATTTCTGACACCGAGCCACAAGTGAATTATTGCATTTTTAAAAAGAAGTCTTATAATTGAAACTTAATTGACGCGCATACAAAGATGTCAAATTCCTTTGTGTGCAGGTTGTCAATGTACTGACAAACATGTCAAAAGTTTCATGTTTCACAGACAATGGAAAAATACAGGTGCCTGACAAGTCTGTGAATGCGATTTTATTTACACCTGAATCGTGTCTGAAAGCTTGTATAAAGAACAAGACACAGCTTCACATTTTTGCCGTCGTAAAACTGGAAAATGCTGCTGTGATCACGCTTGGCGATGGCAATTCAGTGCCGTCGCCCTTTTGTCCTAATTCCCAGCACTGTTATACCTTAATAAGGTGGGTGGCAGGGGAAAGAGTCTATGTGTAAGGTTGCACTCTACATACAGGCTGTAGTGATTTTGAACCTAGGTGACATGGAGTTATATACAAAAGAAGGTATGAAACAGGAGATGATCTGAACATGTTTCCATATTCATTGATACATTATTTTTAAAAAATGAACATATGTACTAGCTAAACATTTTAAGGTCCAGCTGCCCTTACATGATGATAAAATTGAGTCAGTGGAACTTTACCAGCAAGGAAGGTTGGGTCCAGGGAAAATTTGTCTTGGAGAGCTTTTCAGCATTTTGTAGATTCTGTCACACAGATTTCCATTGTAATTAATTGTTTCATTTGTCAGGATCCCATATGAAGGCATATTTGGTGGTGTTTCAGCAATTCAACCTGGTCATTTTAAAGCTGTAAATGGTTATCCAAACAGATACTGGGGTTGGGGTGGAGAAGATGATGATTTATATGAGAGGTAAATTATTAGCAACACATCTTAATAAGGCTTTTTTTCTTATCATTTATTGCAGTTATACATACCAAGTTTGTTTTGAGAAAGCAGAAATACTAAGATCTTAGATCCTGTCTAAGTCTTCTTCACCTCACATGTTTTGTTGCTGTACATTCTGTTTCAATTCTCATACTTTCAGTTACTATAAAACCCAGTTTTCTAGGATAAGACTTCCAGTTTTTCAATGGAAAGAAGACTGTAGATCTAATGGCTTTGTTTAATCTAACAGAGAAACAAAAGTTTCAAATGATTTATTAAATGAGAAGATATTATACCCACAGGAAGAACAAGTATGAATGTCAAAGTATAATATCCTAAGGCCTTGTAGAGATATGGGGCTCCATGACCTGCATAAATATGTGAACAAAGGATAATCTGGATGAACAAAGCAATAATTGGCATATAATAACATTCACTAATACATCAAATGTTTTTTGGTTATTTTTATGTTATGAATTATTAAATGTCATTAAAATTATTTCATCTGCAGACTACATGCTGTTGGTCAGAAAATTACAAGCCCATCACCATTTAATGGAATCTACACCATGATGCATCATTCTCATTCCATAGCTGATGAATTTCCAGATAGGTAGGCATGACTTTCTGGGCACATGATTGTAGTAGGTCATCAGACACTTGTGTCAACAGAAATAGGGATGTCCCTGGTGCCACTTATGGGATACTGGATTCAACCAGGTAGTGGACTACCCAAAAATTCTAAGCATGGGTTTTAAGAATGTCTAAAAATTACCAAAGGTAGCAACCTCGTTAAAATTTGATTTATGAATAATCGCATGCAATTTGTTTATCATAGGTTGTACCTCTGGTTTGAATAACTTTCAAAATGTCACAAATTATATACTTCTGAAGTATTGAGATGACGTTAGTTTGATGTCACCATATTATCACCAAATGAAAAAAACTTAGCCTACATATTGCACATATACAATACCTTGTTTATTCCTTAAATGAGTAAATCAAACGAGAAATAAGTTGCAGCTAGAATTAACTACCCTTACTAATTACAGGAAATATCACACCTGGGTCTTGACAGTACGTAAAAGACCTTGGTCTAACATTTTCCCATAAGGACCAAGCAGACACGGTTAATAAGAGGTTTGTCATATGGTTAAACAAGCAAAATATACTGACCAAAATGTTACATTCCAACAGTGCGAGAGTTAGTCATCATGGGCTTATGCATGCACAGACCACAGAGAAAGAACAATTTTCTGGTAATTCCCAAAGAACAACGTATAATTTAGACACCTGAATGAAAACAATGCCAATAAAATTGGGTTTTTTCTTACAGAAAGTTTTTCCTACTGACCGAAAAGTTTTGGCGGGAAAATTTCCCAGTTGATTTTTGAAGGCAAACCAGATTCACATGTTTTACAAAGGAATAACAAAACCAAACTACTCATTACTCGATGACTACGAGTCGAAAAGTAGACGAATTCGTTCTCGATTTCTATGAAATCTCCAGCTCATAATCTAATTGTTAATTAGACGGTCTACTAAGCGTCGGAACTGATGCTGTCACCCAACAAGGCAACGTCGAATTACTTGCGAGAGCCCATTTAAGGGCAAGCGTTCAGACGTATTCCGTGAACATGCCACACAGCTACAGTTACTAATAAAAGTTAGTTTTAATCAGGAAAATGTCTGCTGAAATAGGAAACTTTTTCGCGAAATGGCTTTTTGGCACGCGTTCTTTATTCGATTTAACGCCAGGGGCGTTTATTTTTTCTCAGAGACCGCCGAAAGGTATTTGTCCGAGATGAAGCGCTCAATCGAGTAAATACGGTTAAAAGGATGAGTAACGTTTTCAAAAATCTATTTAAATATGTTGAAATAGTTTGGTCCAAACCTTTTCCGATCGTTTTCTCAACTGAAAAGAATTTGTAACCTGCTTCTTTACAAAAGCAACCCGTTTCATGGTTTTGCAATTGATACCAGTTTTCGTTCCTTTAGAAAAAACCAATTAGTATTACTGGTTGAAATTGCCGTGATTGACGAATGCTGCAGCGGCAGATCGGACACGAGTAGATCTATAACAGGGTGTTCGCTTCTAAAAAGTTCTCTCTTCATTTTAGGTACAACACTTTGAAAAGATGGAAGTCACACAAAGACACTGATGGATTGAACACATTGAAATATGAAGTTTTGGAGAGAAAGGACCATCAGCTTTACACAATGATATCATGTAACATTTAGGATTAATTTCAGTGTTGGTTGAATTTTATAATTCCTTTAAGGGCCTGTTTACTTAGGGAAAATAGTTCTTCAGCCTGGTTTCCACATGGGAAAACAAGTTGACAAACAACACAAAAAGTTAAAAGGTTGGTACACTGCCGAATTTATGATAAAGAATTCTACCGTTTCGAGCTATGGTCCTAGCCCTTCGTGAGAGAGTGAAACGAGTTCTGAACTTGTTTCACTCTCTCACGAAGGGCCATAGCTTTAAACGTTAGAATTATCAAAAATTCGGCAGTCTACCAACCTTTTAACTTTTTGTGCTGTTCTATACTACCTACGCAGCATCCCATTTTTATATCACTGTCTTGACAAACAACAACTGGGTAAGCCTGGTTAATCAACATTAGAAATTCAACATGCGACAAAGAACAATCAGTATTGTTGATTACAGAGCCCAGTGAACATGGACAGGTCCCTCCATCGGTTTATACATCCTAGAATTTTACGGCCCATCTGCCATTGGTGTAGACCCTTGAGTTACAACCAAGCAGGAAAGCACGATTTCTGCTTCAGATTGTACTGGACTTTGTTGCTCGGTAATTCATTTTAGACCTATTTATTTAACAATTTTGAGCTGGGCTCTTATCTTTATCCTTCGATAATCATCAACTGTTCATGCTTCTTACTTTGATGTATATCGTCTTATAAACGTCGGTTCTACAGGTGTTTATTTCGTTTGAACTGCGCATCTTATTAAATTGATGATAATCATCAAATTACGTTTAGGATTAGGGTTACCTGACCTTAATCCTAACTTCTTATTTAGCGTCAAACCATGCTTGGAAGTTAAAATTGTTAAAAATGTGCCCGTAATGCGCACTGTCGTAGAAACGAAGACAAGGCCACCCACCAACTTGATGATGGTATAATGGCTGCGTGCTCACATGGAAAAGCAACAAAAACTTTACCAAAAAGGATGTCACATTTGAAATATATTGTCGTTTTTATATAACATTTCTTTTTAGTTTCTGAAATAAAATTATATGGTCCCGCCACTTTCCCGTAAATATCTATTTTCGATAATTTCTTTTTTTTTTTCGTAAGATCTCGCCTGCAAATTGTTTTAGAAAATTAAAACGAAGCGTCAACTTGAAACGTTCGCCCTCGAATTAAGTATCACTTCAGTTTCTTCTTTACGGCGGATGTGTTTCTTAGTTAAAAAATTGATGATTTCGTGTAAACGTTCAACGACATAGCGTTCGAAGATAACAATGAGGTGATGGTCCGGTTTGTGCCACCAAAATGCCAGAAAGGCGACCAAGATGCTGGTTGATATAAGACGTGCTCTGTCGAAAAACAAAAGTATTATGAGTATAGTATAGGATAGTTTTACCATATGTGTTTACTATTCTATAATATATATTTTTCCGATATGACGTATTATCTTTATGTAAAAAATTCGAAACTTATATGATCGGGATAATCCAAAAAATAAAACCGCAAGATTCTGATGTATATGTTTTCAAAAAGATTTGTATATTGAAATATTTTCACTAATTCCTAAAGTTAAAATATTTGAGTTGGTTACAATCATATGAATTATTTCACCGTTATTCTCGAATCCAGTACCAACTAAAATAAGTAATTTATGATTTTCCTATAACTTGTTTTTATAATTATCACTGTAGTATAATTCTACGTATTTGTCTATAATCTACCTAGATTTTTACTTCTCTAGCTACGCTACTTTCGTCTTTCAAAACCTTATGATATTAATCATCATGTAACTTATCCCGCCTAGATCAGCAAAAACTAATGAATCGTGGTTATTAATACCAATACCAATAAACTTTATTTAACGAGAGTAACACAATTACAAAAAAATATTTGTATTCTTCCTTGTGGCCCTTGTTGTTGAATTGCGAAGTTTACAAACATCTACAATAGCTAATTTAGTGATACAAAATTCATATAGAAAGGATACAATATTTAAAGAATTGTTAAACAGAATATACGAACTAAGACCAAGCATCAACAACCAAGTTTATATTAAACACGACTTTATAAAGAAACTGTTTCTAAAACGATTAGTTTCACACCTCAGAATTACAAACTTGCGTAGATGTCTCAGTTTGTACAGAATTGAGTTAATCTTGCAGGTTATGATTCTTATTCATTAACAATACCGGTAAAAAGCGTCTTACAAATTTGTTCATGACGATTAAAAAGAGACTCAACGACTAACTAAAAAGGTTAAAAAGCTCTTTCAGACAATGGAGTTTCTTCCGACTTTTTCCGCGCCACATGCACATATTAATTCAATACTTCTCTCATCAGGGGGACGCTCACCACATTGTCTAAACACTCTACCGTTAACTCACCCTTCTCGTGTTTACATGTACATCTTACCTTGTCCTCGTTAGCGGTGCAATGGCATGTACTGCATAAGTGAAGACGCTAAAAATTAAGGTGAGAATGGCCAAAAGTCCACTGAGAAATTTCGTCAACAATTCCTTCGCTAAAGTGTTCTGTTGCAAGTAGTCGTCTACGGTGAGACCTTGTTGATGGTGTAAATTTTCTATTTTGGAAATCTAAAGAAAAGAACCACCACCACCAACTAAGTACGGCCTCGTAAAGTAACAGTTGCGCTACATCGAAAGTTTGAGTGAACGACATGTGGAACACGAAGAACCTACCCTTGCGTCAAATGTATCACACGTTTCGTCGATCTCGGCAACCCGTTCAACAACCCGATAATCTACGGTCTCAATTCTCTCGTCGGCGCGTTCCATTTCTTGACGAAGACCCATGATCTGACGGGAAGAGGAAGTGTAAGATCAGTAAACGTTTGAAAGAACAACGCTGGAATTGAATCAATAAAATGAAATAAAGATGTTGGGATAACGTATAGAAATATAATGTACATAGCGGAAGTAGGGAGGTGGTAAGAAATGTAGATGGCAGCGAAGGAATGGGAAGAAACAAGAAAGTGACCAACAACGAGAAGAGAAAAAGCAGTGAGAAAAAGAAGAACGCTAAGGCTAAAAATGAGGTATGTTTAAACTTGATAGAACAGAAATGCATGATGGAAATGGAAAGTGGAAAAAAGACGTGCAAAAAAGAAAAAACTTTAATAATGATGCTTAAAATGTACGTAATCGTAATGATCACGACGAAAAGAAGGAAAAAGACGAAAAAAACTGAAGTCTAACAAGTAAGACTTACTTCGTTTTGATGGAGCTCAGAAAAGTCATTCCAATGGATTCTAAGTTCATCGAACTGACACTGTAAGCGCTGAATGAAAGAAACAGGAGTTGTAAGCAGGCTATCCTTTAAGTAAACCTCATTCTTTTATCCGACTATATTACCTGCGTTTTGTATCTTTCTTCTTGAAGAGAAGTAGCGATGGCATCTATATGCGACTAAACGAAAAAAAATAGGAGCGCCTTAGCACCGTAGTTGACAGAGACAACAAGGTTGATGGCAGCAACAGTTGCAGCAACCATTAAGAAAAACAACAACGAAGATCGTAAATAAAACGAGAACCAATATGCCAACAACGACCAAAGTAGGATTGCCACCAGCATTAACAGCCACACCAACATCACCATCAAAATGATTACCAACACCAACTCCACCAAAAGAACGGTCACACCACCACCAGAACCGCCCACGACCACAGCAACATCACCATCAACCGCATCAACAACTACTAAGACAACCACAACAACTACGGCAACAGCATCAGCAATACATGGAGTAATACCGATAGCAAAGGCAACAGCAGCAGCAACAACAACAACAACAACAACAACATCAGCAGTTGGATACATATTAATTCAAACCATTTTTTACCAATGCTTTGTCAACGTCTTTCCTAATGGAAACCTGGGTTTCTAATAATTCATTTAATTTAGCTTCGTACGGATCAGCGTTAACTTCGTTGAATTTAGGACTCGATGCAGGTGCACTATCAAGAAGACAGAAGTTACTGTTATTAAAATGTTCTCAGTCCATTCTCATATTCCACTCTCTTACTGAGATGTCTAAGCCTACCATCAACCCTCAGGAACTGATCGTAAGTAAGTTTATCATTCAAATAGACATGAATTCGTGCCTAAATATGTGGAAACAAAATCCATGTTTTTCGAATCAAGTTGGTATTTTGAGTCCAATCACTATCGTTTAACACAGTAAATAGGTCGAATAGGTGATGTTCTTGAATGAACAAATTACTAAAGCACTCTCATGATGAAAGAGACAGTTTGACTGCATTTAAAAAGTTCAAAGGTTGGAAACTGCCGTGACTGGTTTCAAAGAATTCCAAGGTTTCGAGCAAAGACCTTTGTAATTCTTTGAGATCACTGATGGCAGTTACCAACCTCTGAACTTTCTACCTCATTTAACACTGTCCACGGAGTATCCTACTTCTATGGTTTGAAAGTGCCCTGGTTTGAAACGTTTTGAGCATAAATTTAAAAAAGTTCCACTCATGACCCTATGGGTCAATACGCTTATCGAGTGTCAAAACGTAAGGTCATGAGCACCAACTTTTCAAGTTATGTTCAACACTTTTTTGTCAAATAAATTTTTATCAAAACTCGACGGTGCCCCTCTGTTATTTATTTTCAAAAGCATTACCTCGTCTGGTTTGCGGACGTTAAACTGAAAGTATCCTCTTCAACGACGTATTGCTTCGGACTGAAAAAAGAAAAAAAGAAAGTTTAGACACAGTTGCTAAGTAGTTAAAAACACACTTATGACAAAAAAGTATGAGGACTGCTACTGTTGATATTTTGCTATTATCATTGTATTAAGTTACAAGGCCAATGGCAACAAGCAAGCCTGGGCTTTTAATAATACCAATAACAGTGAAAATGAAACTGACAAATAAATCACAATAACAACAAAACAATGTAACAATAAAACAATGTAACAATAAAACAATGTAACAATAAAACTAAAACGATGCACAATGATAACAAGTCACTACCTACAACAATAATAATTAGATGGACCATTAGATGTACTTGTTAAATAAGTAACACAGGTACATACAATGTTACGATCCACCGTGAATGGGATTTACTAAGTCGGCCACTCATACTGTATACATTGCTTACAAAGAGGCGAATGCTCTAAGTTAATCCAAAACTAATCAGCAAACATTTCTTTACTTAAAGCCAATCAATAAGAATATACTTTTACCTAGGTGTCCGGGTTTTCCTAATTTCATATCCACCATTCTGTTCGACCTCTTCGGCATGAATATCATGACTTTCTGAATCGCTTTCTAACAGAAAAACACACAACAGTTCCCACGTTACACTTAACTATAACAGTCGCGACGTATAGAACAAACGTGGACAAACTAACTAGGTTAAACAAAGGCTATGTCTACGCTATACAGGATAGCTCTTGCGCCGGCACGAAAACCACATCGGACAGGGCGTTCTTTTATACATAAAACGCTGACTTCGGCGACGTTTTTCGGCCGGACCGGTGCTGTGCCGCTTCGATCTTGAATGTGAATCGTCATGTATCAGATAGGTTTTGGTGTCACTCTTCGGAACAGTGTGAACGAACATCGAAGCGGCGTAACATCGCTTCGGCACACAAACTGCGCCGAAATCAGCGTTTTATGTATGAACAAACGCCCTATCCGATATGACTTTCGTGCCGGCGTAAGAACTATCCGGTATAGTGTGAACGCCTTGTTCCAATTCTGGGCCATTTCTGTTCATACCAGGCCGGAGTATGTTTCGTGTCTGCATAAGCCATCCGGTATGGGGTATACATAGCCAAACTAACGTTATGTTGCACGCGCACCTAGTTTGCCAGCAATAAGAAATTTTAGTATCCATCCTGCAACCTTCCGATGACCGGTGAGACGCTCAAACTATTGAGCTACCAAGACTTAGATGGTGAGGTGTAAGTTCGACATATGTGCGACCTGAGAGGAAGCCACATCTATCATTCAAGGTATCTCCAACCTCCCACGTTTCCAAAATATATATAACAATATATACTGTATAGCTCGATAATTCACTCAATGAGGGTTGGTGACGTAAGTTTGAAAACAGCGACACTTACTAGACGAAAGTGGATTAGAATCAGTTATATTTTCGTTGCTGCTAAAAAACTTGGAAACGGCACTGCAATATGAAGAAATAACCTTGTTAATAAAATATATAAAGCAACAATGGATTGCAATCACTACATCTCTAGACTGCAGTCAACACTCGGGACATTTTTTTTTAACTGCAGCAATATCAATCGTCTAGGTTTAACTAGTTTTAAGCTTGGGTTAGTATTAGGGTTAGAGTTAGGTAGTAGATGGCCGATTTCTTGATAGGAAAAAAAACTCCGCTCAACCGAAGATCAACTTACACTCACTTGATGCTGCGTCTTCGACTTGTTTATACGTACCACTTTGTTACTAGTGACTGTCATCTTGGCATATGCGTTAAACGCACGAGAGCAGCAAGGACGTACTCAAGCGAACCCTAAGCAGATGTCTTCCTGTATTGATTGTCTTTAGGCGATTCCATACACCGGGTTGACGATCGGAAGGCACAAAATCGTGCGAGTCAACTCGCTTTTAGGGCCCATTTAAAAAATACGATTGCGTTAACGATTGTTTATCCTGAAGTATCTGATTAACTCAATTGAGTCTTCTGGGACGCATTGCTACATTAGTGAGCCAATCGTAAGCAGGATTTCTACCTTCGACACGAAATTACATACTCCAGGACGAACAATGGTATACGACAATGTACCGAGTAAATGGCCTGGTGATCATCGTTGCTAGTTCAAAAATTCGCCAAAAGACGTGCCTCCGCCTCGATTATTCCACCAAGTATACATATGTTATGAAACTCATTAAAAACTCATAAGGAAAATACAAAGACGAATTATAAGCGTGTCGCACATTTATATCTGATCAAGACACATGTGACTTTATAAGTGAAGAAGTTATTTTTTCAGCTTAGAAAACACAAACTTCCAAACTTTCGTATTACGTGGTTCATTTTACCTCGTGTTTTAAATCCCGATAAAGCACTTCTGCTCGGTTTTTAAATATTACTTCCAAAAATCATTAAGAATTTATGAGGAAAATACAAAGGAAAACCTTGACCGTGTCGTGTTTTTAAATGTGATAAAACATGCTGCCTTTTCTCTCCTAATTTTTTCGGCCAAAAAAACAATTTTCAAACTTTCTCCACAAGTTAGCGTATTTAGTGGTTTGTTTCTGAAGTCATTTAAAAAACTCGCAATACGTGCCTATTGCATGTAGAACACACGGCTATCACCTCGTGTTTTAAATCCATAAAGTACTCTTGCTCGATTTTAAAAGATTATATAAAATAGCAACGTTTTGCGAATTTTGATTTAAAAAAGCCCTTTCGTTTTTTGCTCGAAAAATTAACTAACATCTACGGCAGTTTGGGGAAAAGCAATTTGTCGCCACCGGGCGGTGGATTTCAGTAAAAAGAAAAAACAACACAAATCTTCCATATTTTAACTCACCCCGAAAATCCAGCTTTTACACCGTCGCGAACACCTCTAAAAAAGAAAACCACAGAGAATGAAGAACATTTGGAGGGCGTTAACAACTTATTAATATTGACAGCTTCTTCCTGACAGACGACGCCCACAAAAGCAGATATTTTTTGACAGTATAGAAAGATTTGGTTGATATAAAATGGACGTAAGTTATACTTTGATGACTTTGGTTTTTAATCTCTCAACAGTTACCTAGAAGAATTAAGATCTCTTCAATGTCCCCATATGTTCACCAAAATGCCGTGTATTCAAACGTGGGAAAGCCGATTATTTCAAGTTATATTTCTAGTTGTTATCACTTCAAATCATTTCCTGAAAATGATCATTTTAAGGGGTTTTTTACAATTTCCATAATCGCATTTCGCTCCGCCGTTGAATACAAGGCTTCTCTAGGAGACGGCTTTGTGGAAACTAGGTGCCAATATAGAAGTGGAAAATTAAAAGTTAAAAAAAGAGAAAAAAAAACCCTCAAAGGCGAAAATATTTGAGGAAAATGTCTGAACTTTAAACTACGAAAGACGGAGACGCACTGTTTGGACGGCTGGTGAACAGCTGTGTTCAATATCATCAAATTTAACTTCCATCACATCAATTATGTCTGTCTAATTGGAATATTGTCTGCAAACTTTGCTCGTAGCTGGCTTTTAACGAAAAATGAGTAACTGAAAGTATCACCAAGGTCGTGTTGCGGTCATTTTCTGTCAGTATGACCGGCTGTCTAGTCGCCCAAGCAAGCTTGCATCAGGTTAAAGGTTGGTTTCCATAAAAGAAAATTTGCCTCAGGAAAGGAACGGACAGGAAAGTTTCCATTGTCTTGTAAACTCTCGAGCGGAACTGATGACTTTAAGACAAAGAAAACTTTCCTGTCCGTTCCTTTCCTGAGGCAAATTTTCCTTAGTGGAAACCAGCCTTAACATTCAAAATAGCCCGTTCACGCAAAATGACTGTCGTGATTAACCTACCAGAGTGTTCGGGAAGTACTGCTGCATTAGCGTGCCAGTCATAACAAGGAATTGCGCCCTTACAACATTATTGTGTACACCAGGACAAACATTAATATGTGATGTAGAGAAGTCGTAATAAATGGAGAAACGAAAAACAAAAATCATGAAGATATTCTCCCACAAGCATATTTATCAAGCTCGTTAAAAACAAATAGAATCACAACCGTTCAACCATGAGCCGAGTATGAATGGAAAAGCTATGCCCTAATCGAACCATCATTTCTAGGCTCATCAGTTTATAAAACTGCATTAAGCCTGACCCACATAAGTACGACTGTTCACCTTGACTCTAATGTATACGATTTAGTCAGAAGAGTCTTCAGGACGAATAGCAACATTCGTGAGCGAATGGTGAGCAGGAATTCGGTTGCCTAGAGTTAATTACATACGTCAGGGTGTAGAACGGAGTGCGGCATTCATATCGTGTAGACGTGGCCTTAAGAACAGAAACTTTCCACACGAGTGATTCTTCTTGCGATTTTTCTCATCCTGAAGCATTACGATTGAGTGAACAACTTACCAAAGAATTGTACCTTAGCTTTGCACGTATGATCCACAACTCAATCCACTCGACTGCACATGTCAAGACGCTAAAAATCGCCCATGTAAACAGCCCTTTACATATACAGGAAAATTTTAGGGCAATGAAATACCGAGCTAAAAAAGACAATCTAGGACGTTTGAGGCAAGAGTCCTTTAGCTCAATGAAGCATGCAGGTTAGTAGGTTTAAGTCTGATTTAATTTTTCTAGTTCTCCACGACCTACTCACTGTCGCAGCACAGAGGCCATTATTCCCGTCAATTGGATTCTATTATCTAACAGTGTATCAGCAATATATCGTACTGGTTCTCCAGGCCAGCGACAATAGCGAAACGCCGGAGCTGAATATGAGAACAACCAGGCAATAAGCAGCGAAATAAGCAACTGTGTTGTCTTTGACAAAGCTTTGATATGATCGTCAATAAAGCTGAAGCGTTGAAGGACTACAGCATGATATTCTATAAACGTGGAATAATCTGCGTACACCCAAGCACGTCTTTTAAAAATCAACTATCGACCTACAGCCAGAACTTCGGGTGATCCTTCGAGGCTGGCACTGGCAACGATCGAATTCTCTTTTTCAGCCGTGGGCGAGTTCTTGAATCTTCTTCAACTCTCGAATGGGTCTCGATTCGTGGTGGATCGCTGAGTTGTTTCGACAGCATTGCGATCAACAGTGACCATCTCTAACAAGCCTAGTCATCTTGAAGAGCTCGTCAAGTGACAGCATATCGTTTTGCTTGTATTTTTCCGTTCCGAACATGCAATTATTTAAATAATGTCTGCTTCAAAAAGCCACGATAAACAAACTCGTGATAAAATGCTAATTTTTTTAACATCAATCATTAATCAGGTACATCAACGAAGAAGTCTCACGTAGAGGCCTCTCTCGCGGACGAACTTCCTCCCGACTGACCAGATTTGAAGTTCTTATCATTTAAATTACAAGACGATTTTTAAAGGGTTTCTTTGTCAGGCCGGGCTGACATTTTACCCAGCCAACCGAATTGAACTTCTCTTCCTAATCAACCCCTTAATTTCGTAGAGGACCAACTTTAGACGCAATATGTTATGATATTAAAATTAAATTTACATAACGAGCATACAGTTCCCAAAAGGTTCGATATTTTTTATTGATAACGTCTTTAAATTTTCTATTTTTTTAAATTTAAATATGTTTTTTTTCGTCTATTAGATAAACTACACAGATTGCAATATACAGTCCATCAGACTAACTTCCAAGGCCCTTCAAGCTACTATCAACGAGAACTAGGAAGCCGTCGAGGACAAAAATATCCCACCTCCTATTGGAAAGTCGTGAACTTAAACAGTTTAACCAACCAATATCACTCACGAACATGAACTGAAAGGTTATTTCATGAAGGAAATGCTTCGAAGCCGAACAAAATTTCTATCAACGAATCCATTAGGATGAGGCACCAAAATGAAAAACGTTCTCACACATGTGAAAAACAAACATCGATAACCTTCGACCGCAATCTACCCAAAGCCTGGTTTATATTAATAAAACTCGTCGACCATCGTCGGCAGCTCTGTCCCGGACACTTGCAATCTTTACCATTCTCAGGACGGCCAAGTTCACATCAATGATAAAATCTCTTATTGCCTGAGACGGTTGACAACCCCGGCATTCCTCCTTGAAACAGAGAGGATTTCGATGCTTCCGACTCTTCTTACGATCAGATTGGCCACGGTCAGATATGGTACAAAGAACTATGATTACACATCGTAAGAATGCACGACGAACGGGGATCAGATAAATCCGGGATTCTTACGAGAAGTGGGAACAACTTTCATGCTTCAGTCCATCCGCGACTTTCCTTTCACAGAGCAGTTTTTTTTTATTTTGAATTTTGCCTCCCCTTCCGGAAAATCCAGTTGCGCCACGGTTAGCGTCTGGAAAATCGACGGATGAATACATAAGGAAAAACCATCGTATACCGGTTTCTGATAAAAACGTTTCTTGTTCTAAATGCGAGCTCCCAAATATGTATTCGGCAATTACGCGGGGGAAAAAATGCCTGACTATTGGCGAAGAAGACGTTTCACTATTTAAGCATTACTTTTCCAGTTAAGTTTATCGTTTGGTTAACTTCCTATTACGTCAACTGCAAAGCTACAATTTAAATCACTGTCTTTTTCACTTACCCTGATATTTCCTTGACGCTAGTTCTTACACCTCTAAAACAATAAACAAGGTGGGATATAAAATTTTGGAGGCTGTTGGATATGATGTGCAGCAAATAGTAAATCTGGTTTATCAATTTCTACGAAAATCGTTCGGATATAACTTACAACTGGCAGGGGAAAACTGGGAGGCCTATCCTGCAGAAAAGATTTCGGATGGGCGATATTCCCCCCAAAGAACGATTCACGTCCATACTGTGCTACTGCTACTAAATTCACTTGAATTAAGAGTTCAAGGTTATTCTTATTTTCAGCGCTAAGTTAACTACAAACTGCTTGGTTACAATCACTACTCTGTAGGAGGAAAAATATTTATATGCAAAAGTGTTTTAATAAATTATATGATCGGTTTGGCATGAGAACACTGAACTTGACCACCATCTGCTCTCCATCTGGGCCGCTTTGACCTCACATACAAACAGTTTATACAGTTGTGTGTGTTATCATTAATGAGATAAAAACATACTAACGTCATCAATGAGGTGAAAACACACTAATATCATTAATGAAATCCAAACACACCAACATCATCCATGAGATGAAAACACACTGACATCATCAATGAGATGAAACACACTAACATCACCAATGAGATCCAAACACACCAACATCATCTGTGAGATCAAAACACGCCGACATCATTCAGAACAAACCTGAGCATTCCTTTGGCAGTGTGACTTCCCACTCGTTCACGCGTGTCAAAATCCTATGAACAAATGACCCGAATGTGGTAGTTTACTTAAAATAGTTTATGCTTTAATCCGCATAAATTCATTGCGATGAGGCATGAATACTTTGAATTATTCGAATATTAAACCATTTAAAAATGTTACGAGACGACGCGTAAAAGAAATTAAAAGTGTTGAAAAAGTAACTGGGTACCATACGTATTGAGGCCATTCATTCATTCATTCATTCATTCATTCGTTCGTTCGTTCGTTCATTCCAGCACTCAATCATCAATTCACTCATCCATTCACTATTCATCCATTCACTCACACGCACACACTCGTGCATGCATTCGCACACGCATTGAAACCACTCATTCAAACGCACAAGCATACATACACTCCAACGCCTACTTACACACGCACCCCTCACACTCATACTAACACACTCTTCCTCTCTCTGTCCCACCCTCTCACCCTCTATTCCCCTCTTCCCTCCCTCGCCCCCTGACAATGAAAAAAGAGTAACCATGTAGCAATCGGAAGAAAAGGTTCCTTTCCAGTGATTTCAGAGAGAGGTTCACACACAGACAAAGCAATCAGAGGGACAGGAAACATCTTTAACAAAAAAATCAAAAAAGAAATTTTGAAAAATAATTAACGTACTTTGAGCGCCTTTTGATATTTATCTAATTTCTTTTGCAGCTGGCCGATGTTTGCATTTGACTTGAGGTTTTTCTTCTCGAATGCCTTCTTACTAAGTTCTGGGTCAGGACTGCCTTTCACTGACTCCAGATATTCCTCAAGATTTGCTAAAAATGACAACGCAAGACGAGTATCTAGTTAATATACAGAAGTGATCGAATAAATCTCGAACACCTATTTTAGTAGACCAGTTAGAAAGCTATCCATCTAAAAATTAAATTCAGCATTCTAGTTAAACCCAACAATCTGTTGGGGCCTATTTTCACGAAGCAATCCTGGTGTATAATTGTCCATTTTGGGGTATGTAATGTTGTCTCCAAGGCTCAATTCCTACTTTCGATTCGCCCACTAAAGTAGAAATACGTCCCGAAGACTTCAATGAGTTAATCGGATACATCAGAATGAATAATCATATTCAACAATCGTGTCGTGTAAATAGGCCCTTAAGCAAACTTTAACGACATTAAACGTGGCGTTGAACAAAGTGAATTTTAAGGATTTTTTACCCAAAAAGTTCTCGCACCAAAAATTCAGTAAATGCTCTCACAAACGTTTTGCCAAACGGAGTAACTTTTGCGTCGAACTTTTTGGCTAAAAGTCGTGGACAAAACTTGTCCCGCGAGTAACCCTTCCTCAAGCAGAACAACACACTACAAAGAAAATCAAATGCTTGATACGCCACTGACGTTACATTCCGACTCCTAATCACTGAACTTAATAGCAACTGGAAGGCTGGCAATATTCCATAAATGGACCAAATGAACTGACTTGCTATATAGTACTGCACAAACAGTGTACAAAAGACTTACATACCATCCATTGAACGTTGCAATTTGATCATTCTGTCCTTGGTCTTTTCAATTTTTTTCGTAAGACGTTTTCTTTGTTCGTCTACTCGCTAAATAAAACATAACGCACGTTGGTCTACGCTTTCAGAACCGTTTCATACGTTGCACAATAGTCGGACTTTATTGAGACGAATTCGATTTATATTAGCTTCGTCGATTTGGAGACATAAACACGAGTTAGTTTTAAAAATTTAGACTATTCCTTTCGAAAACAAGATTTTTTCACATGTTGTATTGGTCTAAGCATGACAGACACCAACGACTTTGACAAATTTAGCTCTTCAAACGAATTAGTTCTTCCATATATCGCATAATCGTCGTATTTATTGAACAGGATAATATTTGTTTGTGTAGAATGCTTCGTATTAAACGGCCCTTAAACTCAAACTCATCACCATTGAAGAGTGAACACCAACACCTCGTGTACTTTGACATAAATAACTTCCCAGACAGCAGCAAATTCGAAAGAGGTTTCTCTTTTTATGAATCGGAGCGTGCCCTGTTTCATCAATACGGTCCTCTTGATTGTTTAACCATAAACAATTGGTCTTCAAGATGTAAAATGTTGAACGTATAATTTGGCCAATACAGTATGCCCAAAGAACGTTAACGCGCCATTTTTACAACACAGTAAAAAGTTTATGAAGGATTGTCGGGAGAAACTTTCATACTAAGTCCACTTGCCATCTAAAACTCATCAATAATTGATCCGCAAAACAAAAAGGAAATCTATAGTGAGAGAACTCTTGGATATCTCTTTTTAGGGTAAAAATATTGACAACTCTCAACCTAACTTTCTCTTTAAATACGGATTCCGTTGTTATGTAACATCCTGCGCTTGAGAGGAGGATTTAATGAAATATCCAAACATCACAAAGTTGGTTAAAAAACCCAAAACAAAAGAAGACAAAAAAACACCGGCTATCGTCTCGTTTTTCAACAAATTTCCCGGCGTTTGAGCACTCCGCCTTCTGATTAAGAATTCACGAAGAAAATACAAAGAAATATCATAAATAAAATATCCAGCTTTCGCCTCGTGTTTTAAATCTGATAAAGCACTCCGGGGTTGTTTTTTTTTTTTTTAAATATTACATATAACAAGGCACAGCCTTTACAAAATATGAGTTACGCGTAACAAATTTGTAAAACCCACCTCAGTATTCTCCACTCCATCCACCGTGTCCATGTTTTCATCAGGCTGTCGGTAAGGAATGTAGAGAAGTAAGTTGATAGTATGATCACTGCAAAGGATACTAGCCTGTATTAGGCCTAGTTTAGTATTGGTACTTAGCATGTAATTGATATTTTAGACTCACGTAGAGTTAAAATATTATAAACTGAACTGTCGAGGGAAATAGAACGATGTAGACCCACTGCAAATTTGAAAGATTTGGAGGAAAACGCGAATAACAGGCTTTTAAATCCAAAAAAATGTCTCCGTTTAGATTCTTTAATTTTCATGATGTTCAGTTTTTCTAGGAGTTCAACGTGAGTCATGACCAAACATTTGGAACAAAGGTCTAATCTCTGCTTAAACACGGGATGTTTAACTCCCCTGAAAACGTCTTTAAATATGACGTGAAAGCTTTGTCAAGTTGTCTAACACCGAGCTGAGATTTCTTTTCAGAATGAAACTTTATTACAAGCTGAAAATTTGTTACGGATTTCGTCTTTGGTCTGATTTGAAAATGTTCATTAAATCGGCTCCTATACTTGATGTCAAACACAATAGTAGTATTTGAGAATAGAATGGTCAGTGGGCAGTGTACAACGAAGTATAAAGAAGCTAAAAGGCTCATAAACTGCCAGAACGTCAGCGCTTTTTTTCACCATAGCTTCCGCTGCTCACCAAACTGTTAACCGGTTATAAGTAATGTTTGACTGGTGTAACAAATTCTATACACATAAAGTCATCCTGCAGTTCTCTGAGTGAGTATACGTCGAATAATTTATGAAAATAACATGAGAAACTTATTTGGAAAAAAATAGTAAGCGTCTCTCATGAAGAACCACGACAACTACCAAAGCAAGCAACTCCTTCATTTCGAATTTCGGAATTACGTTGTTTCAATGTAATAAAATTCACTTCAGCTTACCGATTCAAACTCGCCGCTGTCTTCATCAGTAATTGACGAACGCGTTGGACTGCGACGCCTCGACTCATTTTCACCATGAGATGTTCTATAGCCAGTTTGAGGCGACACCTCAAAGTTAGCGGTAAACGTTGGATCTGTGAGTATGTGGTCAACCGAACGACTGCGCTGTTTTCGACTAGAAAAATAAAACAAAAAGAAAGAAGACAAGCGTGATTTGTAAAAGTAGCTAACGAGTTGAAAATCAACTCTAAATTGCATCAAATACGAACATGATGAGTTTAATCCCCGCACCCCCCCTCGCACTGTTGTTTCCATATGGATGAATACGATAAGGGATTGATCAGTTGTGTCACCTCGAGGTTCTCGAGCAGATGGAAAAGGGCCTGGAGAAGAACAATGGCCGGCTCCCCTTATACATCTGCTGAATACAACTACAAGAATGCCTTTCGAAATCTTGTTTGTAATGTTAATCAGAGCAACTGTCTCTCTATTCGCATTGGGAATTCAATGTTTGCATAACAATGCAAAAGCCCCAAAGTATTTTGGTTGTTGTATTCAGCTTACGTAACAAGAGGAACAGGCTATATGCCTCCCAATTTCCTCAAAATGGCGGCGTTAAATTTGACCTGAATTTTCACCCCTCGTATTCCCTCTAGTTTTAAATGTCCTTTATGGCCCATCATGCATCTGCCTAACATTAGACACCAATATGCAACTACATACAGTTCCGGTTTCCGAGATCTGCTGTCAACCGTGTCTTTCTTTTTCTTTGCCTGATAGTAAGAACTATCGTCCTTCACCTCTTCGGGATCCTAAAACAAAACGAACTCTTAGATCTAGTTCAAACGTCGAAGTTTCCGTGTGCCAAATCAAATGCAAATCTGTTTGAAAAAAGGAATTTACTACCAGCCGACAATTTAAGAAACTAGAGCAAGAAACAAACTTCGAAAAACAACATCTTGAAAACCTAAGATTTAAGTAAAAACAAGGCGAATGCAAACGGTAATATCTCGATCTTATTTCAAAGTCATTGTCAAAACCGTTTTGAGACAGTCTTATACTCTGCGTCTGCACGAACTGAAAGGTAGCCACAGCAATCCACAACTGGACCCGGAAAAGAATTCTGGGACGTTTTCGATAGTGGTTAAACGTTTATTGCACATTTGCATTACAAGAAGACTACGGTAAGATCTTGCCTCACTAAATTTCGACAATAGGCCATGCAGCCAGACTATCATTGTGCGAGGGAATGCATTAGTCTACGTCAGTGTATCACCTCGTAATCTATTCGACGGTTCAATTTGGACATGGCAAAACGAAATTGCACAATGAGATATGATATTTTCGGAAAAAGCATGTCTTTAAGAAAGATCAACAGAAATTACGTTGACGAATTTCACATGAAATAACGATAACAAGAATATACGCCACTATATTGTACTGCCAATGAGCAAAATGACGATTCCTGTAAATATTGCCGCGATTTTCCCCGTAACCCACAAAACTGTATCAAACAATGACCATTTTGTCATTGTCTTCATCTTACAGCCAATCCAAGCAAACGTAGTCTCACCTTAGACACAGATTAAATGTTAATTGCGTGGTCATTTGAATAGAACGTTGCCAAATATGACAAATCTTTTGTACAACAGTTGACACTTTTCCCATTTGCTAATACGCAAATAATACAACACTGTAACTGTGCATTGCATGCGAACACTCATGACTGATTTTGCTCGTGAAACGGAATAACAATTGGATGTTTTATTTTTGCATATTAAGTCTTGCATTGGTTTTCGTCATTCACCGCACAAATGCAGTCAAGCATGCTTAAACAAAGAATACGAGGCAGATCCTCAGTTGTCAGTGTGTGTGTTTAAACAGCTTAGACCTTCGTCCCGTGGCCAAAGATTCAACATACGTTGATAAACAGTGTTCATCGTCTGCTGCTTAACAAATGTTTAGCCGCGCTGAATAAACGATAGTATGCTCAACGACTATAAATGATAACGTTCAACATCGATCAACATTTGTTTGCAGCAAATGTTGATCGACATGCAAATGTTGATCAATGTTTCATGGCCTAAAATACGATTTCACTCCGTCCTGCCCGGTTAAGCTTCCACCGTCATATTTTTTCTCTCGTTAACGGCAGACGACTAAGTCGACTATAACCATCAAAGGGAAACGTCTTGTGACAAGAAAACGTTAATAAACAAACCAAAGAGAACTAAAGTATCTTTTTAAAAATTTCATCAATTTCAGTCCTGTTGTGTTATAGTTAGGTATTTAAGTTGAGAAACCGAGTAATTTTAATCTCTCTTATGTCACTTGTTTAGGGATGAAACCTTAGTAGTAAATTCCTTTAATGTATACATCAAATTTGCAATTCCATCGGCGTTTTTAAAGTTATCTGCTGGGCTATAATATTTATCAAAACAATTTCAATCTGATTTAACACAACAGGCTTGTACAGCACAAAAGTGTCCTTGCAATGCTCCTTTATGCAACCATTGTATTAGGCAATTGCAAACTAAATTTTTCATTAACCATTAACTCAGATAGTCTTAAACTTGCCACTCTCCTCCACAAAGTACTCCGGTACAAACCAGAATAAAATTCTAAAGGGCAGCTTTACCTCCTCAATGCATCTACCAAACCAGGAAGTTAAACCCTAAATGCGTTAACATCCTGCTCAGCAAACTAAATCATCTGGTGTTAGCCAGAGTGAGATTGTATTGTGTGCCCCCTTGATGGCTTAACCTAGATATTTTAGTGGTGGCTATAAATGCCAAGTGAATGGGAATCAACCTTAACCTTTGTCCTCCCAGGTTTCTGATATGAAATTATCCCCCTGGAGGATTGGCAATTGTTTAAATGCAAAAAACACTCCACTGAAGTGTTTTCTCTTCAGTTGTTCTTATAGGTACATTACAAAACCCACAGTCTATCAATAAAGTGAGGAACAGATACTAACTGTTAAAACTCTCAATCCTGACTTTTCTCCTAAACTGCATACAGTATCCTATGGTACTCATGATAAAATATAAAAATGACAACCACAGCTGACAAGATCCTGAGGTTTAAATGAGTACTATCATAATGACCTCCACTCCATTTCTATTCTTCTCAAGGGAAGATTTATTCCCTAAATTGCCTCATCGGCATGCATACTTTCATTAATTTTTCCCCTCAAATGAGGAAAAATTTCTAATATTCCCTCATTAACATGCATAAGTCAGCATCAAAAGGCCATTGAATGCAACAGAATGCATTATCTTAATCAAGTTATACAAGAACTGGTACCCACCATGAACAATACTAACATCCCCAAAAGACTTTCATACGTCAATACCAATTAAATTCCATCAGTAATCATGGTATTCCCCAAACTTCCCTCAGCTTTCAGGGACATTTAATCAATAATATCCCTCATGCCATGGTATTACTTATAAATAACAGCAAAGGAACACAGACCTATGATGCTAGTTCTCCTATAATTCTATCTTCACTTACGTCTACATCCAAAAGATCTTTGCTTCGCTTCTTCCATGGAATCATTTTCTTCAGCCCTAAATATTTAAAACATGTATGGCATTCATTCTTCAGCTAAAATGAAATTCACCTCACATGTCAAATGCAACAAAATTTTCATTTCTTTTTTCTTGTAGCCTACACTTTTCTTGATACAATCTTGTATACATCCAACACCCTCCCTGGTGAGTGCCTTATTTGTGTTACTGGTGATAGGGGTAGAGCCAGGCTTGGCTTTCTGGGACCACAAAAATATATTCCTGACCTGGTAATGGTTCAACCATTACATGGAGAGCATGATTAACTGGAATTTAATTTTCTGATTTTAATTTAGCTTCCCTTTCTTAGGTCCAGTAATATTTAGCCTTAGTTTACATAAATAAGCTAAATTAGCTAATTCATATCAGGCCCAAGAACCATTCTGTTCATTGGCGGGATTGTGGTAGTACAGGATGAGGAGGGCATGAGTTTTAACCTCACAAACTCCATCTTCTCTAACATTGGCATCCCATATGTAATGCAGCTGAGTCCACAGTCTGTAATGCTGTCAATGCAATGTTTGACTTCCTTGCTCAAATTTCCCATTTAAACATTCAATATTTCCCCTTTGTACAACTCTCTGACTCTCTTTTTTTTTTCTTCCCTGCACCCTTCCTAGATGTCCTCCTTTTTCTCATGTTCCTTCTCATTTTTGTCCTGATTTTGTGACTTTTCATCCTTCCAGGGTGAAATTTCCCCTCTGCCACCCCATTGGCCATGCCACTGACTGATTCTCCAAGAATTTATTCTGTGATGTATGTATTATTATGCTTCCTTCTTTCAAAACAGATATTATATATTACTTCAATTGAAAATTACACATTTCAAGGTTAGAAGTTGAAATTTGGGGACATATTTCACTATTTACAGCAACACAAATGTGAAACTCAGAAAAAGACTAAATATACATGAAGATGCTGTAGTCCCAAACTTCCCAAGGCATGTATTTAATGTATCTTCTGTTACATAAAGCCTGGTTCTCACTAGTGTTTCAAGGCAAGGAATGTGGTTTTAAGAGCTTTAAGCATTAAATATTAAATCTTAAAAACAAGTGAGAACAACAAGAATTTAAGACATAAGAGCATACCTATGTTTTAAGATCTACCAGTAACACTTAAGAAATTAAATTTTAATTTCTTAAGACTTAAAGCTTAAGTACTAAGTCATGAATATAAGGGTTTTTCTCAATGAGGACTTTGTGGTACAGTATTTTTATACATTTTTGATGCAAAAGCATCAGGGCCAACACTTCTATTTCATCAATATCCATCTTGTATCCATATTTTCCTGTTTTTTTATATTTATGCCTAGCAATTTGCATGTGCCCAAAAAGTATTTCAGTTTTTATCCGTGGTACTCAGGAAGGCAGTGAGAACATCGCTGAATTACTACTTAACATTTCTCATCCTTAAAGCTTAAACTCTTAATTATTAAATTTGCTACAAGTGAAAACCAGGCTTTAGCCTCAGTTCATGGTACTTAAAAAGCTACTGCAACTGATTTTTAATAAAGTAATGTGGTGTCAATATTTCTTGTTGGTGCTCATCAATTAAAAAGTCAGGTGCAGACTGGAAGGGGTTAAACATGAAAGAAAAACCAATTGCTGGTCAGCCAATTCATTGCTTACCTAAAAATTTCCTGCCATGCCCAGGCGATGTATTTGGTGAATAACTTTTGTCCGACGAAGGAAGTGAGGCAGAGCCATCATTTTTATCATTGACTTTAAGTCGTGGTACATCAAAACCTGGGAATTAAAAATGCATGTGTAAGGATTCAGGCATACCTTAGACTTGTTCTCAATTTCCTTCCTGTTTGAGCAAACAAACAGCATTTCTCAAAGGAAATAAAAACATTTTCCAAGTTTCCATGGAGACTGTTATATATTGAAGAAATTTGCAACAACAACAACAAAATGTCCATGAGAACACAAGCCCCAAGGGTAAGTGTTTCTAATTGAATTCCAAGTTCTCCATGCTTTCAAGAACATTTCTGTGACTAAATGGTAGCACAGAAAATGTTTCCTATTTCCTTTGCAACATAATTTGTAAAAATAGCACAAATATCATATCTCTTTGCTGTCATCAATGGGCACATTATGCAGTTCCACCATAGTGTATACATATATGAAGTTTAAGCATTTCAATGTTTCTGTTGAGTCACAGATACATGACTTCCTCACACGTTACGATTGCATAATGTGATAGATATGTAAATGATACTGAAATATGATATCACTGGCACCACTTTCAAGTATCCCAATTAACTTTCAAGGACTTTTCACACCTGGCCTTTTTCTTCAATTCAAGTACTCTGAAGTAATTTAGAGAAGTACTTTTAATGACTGTGAGGATGGTAACTATATGGTTATATATAGCACTTTGAGTGTAAATTGTTCAACAGATAAAAAAGCACAAATAATTTAAAACAATAAATCTTTTACAGGAACTATTTAGGCTGCTGACTGTTGCAATTTACACAACATCAGTATATTTACTGTATACCATAAATCAGGCTGAGGCCTTTCAATCTTTCTAAACAAGTCACCTGATTAACCCATTAAAGAACAGGTGACCCACTCTGCCAAAGTAAAATGCCAAGTGCTAGCCAGAATAACACTCTATAGTGAGCCCTTGATTCTTAATGGGTTAAAAAACTTATGAGTTACCATGATTTTAGCAAGAATGATGCATTAACATTGAGTCATCTTTTCCATAATTATGTGGTATAATTTTATTGTCATGTAAAATTTCAAAACTGGACCAACACCTGATCACTAGGCACTTAACAAAAATTTAGAAGAAAATCTTGTTTAAAATAAGCAGACTGGAAGGGCCATTTGTGATGAATTCATATGGTAGTTTCCTTTCCAATCTTATTTTAACCAATCCCTAGACTGAAAGTCTTTGTTTATGCACACTTTTTATGGACTAGGACTAATACACCTAAAACTAGCTGACTTGAACTCATTGAATTGGTTGCCAGTTAAATGTGCAGGCCACCCAGATTTACTTATCCAATCACATTCAACTCCATTCACATTCTAACTAATTAATGCCAATTAAGCCTTTACACTTGACATATACAATATGCCACCTCAACAGATTTAATTTTGGCTCACAGCAGGTAATTTTATAGACAGTAGAGTAAACTCCAGCAGAAATCAAAAAATTTGAGATTGATGTGCAATGGATTTCACTGTATGGACTAAATTTCTTGAAAGAAAACATTTTATGATTTCTGTGCTTGTAAAATCTGATATAACCACTTACACTTGTGCACCTAAGAAGAAATATTTTGGTATTTACACTAAATATCATTATAATAATATCAGTTTTGGGCCGTTTTTGTTTTTGACTAGCTCATACTCACATACTTACCCAATAAACGTTTGAACTAGTTAAAAACCAGTTCACTTTACCTTCTCTCTATCATCTCAGTCAACATAGTTCAATAACAACAGTTTCTCACCAGTAATCAAGTTACACACTTCATTCAAGTCAGAAGGTCAGAGGTGTCTTCCTGAGTTTTTGAACTTTAAAAGCATGCATATTAATTTATGTTTTGACAGCAAGCTCTTACAGTGTAGTCAACTTTATATTTAACTAATAGAAAACGATTCAGACAACATTATTCTATGATAAACGCATGAACAACATCATTTTAACCAAAAAATTGCTGGGTAAAGCCATGGCCCATATGGTAGCCTAGTGTTTCTAATTCTCATTATGTAATCCAAATCCCTGCACTCCAACATAAAATTAAAAGGGTGTCAGCTTGGTATCTGCACTCTGGGAGAAAATGAGACATGTCCAATCAGGGCAGCCTCTAGGCCCTTGTTATTTCATAAATCACAACAAGCATGCTATGAAATTGATATTGTTTACTTGCTCACACTTGTAGACATAACATTTAGACTTCCACACTGGCCAAAACACAATTCCAGACTTAACTGCTAGTTAACATCCGTGTCAGTGCAGCTCAAGGTTTCAGGGCTTTCGATTCCTGTTGGGGTCTCAAAACAGTCCTCCTGAGTTTCTGACCTTGACAAGGAAGCACTTTTGCCTGAATTATATTTTTGGAGACCATGTGGACAAGTTGATGATGGTAATAATTGATTATCAATAAATAATGACCTTGAACCACAAATGTAATATTTTTTTTAGAAAAAACAATACAGCTTGTACCACTAAATGAAAGAACGGGACGTGCTCCTCCCAAATCTCTTTTGATGGCCAATGCGATATGAAAAATATCTTAATTTATTAGTTGAAAATGGCCTTTCTTGACACGTTAGTATAAAGCCAAGTTTATCATAAACCACAGACGGTTAGCCAATGCGAGATTAATAAACTAGAAAGAAGAGAACCGTCTAAAGTCTTTTTGGTACCGATATGGGCTTCTTAGTCTCCTGAATTTCACTCACTGATTTGACGTTTGCTTTCCGGACGTCTGACAGCTCTCCCATCGCTTTCTGGAAAAGGTCAGCCTTTTCACGTTTCATCGAAAGCAACGTGAGATTTACAGGGAACCTAAATTATTAATCAAATATAAAGTTTATACCGAAGGTATTAGCGTTTAAATGTCAACGGGTCTCCTCACTTTGACTAGGAATTGAAAATTTCAGTAAGATAGCGTGAATAGCATTTCAGTGCTTCCAGGCTTCGGGATATTGACGACCAAATTTACAAAAGCTTGCAAAGAAGCCAGTTGTATTACAAAAGCAAATATTTCACAACGTCCTCTTGTTTATCTGAAAGAACACAAGCAACAAGGGTGAAGGATTTGCGACAAGACATCACAGTCGCAACTCGCTAAAGAAAGCAGGCGTTTCAAATTTCGCTGAGGAGACATACATGGCGTCACTCTGACACATCGTGGCATAAGTTATCTTCATCCTTACTCTTCTTTTTAAAACATTTTATCGACCGAACAAGCATATACTAAACAAATTTAGAATTTACTAAACCCTCCTTACCTTCCTCCTTTTTCGCTGGAGAAGTCATCAAGCACTGGCTTCACTCTGTCGAGTACAAATTACAAACTTAAGTAATCCCTTAAACCGATTTTAGGGCTCCTTCAGACGTTGATGACCTTTTGTTCGGCTTTGTTGACGCGCTTTGGACAGAAGAAACACGTTCATTTTCATTCAGACGTGTTGCCTGAAACGTGATTTAAATCAATGCCATAGAGGAAACAATATATTAAAGTCCGATTAATCAAACAAATGTCAATGTCTGTCCGCCGGGGTATAAAGTACGCTAGAAAGAACAAGCACAAGCGAAAGTTTACGAGAAACCACCGGAAGGACTGGAAGCTAATTGGGGGTAACCCGCTGAAACTTGTTGAAACTAATCACTAAAAAAGTTAAAGTTCGCACATTTCAAGGAGAGACTTCGTTTGACACGGACAATGAACACTAAATTGGATATGGTCGCCAGTTTTGCACCTTTCTAACACAATTTTTTTTTTTGTGGCATTTTGGGACCGATTGACCTTAGGGCTGGCAGAATCAAATTGTTTCAGACTGATTTGAAACTTTGTGGAACTTCTTGTATCCCATTCTCCTACAAGCCCAAATACTTCCCAACTTTTGCCATTGATAAATATAAACTACGTTGTTATGTATCTGACTCTTTGTTTTGGCTAAAAAGAACAGTCCAGCAGTCGGGAACCAATGGCGGCAACAATAGGGCGAGTATACTTCGAGAGCCCGGAGGAAATATACAAGAGAAATGGAGTCCCCGAAGCATTTTGCGGTGATGTAAAAGGGTATATCTGCAGAAACCGACACAGCGGGATAATTATAATTTCATCGTTATCTTAGCCAAGGGGGCAGTTTCCGATTACGTTTGAGTTATCAGATTAAAAATAAATTCCGGCGAAAGTTAAATACGGGAAAGACTTTCAATACAACGTGTTCGTTAGGAATTCTGTTTTGTTTTCTTTTTCTAACCGACAAAAATGATAGATCCAGTCAACCCTCAGGACAAAGTGGTTGTGGTAGCGGTAATAGCCGAAAAAGAAGATATGTTGGTATATATTATAGCTCACGTGGTGCGCGAACGTTTGCGAATCATTTTCGAGATTTAATATCATTATACTAGCCAGAGCTAGCAAAGTAGAAGTCATCTATATCGCATTTTAAGTTTCTCATGCCCTCGGTTTGGTTAACTTTGATTTTTCCGTGATATTTGTCGGTACATTTGTCTAAAATCTCCCCTGTCCCCCCACTTTCAAATTTCTGGCTACGCGACTGATTATCATGACTCGAGGGGGGTTTAATCTCTAATTTCCCGAAAAATCATGGTATCACTTTTTAATAGTACGATCGGCGAGGAAAACTTGAAAGCGTTACTGCGCCAGAGATGAGTGTACAGCTTTTCGCGCCATAAATTAACAATAAGATTGGGTGCTTATGCATGTTAATGAGGGAAATTTTGTAGACAAAAGAATCCTTTGTCGTCTATTTGATTTTCCTCATTAACGTAAGGGAACATGAACATAGGCCAGTTGAAGAAATTTTAAATCGCATCACGGATTTCCAGCAAGTTTAAGCGGACTTGAAAAGCTTCGGTGCCCCTTGCGATGCGATTGAGCATTTATTAGGCAAAAGGTATTTAATAAAGGTTTTTAATGACCGGCCTTCCAGAGTCTTCCTTTTACAGCACGGTTGATAGAACAATAATAATTTATCGCATCCAGTTTGTTTCCCCAAATTTGTTGCATCGCGCAGCTGCCTCCTTGCCCTGAAGACGCGACATACTTTCGCTTGTGGAAACAAAAAATCGCATGGTTTAAATTTTTACGCACGTTTTGTAGAACTTTTATTGCCTTTCGTTTTTGTTTGGTTACTATTGAAAACTGTTCCAGGCTAGATGTCATGGAATATGTACATTCCTCGCTAGACCCTCAAGACATACACGGTTTATGTAAACTTGTGTCAACGCGGTTTCTTCGTCTTCAGAGCAATGACTGCTCCTAGACGATAGTAATGTTCGAACAGAAGGTATGCTTCTCATAAATCCGATTCGAAGAAATCCTGATAGTATTTTAGTGCTTCAATAGAACCGAATAATCTCATCCATGGACGGCTCGGGATGTGTGAAAACAACTCCAGGTGCATTGATAAAGATGACGGCAAACGTGATTAACGCTGCTAAAATGTATATAACCATGAAGAACTGATTGAGGATTTCAGCAGCAAGTTGCCATTCTTCTTGAATGATGTTCATCTCTCGTTCTTCCGCGATCTGCGCTGCCATCAAAGCTAGGCCTTTTAGGTCACCCTGTCCCGAATCAGATTTCTCTGTTTCTTTGCGTCCTTCTTCTGTGTCTGAAAAAAAATAGAATGTACTGTATCATAATAAAAAAAAAAAAAAAAAAATCAAGCTAAAAATTAAAGTGTAAGATGTTAAAATATGATTTCCTGGCAACTCAAAATGTAAGAATTTCAGAAATTGGAGTGGATCAAGGGGAAGGAAAACTGTTGCTCTTGTATTGTAAATGTATGGCAAGTATGTTATGAAAGTGTTGCAGTTCTGTTATAAAAATGTGTCAAGTGTTTCGTCCGAGTGAGCACCGAAGTGCAGCAAGTGCGTTGTGAAGCAGTAGCAGATGTAGGGCAGATGTGGAGCGGACATATTTTATAAACAACCGAAACCACTTTTTGGGAGATTAAGTTGATTTCTTTGCAGGGTATAAGGATTACATTTAAGACTACCTTCCTCCGTGGGGGCATTTTTTGCCAACATCTCCTTCGGCACTTCAATACGAACCAGCTTGGAAACATAACCGAAGATGTAAACCTGTAAGTATCATAATAAAACGCCAAAACAGAACTCAAGGGGCAGATTGTCCAGAGTATGATTTAACAAATTGACCGACACAACAGACACAAAGACACAGAAAAAGACATAGACGGACATGGAGAAAGACTGAGATGGAGAAAGATATCGAGAAAGACTGACACACACATAGAAACATATACCCACAGAATTCCAGGCAAACAGACCTACAGACAAACAAGTAGGCAGGCCGAAAGAGAGACAGTAAGACAAAGAGACACAGATAAACAGGAATTAAGGCAGACGGATAGGTTAGGTAGACAAACAGGAGGCATACACACAGACAGACAGGCTGGAAGACAGGCAGAGAGACAGGCAGGTTGACAGACAGGCAGACCGATAGGCAGACAGACAGGCTGGCAGACAGATAAGTGGACAGGCAGACAGACAGACAGGTTAACAGACAGACAGGTTAACAGACAGGTTGACAGGCAAACAGACAAACTGACAAACAGGCAGGCAGGCAGACAGGCTTGCAGAAAGGCAGGTAGACAGGGAGTCAGACAGACAAAGAAGGAGACAGAAAAACAGAAGACAGACAGAGGGAGCGGTAGGGTTAGAGAAAGGGACAATGGTAGAAGCTATGATGTTGGTCATTAAAAACAGAGAGAAGACTAGAGAGAGATATGAATTTAGCCATTCCTACGCGGATCCATTTTGGTATCTTTCCCATGGCTGGGTTACGGTAATGGTACCGAAGCACCCACGCAGTGCACACGAGAGCTACACAGATCTCGACGATAACCAATGAATAATATCTAAAAAAAATAAAATGACAGGACTTAAATGATTTAGACTTCAGGGAGGGTAGATTCTTATGAGAATCCCCAACACAAAAGCCTGAAATTCTAAAGCTTTATAGGGAATTTTCAAGGAACCCGTTTTTCAGCCATTATGTAATGTATTTCTGTATAATACAACACCAAAATCAGGAACACTTTATCAGATATCGAACCTTCCAACAAGGGGGACGTGTTCCGAGGTCTCAGGGATGTAATTGGTGGCCAGTAGGAAGAACACAGACAAAGCCAGAAGAATGGTACAACCAACCACCATTCGTTCGCCGCTTGCTGCTGGAAGGAAAAATACCAGGATGGCCAGTATAGCTGTCAGCAGGCAAGGTGCTATCAGGTAGATGAAGTAGTAGAACACTTTCCGATGGATATGAACGACGAAAGTGACCGTTGCTTTAGAAGTGTTGTGTTTCACTACTGTGTGTTCAATCATGTGGATATTCTTAATTTCCCAAGTACCACTTTCTGTCATAGGAAAGAATGTGTTAATTAAACATTTGCATTGATACGACGAGTTATTAACATCCCCGTTTCGACTGCACTAGAATGGCAGCCGAACGCTTACACCTGAGTGCCCACTGGGTCTCCAGTTCAAGGGTCTGTGTTGTTATAAGGTGTGTTACAAAACGTTTTCCACCGCATCGCGGAAAAATATCAGAGGTAAGTTTAGCTTAAATGCATGCCGAGTGAACCACGCCAAAAGTGCACTACGTTTCTATTGTTAAAGATGTTTTTCATTTAACGTAAATAGTCGAGGTTCATTAGCCCATACCCTCTGACGGGGCGGGAACACTACAACGTTTCTATTTTGGAATTCACGGTTAGACATCGGTTTTATGGACGTTTTTCTCATCTTTTTCCCATAACTGTGCCCTTGCCGAAGAAAAACCATTGGATATACATATAACAACTGGTACAAAAATAGAATACTGCGTAGACAGTGTTAAATAAGGTAAAAAGTTTAGAGGCTGATAACTGACGTGACTGATCGCAAAGAATTCGAACGTTTCGAGCAAAGGCCTTTAATCAGAGAACACTTTTCTTTCTCTGACGAAGGGCCATTGCTCGAAACTTTGAAATTCATTGAGATAGTCACGGCAGTCACCAATCTTTAAACTTTTTACTACCAATTGGTACATTTAGCTTGGGACCAACCTACTCTAAACTTGGTTAATGTCTTTTAATGATGTCCACGTCAGAAAGGTGTCTACCACAGTAAGGCGAAGGTATGGACGTATACACTTAAGAGAAGTACCAGTCCGTTAAAAAATGTCCGGTTTTTTTCGTGACCAAATTAAGCCACGATGAAACACATTTGCATTTCGTACTTTGTTTTTTGAAACGTACCGGTGTAATTCGACAACATATCCTCACTGCTGCCTGTCAGCCTGAGTTTCCTGTTGTCATAATTCCACGAGTAGAACTTCATTGGACAATGCTGGTCGTCAAAAGGAAAGTAACGAACATATTGCTTGCAAAAGCTGTCTAAAATAACTGGGGTCAGCCAGCGAATTTTGCCATTTGAACTTACAACAACGGGCTCGTTAAGGCCGATTCGTCGACCCATGAAATTTTGATTAACACTAAAACAGTAAAAGAAAAATTTTTATCAGCTGCCTGGCTTAATCATGTAAGCGTAATTCTGTGAATAAGTTAGTTTCTTCAAGTTAGTTTCTTTTTTAAAGGACAATGAATACAATACGAAACCGGCAGTGCAGAACGGTACAATACAGTAAGCTACTGCACAGTATAAAGCATACAGTACACAGCATACACTATACAGTATATAGTATGCAACATACACTATACAGCTTACAGTATACAGCATACAGCATACAGTATACCAGCATTCAGAATACAACATACAGTGTACAGTATACAGCATACAGGACAGCACTGCGCCGTGCAGCGCGATGAAGTGCAGTGCACCACAGTGGAGTTCAGTGCAGCAAAGTGAAGCGCAGTACAGCACTGTACATATAGTGTAAGACAGAACAGTACAGTACAGGGGAGAGTAGTATAATGCAGAGCAATAAAGTACAGTGCAGGGCAGTACGGCGCAGTACGTACCACAGCACGCCCACAGCACAGAAAAGCGAAGGAAACCTCGACACATGACACTACAGTACATTCTCAGGCTCTTAAAAAGTGATGAACGATATGAGAAAATTATTGTTTGAACAGCGCTTTGAAATTGGAGGATATTCAATTAGTAGTTTGGAAATATTAAAAAATTTCCAAACTACTAGTGGTTCGGAAATACGCACTTTTGTTGGTTTGATAGCTAAGTCCAGATACTCGTGTTTAATACCTACTTGTTAGCTAAGACTATATCAGGAACCCAAATATCACTTGGTGGAATATTAATTTCCGAGACGTTATATTGTGTTGTACTCCATGTGAGTAGAGGATCGTACCAACCCTTGAATACGAAGTCAAAACAAGTGATTCCAATGAACTCTTGAAACTGATACGTAATAAATTATAACAGACAATCACACGATTACGAGTTTAGTCTGGAATTAATTTGCTCTTATGTGCATCTCAAAGAGCCTAAAAATTTTGTTAGCCAGCCGAACAAAAGTAACTTGGGCTCTTTTAAAAACACACAAGTTAATTCATAATATGCATGAGTAACCTAGCTGACAAAGTTATTTATTCAGTAAAGAAATTCTAACCGAAACCCTGGCCATTGCATTCGTTCCTAATTTCTCCAAATCTTCTCTGTTCGTCAGAAGTCGCATTTGATTGCCTCTCCATTGGGGACCTTTTAGCTATCCTTTATGCTTTTTGCATACCGATTGACGTTGTATTCCGTTTTTTTCTGCACTGTGTTACCGCGAAATTGCAGTTGCCTCAGTGAATCAGAGTTGTGAAATTTTTCATGAATATGCTTAATGCAATGACGAGTATAGTTCTCACACCTGCTCAATCCATACGCTTGTGGAAAACATCTGAATTTTCTCCTTCTACAAAACAAGAAAATCCTCACTGGAGACATTGTTAAAGATTTGATACAAATAAACTTTTAAACTCTATGTGCTCAAGACGTCCCTCCAAGCAATAGGGACCTTAGCATCTACGAAGTAAACTTCAACGACGACGTCCTGTCAAAAAAAGAATTCTTCATGCAAAACAAAGAGAATGAATAATTTTTATTCTCCATGCAGAGCATTCTCAACACCGTCGTAGTTCTCCATACAACGTCACCCTGAACATTTTTACGTCTTCAGAACGACGTCAGCTAGCGGGGTGAAAAACCTGTTACTTGAGATTGAATTCAACCCAAGACTACAGTCGTTTTAGGAGAACTGTAGCGCTGCAGGAGTCATAAAACAAGCCACAAGTATAAAGCATGGTGGCGAATAAACTATACTTTCTTCAAATACCAACATTTTAAAGGTCATCACGCTTCAAGTTGACGTCTTAGATCTTAAGATTCCTAACGATTCGAATCCGAGGTGGTTGATTTATAAAACTGACGTCCTGCACAAATTCCACAAAGTCAAACCACAATATTATTGAAATCAGTCGAGTGGTGGTGATTTTACTAAGTGGACGAAAATTGCTGCACTACGGGACGAAGCAAATCGTAGAAATGTATCCCGGAAAACGGCTTGGAAAATGAAAACTCGACTTTTCGTTGTGGATTAGTACAAAGTACGTGATTTGACCATGAGAAAAAGGTCTGTAACGGATAGTGAAGTAAAAGTCTAGTTTTGTAATTTTAAATGGCAATACGCTTGAAAATACTGATAATGGTAGAAACTCTTCAAATCGTAAGGTACTCCTGCCAGGGTACAGAAACTTTTATAAGAGTAATATAGCGAGATTCATTGTAATAGTTCGTCAGTGAAGTATCCAACCAGTACTTCCAGCAAATTATCTCAGTAATCAATAAAATAGAATCTTACCAGTTCGATGATTTGAACCATTTTCATTTTCAATGTCACATTAACAGCTTCTGAAGGGGACGTAACAGGCGGTAAATTTTGCTTGTTGGTATATCTTTGTAACAGCTCGTTGGTCAAAAGCCATTCAGCGTTGGAGCTGATGCCACCTATTAACAACAGATTGAAACGATAGTTTAAAACCCACTAGATGTGTTCAATATCTCTTAACAGTGAATTAAACCAGGTTTAACTAAAAATAGTCTTGAATTCTATAAGCCAACGCCTCGGCCACTTCATATAACCTATAATTATTCATCCGTTTCTGTCTCTTACATACTGTACCGTACCGATTACTTAAACTTGTAGAAGAACAGTCATTGTGTACTGCACAATGACCTCAAATAATATCTTTAGAGGGGAAACAAAGTTAATCATCAGTGATATAGCAATAAGTATCCTTAAGTTCATTAATATGTCCGTTAAAAGAGGTTCGTGAATAACGAAGGACTCGAATAAATGACCCTGTTAAGAGGTTTGATACAGGGGTGGAAGTCAACGTAATTCAGTATTTCCTCATTTTTCCAGCTATATACGTACATATAGCAGTCCACAGATGAACAGAAGAGTCTGACATTGATTTATTAGTCCGTCCACATATACTGATGAACACATAAAGTACATATTTAGCACGAAGTAACTTAAGAACAATAATAAAAAAGGATAAAATAAAAAGGATCTATTGTTTCACTTTCACTTACCAATTGCGACTGAGAAATTAAACGTAACAATGACAAATAAGACCGTTTTCTTCATGGTCAAGGGGTTGATGGAAGCGTGACAAATACTATATAATTATTTGAGTACGATGTCCTTGCAGCATCTGCTGTAACTAAGACTTCATGAATGCAGTCAAAAGCCGATTGCAGGTAGCTGTTTGCGGTAAAGATGTCGAACTACCTGCCGAAGAAGTGTAAATTAGAATAATTTTGGCGATGTTTCAGGATAGATTGAACCTGAAAGCAGGAAAGTTACTCCACACAACACGAAACGGCTGTAAAAAGAAAACCAATTTTTCAATTGTGAAGGTCTGTTGACGTCAGATGTAAAAGTTGCGTGGCAACATAAAAACATGCTAGAGCGAGTAGTGACCGTCAAGACGAAGACACGTTTGTATGACTAAAGATACTTTTTGGAAGAAGCATTTGAGGGAATATCAAAATCTTTACCAAGCGACGAAATCAAATTTTATTTAAAGTCATGAACTTCAGAAACCTTAGAATTCAGATGTCGGCATATTTTATTAATTGGGCAAATTTATTCCATGCCAAATTTTCAACATCTGTCATACCTTTGAGGAATTACTACCTTCCCGTCATGCATCCCAACTCGAAAGAACTGTGGAGGGCAGACTTTGGAGTACTTTCGGTTGTGCGGGTGCAAACAAATGTTTTACTTTCGAAAGGAACCGAGACTCCTCACCACACTCTACGAGTGACTATATCTAAAGAAGCGCAGTGGAGAAAAAAATATCCAGCGCAAAGACGCGTGAAGTTTCGATACACCAGACCTCCCAACTGAGCAAGCCGGTTTGGTATAGTCGATGTATACTTCATGACAATGCTAAATGAACACTATTTAAGACACAACAGTAGCTTTCGATGCTCTTTGAATTTTAATATTCGTTTTAACACGGAACTGTGCGCCATTTTCATTAAAATAAAATACTACAAAGGTTAAACTTACTTACATTGCAGTGATTTAAGTAAAGAGTACATTTCTATATTACAGATTGTTTATATATACCACGTGTAATGGCCAGGCACGCAACCAAGAGAGGCCAATGGAAGCAATTCCCCCCCCTCCCCTCCCCCAAATGATGGGAAAATATTTGTGAGAAACATCAATGACGTCATTTCAACCAGAGAAATGCCTGATTCTATTTGCTTTGTAAATAACAACGGTTTTTTCGAGTTTTCGTGACGTCATTCATGTCTCTGTCTACTGTAATTCAAAATGAAAATGACGCCAATCAGTGGAGCAGAGCATTTGACTTCGCCTCCCTCAGGAATCCTGGTTGCACCCCCTGGTAATAGCAAGGGAGTGACACAGACTGAGAACCTGTTTACACGATACAGTGGTCACATACGATTGCTCCTTCTCATGTATCCGATTAACTTACTCGAATCTTTCGGACGTATTGCTGTACCAATGAACGAATCAAAAGAAGGAATTGTGTCTTCGAGACAACATCACACAGCCCAAGACGAACAATTGTATAGGACAGTTGCATCATGTAAATGGTCCCCAAGACACTGAGCAAGCAGATCAACACATTAAAAGTGCTTCGAGCGGCTGGCAATAGGATGACGTCAACATCGTCGATTTCACAATGTTTGTCAGAGCCTTCTGGTTAGTTCTCATTCTCGTCTCCAGATCCCGTCACTGTTTTTCATTTTCGGTGATCAAAGCGAATGGCAGGGTTGGTTTTCTACCTGAAACTCCGCCATTCGCTTGGAATTTCACATTTGGTTTGTCCGAAGGATGATTCGACGTTTTAGTTTAAGGAAGAAATTCTGTTTTGTTCCTACATTATTTGAAACGGCAAATTTATGTTTAACGTACCGATCTAGACCTGAATTTCCCTTAAGTTTACACACGTCGACTCCAATAAAAGTGACCTAAATTAATCTTCATTAAATTAATTTTCTATTCATTACGGAATTGACTTTCCTTCAGTACCGACTCTGGGCTGAAACTAACTGAGGATGCGAGTCACTGGTGTAGGGGCCTGGAGCGGCCGCTTGATAGTTCGGTTGCATTTGATAGTGACCATTGCTAGGGAACTGCTGCGAAGGATACTGTATTTCTGGTTGAAACTGCGATGGTGCCTGTCCAGCAATGTATCCGTACTCCTGCGGGGTCGCACCAGGCCCCTGATACGGTACAGCCTGTTGAATCTGCGGGACGTATTGACCTTGACCAGCTGGTGCAGGGTAAACCGTGTTACTGGGAGGACCTTGGCTCGGATACGCCGTAGTCTGTAATCAGAAAGCACAACGGTTTTAACTTTGTTCATCAGAACAACCCTCAGAACAACAGTCTCACCCTCAAAATGATGAATAGTATCAACTGACAAAATGTCTTTAAATGGATGAATATCATCTATCTAGAGGGGAACTCAGAATAGGACTACGATTAAGATTAGGGTTAGGATTAAGATTAGGGTTAGGATTAAGATTAGGGTTAGGATTGGCTCAGGGCTAGTAATAAAATATGGCCCACCGTCTACTGCCACTACAAGTTCTGCATGTATATCACTTAAACAACAACGTATCGCATGCGAGAGCCTTCATTTCCCTTAAATAGATGACATTTATCTTTTGCCACGTTTTGTGAATTCATGATATTGATCTTTTCAAATTGACTCTGGACTGCATTAAAAATGCTTCTTTTGTGACCGATTCGGAGGAAACAATTAGTAACTGCATTATTCTAGGGGGGTATTTACCCTTTCATTCATGATTTTTTCCATTTTGTTTTTGGTTCTCTTTTCTTTTTTTTTTTTCACTGAAAAAAATGTTATTTTCATTATTCATTTCTTGTAATTTGTTGATGTACCACAATCGTATGCATAAACGGATTAGCGTTATAATTTGGATGATCCCTAGCCAAGTGTTTTGTTGGTTTAAGCTCTCCATTGAGCCTTTCTCATAAGACCATGAAAAGAAGTGATTTCCTTCCTCAAATAAAATTAAGTCAATTGGTCAAAACTAACCATCCCATCTTGAAGTGTGGACGCTCCAGGCGGATATTGAACGGTGGATGGAGGTGCATATTGATTATATGTGTACGGCTGTTGAACTGAAGCAGTGCCCATCGAGGTGTTGTAAACTGGATACTTCGAAGGGTTTCCTTGATTGGAATAGGTCTGCGGGGTTGGCATTGGCTCTTTTGCAAAGCTAGTGAAAGAAAAGAACATAGTTGATGATGGTCGTGGTAGGTGTGGAGAATTTTAGGACGAAGAGAGGTTCTCTCAAGGCCGTTGGCATTTTTCAAATCGTATTTATGTATTCGTGTGGACGGGCGAAAACGATTGAAAACGCTAACGTGTGGACGGAAATACTTTGAGAACGGAGACTGCTTACTTTTGGTATGTGCTCATAGCGAGTAAAAAGCTGTCGTTTAGTTCAGACAATTCATCGTGCTTCCTAGAAAACAATAAAGAGTCAAAAAATGAGAACGTTAGCAAGAGATTTAGCAAGGCTTATTCAATTCACAACCAGGTAATAATAAAAAAGAAATCATACTTTTGTACTTCGGTAATCTTTTCTGCGATAAGTGGAGCCATTTTCTTGCAAGACTCTAAAAAAACACAAAAACCGTTCAGAAATCTGATAGGAAATTATTTACTCAGCGGATGGTTTGTGAAGACCCTTAACCACTGGGCAAGTAAATAGGAAAAGTTAATTGTACGACAACGAAATTTACTTGTTCAGGACGACCGCAGGAGACTTAACATTTAACTATTTTGTTAACAAAATATTAGCAAAACAGCAATAGCAACAACAGCTAAAACACAAACAACAACAATCCAAACAATCGTGCAAACAGCAACGAAAACAACAACAAGAAAATAACAGGAACACCAAAAACAACTATTTCGTAAACTGCAAACAATAAACAAATACAAAATAAACAACAACGCAAAAAAACAACATCGACAATGTAATAAACAATAAAAACAAAAACAACAACAATAACAACAATAACAAACTCTCCTTGTACTGTAACATAGTCCAAACCATTAGAATTAAACAACTTTATATGAAGATACGAGCAGTGTCAAATAAATTATAAAAATTAAATGAATTACCTTCAAGTTCGGTCAAACCATCATCGTCTTCATCATCGTCCTCAACTGTTGCATTTTTTAGAAGCTCCAAACACTGATGTATTTTTTCCTAGAAATTTAAATTAATTAAACATCAGTGACAATTGCGGTCAAAAATCCAGCTTCTGGACAGTGGACACAAGTAATATCTACCACTAAACAGCAAGGACAGAATTACCTTGATCTAGCCAATTAGATATTGGCACAAAATTTCCGTCAAAAATCACTCATATTTTTATCATACTTTACCACTTAATCACGAAATATTCATTATAATTATTCACTTTAAGTCTAAAGAGACCGCAGTTTTTTTCCTATCATTTTCCTAGATACAACCACTGATAAATGAAGTGATATGTATAAAAAATTAAAAAAAAAGTAACGCAGTCAGACATTTTAAAGTTTCACAATAGAACTGCTCACAGAATTAAGATGGTTATCGTAAAGCTGAAAAGTAACCCCAGTCTGTCATGCAATAATATTGTATGCCCAATGTGTAGCCCAGTTGTTCGACCAGCCAAACCAACACGCAGTTTCAACCTTCACTTTCCACCCGAATTTCTGTGCCGCAGTGGTTTAAACCGTGTTACCAACCATCAAAAGTTTTCGTTTCATATTCCCGGTTTGGACTCAGAATTATTTCCTGAGAATGTGAGATTGACGACAGACATTTCCGAAAGTGTTTGGAAGGAGAGGCAGGACTTGATAGTTGGCACTGACAGTCTCTTGACAAAATAACGAAGGTGTTTCAAACCCTAAATTTCTAACCTCGTTTATAAATGGTTGTTGAGGAGCTTTGGAAGCTGAAACATAGAAAACGATTGTCGAAACTTAAGTAACCAAATATGTTCGCGGATGTGAACTTAGATGAATTAAATCACGAATTAAATACACGATACCATCAAATTCTTGGACTGAATTTTTCTCTGAAAAGCTCACTCTCTTCTTCTTTTTGTTTTTCTTCTTTTTGACTGAAAAAAAAAGAAGCAAGATTAACTTTCTTCGAAACATCAAAGTTAGCTGTTTCACGAGTTGTCCGCAGTCACAGAATGTGCAATAATTTTTTCTTTTTATCACGAACAAATACCCTTAAACTCAAATATGAGCCCGCTGCATCATAAGCAGTGTTCAACCAGAGGGGGAAAAGGGGGAAAGAATTTTGCAGCCGTTTAAGGCAGTGTATTTTTACTATTCTCACAGACTATAGACATTACGGACAAGATTATTCATGAAATAAAAGCACGAGGTGTGCTCTTCGGGAGGAAGCTCTGGTTGTTTCTTTTATTAAAATCATACATCTATTACAAAGTAGAAAGACATAAAAGGACATAAGATTAAAAACGAACGTTTTCGATCAACATGATTATCTTCACAGTTCACAATTACAGCTCACTTATCAATGTTCAATCTCAAGATGGTCATATTGATCGAAAACGCTCGTTGTTAATATCATATCCCTTTTTACCTTTCGATTTTTATTAAAATATTTCACTAATGTGAAAGTTACATATTTTCTTTAATCTGTATAACTTTGTCATTTTCCGTACGTAAGGTCCTGATATAAACCACACCTGGTTGAGGTTCAGGAGTTAAATCTGATGTGACAAAGTTAGCTGGAAACAGCCCTGCTTTGTCCTGAAGTTCGCCTTTCCACCAGTTGGCATCGCTACAAATGTTGATGAAGTGAGAAGGTTAAAACACGATATCTCCAAGGGTTTTCATGGGAGGAATTAAAAACTAAGTCATTTTACACATTCACAGATCATCAGTCAAGTGTGATTGTGACATAGGAGATAATTGTCAGTGAGTGATACAGCTGACGGAAGAAGCTGCTGCTTTTACAGAAGCGGCTACAACAGGGTTTTCCCTTACGCGCAAAAGCGCGTCCTTGACGCACATTTTGGTCGAAAAATATAAAAAGGACGCACAAGTGCCAGGTGAACGGGCCCTCTGGGACGCACAAGTTCGTCTTTGTAGTTAACGTATAATTTGTGCACACTCAAATAATCCCTGTTACAGAATAAAAGAAAAGCTTTTGAATCTAATCCTGTCTCGTGAATCCTTTATTAATACAGTATAAACTCCTTTCTTGCCCTCAAATTGCTCTCGTTTGTGTGAATGACTTGAGATCAGAAACGCGTTGGACACCATCTTAAATTTCAAGGCCGTAGAAAAGACTGGGGAGTGATTCAGTGACAGAGGCGTCCTTGCGCTGACACAATATGGCGGAAACAGGTAAACCTCAGGGCTCCCACTTTTCTCCCTTGGACCCTCAATTTTAGGTAAAAGGGTCCTGAGGACTCCCAAGAGGATAATGTGAGGGAAAACCCTGCTACAGTAAGAAAACTTGCCCATTAGATAAAGGAAGAAGACTGGTTTTCAATGTTCATCTTTATCAAGGTTTTCAATAATTTTCGCCATTATGAATGTTCGATTTTTGTGCACGGCACACGGTAGTTAGTGGCTTTGATTGTGCACCAGGTAGCCCGTGCGAGTGTGCACCGCGCGCCCTCTTGAGGAGACTCTGGGTACGAGGTTAAGTGCGTAATTCATGATAGTTACGATAGATTTCGCCATTTCGGTGCAAACTTCGTCAAACTGCGCACCGAAGTTACATCTTAGATAATTTTGTGCACCAAGTTGTGCACCAAGTTGTGCACCAACTCAAACAATTGCGCACGGCACATGTGCCGTGCACATCGCTTTCTTTCTATACTGGAGTTTTCGGAGTACACGAACCTGGCTATCCACAATGAAATAGATAGCCGAGGTTAAGTAATGACACTGTATAAAAGAAGAGTACTGCGTAGCCAGTGTTGAAGGACAGGTAAAAAGTCAAAAGTGAGGGAACTGCTGAAACTTGAGAGAAGATACTGAAATTTCGAGCGAAAGCCTTTCGTGTTCATGCTTCACTCCGTCGAAGAGTTATCGCTCGACATGCCAGTATCTCCTTTCACAGTTTGCGTTACCCTTTTGGCTATTGAGACATAAATTTTGGAAATGTGGGAACTTGGACATAACTTGAATGATTGATGAAAGTTCGTCAAGCTTTGTCCTCAGAAATCGTTTTTTTGAGGATAGAGCTTGACGAACATTCATCTATCATTCCTTTGGCTTCTGACACGCTAGGCGATACGTAATTGGCATTACGGAGCGTTAATAGACTGCCATTAGGTAGTCTGTCTGTTGTGAGAGCCACGTACAACAAATACTGTAGATACAAGTCGCACATACTTCATTGGTAATTAAAAATGGAGCGATGCATTGGCAGTTCTGAATATAGTCGAACGAAGTAGAAAATGCTTTAAGGTGGTACATTGTCATAAAACGAGAAAACGAGAAAAACGTCACTGCCTTGTTCTCTCGTTTTTAGTACTACATGTACCTTTAAACTTTTCCTACTTTATTGATTACACGTATTTTTCATTGTTAAACTGCGTCTGACTACGGTGATCTATCCATTTTTCTCTGAGCCAATGGAAGACCATTTCATTCAGCAGCAGGAAAGCGCCATCCTGCTGTTTTGGTAAGATTGGGAAACAAGTTTGTAATGCTTTGAGGATTTTTTCTTTTCTTATACGACAGTAAGTTGAACAAACTTTACAGCAATTTAGGTGTGCTCCACGAAAAAACTCTGCGGAATTTCTCCTTTTTCAGGCCTAAACTAAATGCTGTGATACTGAAGGGAAAGATGAAAGCGGAGAAAGTAAGTTTGGGGAAGGTCAAGAGCTTTCTCTCCTGCGCAACATCAATCTGCAGATGCATAATCCAATAACCAAACTGACCTGCTATCTGTGACTGTAATAATGTCACCAGTTTTGAAAGTCAATTCATTGTCTTCGGCCGCTTCAAAATCGTACAATGCTCGAACTTTCCTTAACTGCAACAAAATCAGTACACCTAGTTATTAAATAATACAGAGGTGCTTCAAGGGATCAGCCTTACGCCAGATTACAATGACTTTGAATGGGTTAAACGAATTAAGTACTTGCTCTGTTCACAATTAAAAACTCTCTTGTTCAGGGTTGTCAACAACTTCAAATCATGTATCTTTGGGGGTGTAAATAATGGTGGAAGGTACACACCTTTTTTGAGGATGTACTTGATGATAAACTAGATGAGACTGAGGGATACAAATTTGAGGTTTTAGGCTAAAGTATAAAAATAAAGACATATATTATTCATCTGTATGAAAATGATCAGAAAATTGATACATAAAGATATACTCAACCTGGATAGAAAAAACTTAAAATGTTTAAAGGTTGACAATTGCCGTAACTGATCTCAAACTTATCAACCTTTAAACTTTTTACTTTATTTCTCACTGTCTACACAGTTTTCTATTCTTATAAAAAATGCTTACCTTGCTACTTTCAGATTCATGCAAAGATAGTTGAATAGCTAAAAAGACAATTTACAAAAGCATCAGGAAAGCCCTTGGAGATTTTAGGGTAGAATAATCAGGGTACAAGGAACTCCCATTTCCTCTCCCCTCCATCATGATAAAATACACTGTAATATAATACATTAAATTTTCTTCAGAACAGATTTACTCCTGGCTAAAAAGCTTTAAATTGTGGTAGCACACCATGTACGTTTATAAATCATTAAAAGACAGGGCTCATCCCTGTGAAGAGTAAAATCATCTGGCATTAGCCAGAGTAAAATGACAAAGTGTGCCCTTGCCCCTCAACAGCTTAAAAAGATCTTGTGTACACAAATTACTAATGTGTAAAAAAGCTATTAATCACTAACATATTATTAAGGCTTAATTTAAATAAACCTGAAGAGTGATCTTCTTTAGATAGTTTTCAAGTAAAAATTCATAACACGAAACAAACTGTTACCTAAAGCTAAGTCGTCTTCTTCTTTGGATGATTTAGTTGTGTTAGTTGAATTTGATGATAAGCCAATGTTTGACTGAGGGAAAAAAAAAACAAGAGAATTTTTGTTTGAGTTCCTTGAAAAGTTAATTACAACAGAAAATCTCAACAATTTTACTACCAATGGGAGAACAACACATACAGTAATTTTAAAACTTTGTTTCATTACCGCAGTTGTTGATTCAGGAAATTCTTCCTTCTCCCTCTTGAGTTCTTCATATAATGTTGGAATTAAGCTATGTGAGAAGTTAAACAACATTAAATACACAATCACTTTTTCTCCACCATGCAGGGCTTTTACAGTATTATGAAACCAAACAAGATCATTAAACTGAGAAAATCACTTTGAGTTATAACTATGTTTTGGTTTCACAACTCATATGTGTCATGTCAGAGGATAATACTAAAACAGGGTCTAATGATCTAAAAAATTAAAGATTTAGAAAAACTCACTTTAATTGTGGATCATCTTTAAATGTTTTTGCCCAATCCCTTATCATTCCTTTGAATTTTAATGCAACAGTGGGATGAACCTTAAGTAGAAGGCACAACACCAAAATGGAGTGTTACAGAAGTATTATACATGATATAAAGAGTCGTTCTCTGACCTGGAATTATTTTATTTTCGAGCTTTCGACTGTCTGGCTACAGTCTTCAACGGGAAGAAGACTGTAGCCAGACAGTTGAAAGCTCAAAAACAAAATAATTCCAGGTCAGAGAACGACTCTTTATATCATGTATAAACCTGACTGCACATCCTCTATCTTTAAGTATTATACAGTTAGAAAGACTACATGAACTGCACTGTACTGGTAGAGTACCGTACTTATAAGTATATAAGGCAAGTTTAAGTTCATTGAATAATGTATATGTAAAATGTAATATCTTGCAAACAACCACAATGACATAGCCTTTAAATTTTGAAGAATGTATATATCTGTTTTGAACATTAACTCTGCATGTTGAGATTACCATAATTATCCTTGAGGAGATAAACCTGCAATGACATCTTCCCCCCCCCCCTCATGATATTCATTGAAGTAAAGTTTAACAGAAACAGGCTAAATCCTCATAAATGATAACATTTATAGTAAATTATGATAATTATGAGAAACAGTAAGTAATAGATTCACAAATAAATGGCATTGAGCAACAGAATAGGGCAATTGCCCCCATCAACTTGAGAAACCATGTAAAAGTACAGCATCTAACAGGCTATGATAGTGTACTGTAGGTAGCTTGGCAGTATGACTTGCATATTTTTTCAGACAGGTCAACATTAAAGGTTCTGGTTAAATGAGCAGTTTCCTGTTTACTTTATTACAGGATGATGATGATGTTGTTGACTGACAAAAGCTTACACAATCCTGAATCATAAATAAAGTGCCATAGTTTTTATAACTTACAGTAGCTGGCCTCACTCAATTCTCCTCATCACAATAATGCAACTGAACACCTTTACCAGATTAATAAATTTATAGCACAAAAAGTTAAAAGGTTGGTAGACTGCTGAATTTATGATAAAGATTTCAAATGTTTTGAGCTATGGCCCTTTGTCAAAGAGTGAAACAAGTTCTAAAAGAGGAATGGCAACTGGACTAGGTTTTATACTAAAGCAAGCCAAGTGACAAAAATTAACCAATGAAATGTGAGAAGTAAAAACCAACAAATCAATGAACAAGCAATGACAAGGAAGTCACTTGCTATTTTGAATGGTGATCAGTAAACCAGCCCAGGGAGAAACCACCAGAGATTTCAGGGGAATAAGGGCCATAACTCAAAACATTAGAATTCTTCATCATAAATTTGGCAGTCTACCAACCTTTTAACTTTTTGTGCTGTTTTATACTGCCAATGCAGCATTCCATTTTTACATCACTGTCTCCATTCTAATAAATTTATAACTGGACTTTAAACCTTTAATGCCTAAGGCTCATGCCTGTGATGAGTAAAACTGAGCAAAATACCAAGGTGGGCCTAACCCCTACATGGGTTAAGCAATGTATGAAACTTTGTGACAAGAACCAATTCATCAGATTGAGTGCTACTGCAGCATTCCAACATCATGTACAGGTATTTCTGGTAAAAAGTTAAAATGTTGATAACTGCCATGACTGATCTCAAAAAGTTGTCAACATTTTAACTTTTTACCATATATATCACTGTCTACACATTACTCTATTCTTATATCATGTATTTCCAACTGTTTTGGTATTGTGTGATGCTTTACTAGAAAACACTAGCACTAGGCAAATTGATTTATAATAGATGTTTATTAATTTACCTTGGAAAGTGAGTTTCTGACTTCGCCAACAAAATCTCTTGAGCACACTTCCAAATGGAACACCTTTCCACAGTTGTTTACACAAGCATCAAGCAACTTGAAAAACAAATAAGCAAAATTTCATTATTTTTTTAATTATTATTCTTTAATAAACAAAACAGGATTTATGAACTTGGTCAACCCTTTGACTTGAGCATCTGTTGTATACTTTTCAACCAAAATGTGTATCAAAGATGTACATTTGCACATCAAGGAAAGCCCTAAATATATAACTCATCTTTACTATTCAATGATTTTTTTTTCTAAGACTTGAATCTTTGTTTACATTTTTAGGGCCCTTCTGAAATCTATTTTTTGATAAGCAAGGTCATCTCTTTATATATTAATATAAATAATAAGCCTTTCCTTATTGTAGGTCCCCCAATGGTGAGTAAAATCACGTGGTATTATCCAGCATAAAGCAATAGTGCATTAGCCAGAATAAAAAAATAATGGAGTATGTCCTTAGTAGAGAAGGGATTAAGAGTAAAATAGTGGAGTATGTTCTCAATAGGTAAGGTTTAAATTAAAGAATAGTCTTCATCAGTCTACTTTGCAAATAACTATTTAGAAGAAGGCAATAATCCTCTTACCGTTAATGCCTGAAGAGACACTTGTGGAATACGATGATTTACTCTTTTCATAATAGACTTCAATGCATCCTTGGGGCTAATTAAAAAAAAGAAAGGGGGAGTATGAATGACAAAGGTTCCAGGTACATAATCTGAAATCAAAACAAGGTACTGCTCTCACATATTACTTAAATCCAACATGCAAGATATTTTCCAATTAGTACTTTTGAAATGTTTTGCTTTTAATTATGGGTCCCCTAACTACTGAAATCAAAAAGAGCTTGATCCTTACAAGAAATATTGGTGTCATGATTGTTGCAATGGTTTTTGGAAAACTTTGGGACTCAGGCAATAGTAAAATGAGTTGACCTTGAGGACAACTAAGTTCTGGCATCATGTTCAGGAAGGCTAATAGTCCACTATTTTTAGTGAGGACTTTGACTTGCTATGCTTATCTCAGTCCATACTTAAAAACATTCACCTGACATTTTACCAGTATATAGACCTTATTTCTTGATTAAACTATGATGCTAAAGTCAGCAAGAAAGGTTGACTTATGAGAGAATCAAACTCACATCTTTGTGTTATGGACCACTACTCTACCATTTGAGCTATCATATAATATGTTAATCATGAAACATTGTCTTCATGCTACCCAGAGGATGATTCTGTAACAGACCTTACGTTTGGTAAATAAGAAGTGAATATGCTACAGGAGTTACATAGCCATGGTTCTAATGAGCTAATAGTCACAATGACCCAAAAGAGATATCATTCTTTACTACATTGTTATTACACAGGTGAGTATGGAAAATCCCAAATTATGACAGGTCAAAAGTTACATCATATTTCTCTATTATCACTTACAGGTGAATGTAACCATAAAAGCATTTATGCAAAATGGCAGCTTCATTTGTAATTGTTACCGTGGCTTTTTAAAACAACTTTTCCAACTGTTTTCTTTCCAATAATGACCCAGTCAATTATATTAATACAATTATTTGCCTTGGGTTCACCAACTGGGTTGTGTCTATGATGCATACACTACATCAAATTTTAAACAATGATTTCCACGTAATTCAAAATATATATCTACAAAGGCTTTGAATACATTGTAGTCAAGTCAATTCAAAACTGTTGAAAAAGGGTTAACATGTGGATTGCAATTCCGTTGGCAGATCCATTTCTAGCTTGAATTAATTCTAAGTCTGTTAAATATTAAATTATTCAGTTAGTATATCGGTGTATACACATTTTCATACTGCTTATAGAATGAGCCTGTATAATAAGTTTTAATCAACTTTTTATTGTAATTGTTTGGAAAAACTACACAATCCCTGTTTTTAAAACTTAAATTAAGACAATCCAAACATTAGATAAATCAGCCGAACAGTTAAGCACACGTATGCTATTTTCGTCGCTTGACAATGACACGAAAGAAAAGACAATGTATATTCATTTGATTACGAAAAATCCTATCACTTTACCCAGACGGCGAACGTGGAATCTGGTCACAGATGTCCATTATCTTCCCCCAGTCTTCAGTCGTATTATTAGCTGCTGTAGCTTTCTCTATAGGAACAGCGAATATTACACAATTTAATATTGTTTAAAACCTCAAAGCCACATTGATATTGAATTACAAGAGACTAAAGTCCTCGAAATTAAGAATACGCACCAACATCATCGCCAAATGGTGATGAACTGGAAAATAAGGGCATTTTCCTTGATTCACCAAGGCTATTAGGAAACGGCTTCAAGTTGTTTGGCTACGTTAAAAGATTCAGACACAGTTATGACTTCTTTCTCTTCCAGTGAGCAAAACAAGTTCTGCGCATGAATATAATTGTAAGCCGCTGACCAAATTAGGCTAGACAGAGCCGTAAATGACGTCACGAGTTACGTATGCAGTGCATCGCATTGCACGCTCTTCATTGGGCAATGCCCACTGAGCATCCTATTTGTAATAGACGATGCCGTAAATGGTGGCTGTCCATTTAAGCACAATGCACTAGAAACTCACCCACAGCAGGCAGGCACATCTCAACTGAATGAAATCCTTGGACATTTGCCAAAATAAACTTCTAAACTGTTCCCTTGTCCCAAGCTCTTTACCAGCAGCCAATGTAACCTTTAATAAAGGGACATGACCCCCACTTTGCTGAACAAGTTTATGTAGCATTAGATGGAATAGAATTTTTAAGCATGCCTTGGCCCCTAAGTGATTTCAGTTAGGTATAGAAATAGATGAAGAATGTTTTGAATACCATACTTCAGCAAGATGCATTTGCAGCACATAAAGGATATGTCATTAAAACTATAAATCCCATCTTTTTAAAAGCAGCTTTTGGTAAATTATGAATTGATATACACACCTACAGAAATTCAGACATTTTGGAGGTTAGAAAATATCAAGACTGCTGTTTATAAGGAAAGGTTAAGCATGTGAATGCAGTACATAAAATTAATTTTTTTGCTTCTTCACAATCCCTAATTTCATTCTCCCCTCCCTAAAAGAAAAATAATTTAAACAAAGCATGGAAACACAATATATTGTGATGGGATTCTCAGAAATTTTTATAGCTAAAAAAATTTAGTAAAATTATTCATTTATTTTCTCTTGAAGTAATGCAACTGTAGTTTCCATAATCATAACTCTTGCACTAAGTTCAGAGTTCCTTTGAGCCAACTCTTGAACAAAAATGTCTCTTTTCTTCACCTCTCTCTGTAACTCCTCAATGTGATTTTGTTGCCATTTTAAACACTCAATAATTGCTGTACTCTCATGGTTAGTGCTTAATTTCTGAAGATGCTGGGTAAGGTCTTCATTACCTGAAGTTGAATTGCTTGCACCACTACAAACAGTTTGGTTGAAATAAATATCTTTTGGATAGACAGTACTTCCTTTATAATAATTTTGAAGTTGTGTATCAATTTTACTCCTGATAGATTCGGCTCCAAGTTTGGGATCAAACTTTTGATGAACCCTTGTATTTGTTACAGGAATTGGTGAAAACCTTATGTCAAAGACATCATCATGTGATTTTTGGATGTTTGATTTCTTATCACTGGAATTAGGTGGAATGTTCTCTTTAGCTACATGAGGTGAACAATTTAGCTCAGTTTCACCATACTCATTTTGACCAAAGGTAGGACAGCTGAAGGCATCAGCAGGTAACAAAAAAGTCTCTGAAGAATTTTGGCTGCTCTTTCTCATCACTTGTTTTTCTTTGGTATTTGATGCTAATTTTCTGGAATGAACAGGACTATTTTTTACATTCTCCAGGATGTCAGTAACAGATGGCAAAGGGTCATTCCCAGAAATGCAGTTCCTGGATTCACTGGCTGGATGTTGGAAAGTTGTACCTTCCACGTCATTTACCGGTTGTAATTCAGTTGGCACTGCGTGGCTATTCCTGGGAATCTTTTCTGAATTAAGAACGAATGATTGTGGAAAATTCCGCGAAACTGTATCCATGGCGACATGTTTAGACATTGCAACTGAATCAGATTCTTTTGAAGTTTTTTCCGGGATGCCATGAAGTTTTCTCTTCGCAAGTTTCCCTGCATTAAAGGTACCAGCTTTTTTCCTCCACTTGGGTTCTAAGGCCTCATTTTTTGTCCGACATAGCTTGAAAACTAAAGTGACAAGCTGAAGTTTTCTTTCAGCGAAGCCAAGAGTAAAAAACTGCTCCTTGGTTAGGGTCGCTTTAGCACTGAATTCGTCGCGGAGAATCCGGTACACTACCTGAATGAACTTCATGTCATTCTTTCCGAGGAGTTCGTAGCCTTTCGAATAGAAATACTGGGCTAAATCAAGAGAGAACTCCGTCAGGACGAAATGAAGAAGTGGCAAGAAGGCAGAAGGCTTTCCAACGCTGAGTCCTTCAATATCCAGTTCCCCACTGTAACTAACAGCTTTCAATTCCGAATGCAGCTTTCTTAAATTGTTCTTTAAATCTCCTGTAGTCATTTTTAACTTGAAAGAGGAAAGTGAAATGTATGTAGTGTGCTTTATGGATCGCGCCTAAATTCAAAGTGGGTACTGGGACTGAGAGTTCTGTTCGATTCCTAGGAATATAAGTCGTAACAAATCGTTCCAATTCGTAAACAACGTAGCCAATAATAAGGTTCTGTTGCGAGTATTCGGGTTTAATCGTACATCGGTGTGATTTACATTTCAGGTTCAATTGAAGAGCAAAGTAAATTAGGAAAATTGAGAAAGTAAACTGGCAAATGTAAACAACAAAAATTCAGTCGACCTGACCGAGATTGGAACCCGCGTCTACGTGTAACCGGACCACTGCTAAGCAGATGAGTTATCGAGCCAACTGGTACCGGTTTTCCCGTTTAACCATTCTCGTGGGATAAATCATGAGAACTTCTCTGAAAGTGATTTACATGTGATATAACAATAAGCAGTCATGATTCATACAATTCAGGTACCCAAGCACGCAGATAAACAGGCCATGGACACAGAATAGAAAGGATGGGATTCAGACAATCTGAGTTAGATCATTTATTAGAAACTACGATTATTGACGTCGTATTTGATACTTGATGCTTGTTTTTCGACCTTCACAATACAGTACTTCATAGCTTGTAAAAGGATTATGATGAATGGGTTGACGTCAAAATCAGCTAAAAACAACTTTCACCCCTTCACCAAGAAACAATACACCTCAGTAGGTTAAAACGCTCCGACGGAAGTTGTATTCAGGAGAATGCCGGCGTTGGGACTACTCTTGGGGTTGACTTAAACTTCTGTAAAAGAAAGGACGTCGTCTTTGACTTTCCCTCGTTTGCTTAAAGACTTGCTGTTACTGATAATTAGATAAAATATTAATTAGAATAATAGTATTCACATGTTAGTAAGAATATTCAAATTTACAGCACCTGTCAAATTATCGATCAAGTGGTAAGCCTGCTCAACTGTAAAACACATCAGAAAGTAGTGATGGATCAACAAGCCAAACTTAGAAACAACAATTTGGAGAAGAACGCACACCTTGGTTCGAAGGATGGGTTAGTTCAGAAGAATTCATCCCAGAGTGTGAAATGTCATAAATATTGCACGTCAAATGGTCTTCATCATTATAATTGCTTGCCAAGTCATTTGAAGTTCAACAAATTTGTTCGGACTGGCTATCGGATGGATCTGAGCACTTGGCAGTGTCTGAAGAGCCTTTTTTATCTTCATAATGAAAGCTTCAATATCTATTCCCACGGTAAGAGAAATGTGAGCAGCCGAATCTGCTTCGATTACCGGTCACCACCAGTAAGTGGATAGCCAATAAAGCGCCATTACAGTAGATGTGGTTGTTTACCTTTGTGGTTTACTTGTGTATAACATTCACTCTTTAGTCTCAGTGAGACCACATCTCACTGGTAATGAATTTTAATGTAGCTAAAGCGCTTGAAGTCTTAAATTTTATTTCGTTTTACCTTAAAACTTAAACGTGCTCTCAAAAACTTTTTATCATAAAGTTCTTTTAAAGCTGAAAGTTCTAAACATGCTTTAGGATTAATAGTTTCTTGAAGCTTAATGCTTAAACCTAGTCAAAAACTTGATACCAATGATTACAAATCCACAGAGCCATAAAAGTTTCCAAATGTGTTAATGAGATGAATTCAGTTTATTCCAGCAAATACTGTTCATTCCAGAAAGGAACAGATGATCTGTTAGTACTAATTTTGTCTAAGTGCAGGCTCTCATTTGGACAAAGATATAATAATGGCAGTGGCATAGCTACTGGGTGGCCTGGGGAAGCCCTGCTCTCTAAAAAATTACTGGCCCACTCCCACTTGTAGAGCAATGTAATTATTAACCCCTGCAAAGTTGGACATTGCCACAATTGCAAGAGTGCAAGATGGCATGTTTAAGTGGTTAAGAGGCATTCCTTCAAATTTGTAGTAAATGTTGCCCCCCTGAGAATTTACTGATGCCTAGTGGTGCACCCAAGGGGTGAGGGCTTAAAGGGCTTAAGCCCCTCCCTTAGCAGCCACAAAAATTATTTCTATTTGCGTCCATGAAAAAAAATTGTAAGATATAACATAATAAAAATTGAATTCTGATTTGATTGTTTTTTTATAAATTGCTTTTATAGGTCTTTCTGCAATATTGTTAATTCTCATGACACCATACATCTATGGCAAGATAAGTTCAAGTCGCCTTTACATGTTCATGTATTCTATCCACCACATAACATCATTCTTATGTGTGCTCTTTAGTACAATATATCACCTGATGATGTGCCATGAGAATGGGGAGAAAGTTTATGAAAATTTGATCAAACTTGACATGCTTGGAATATGGTTGGTAACTACATTTGGAGTCATTGTTTTCATCAAAGTAACCTTATTCTGTTTCCCATGGTTGTACAAGATGGTCTTAACAGCATACTCCTTAGTGGGAGTTGTCAACTTGATTTATTTTCTTAGGGGAAAGACTGTCAGGGAACGATTTGAACCTCTTGTATGGATGGGCCTTGTGAGGAGTTTACTATATGCATTAAGAGGATACATGGTATGGAGTGGGTACACCAGTGTAAAAGTCAAAACTGTCTGGTTTCTGCTAGGAATGGAACTGTTTGGCTTTTTGGGTGGTGTCATCAATACTAGTCGTTTTCCAGAAAGGTGGTTGGATGGGAAACTTGACTACATGTTAAACAGTCATAACATTATGCATGTCGTTGTCCTGGCATGCCCTGTTTTCTTACATTTTGGGATTGTATTAGACTTTCAGTGGATGGAAACTGCTCAATGCCAGGCTTAAGTAAAGGACACAGCATCAAGAGCTTCAGCAAGTACACATGTGGGTGCAGTATATAATTATACCTCACTGCATGGACAGTTTAAGTGTATGTACTGCTGGATATTTTACATTCATGCCATCATTTTGGCAACCCAGTAGACTGAGTTGAAATACAAATGAAAAGTAAAACATCTAGCTGTACTATACAGTAAACTATTACACAGGTTATGTAATATCCAACAACATTGAAGCTTACACTCTTTCTACTGTAATTTCCAAAGTTGAACAAAATTTCAGATTGTGCAACATGTGCCCAATTTGAAATTGTGGGGATTGGTTATGAGATTCATTTTGTTATACTTCTAATGATTTGGTGCATGCTACAAGACTTGCAATCTTTATACATCTTCTGACTTTCAAAATAGCTTTAGTAATGTTTTAATTACAGTGTGTATTATACAGGTATATCAGTTTTACCAAATTTTTTATGGCAAATTTATCAATGTCATCATACTAAAACCTGGTTAACAAACTGCCTCTCTTGGTCTTATAACCATTCATCTTTTGTGTGCCAGATATAGGTATTCTGTGACCTTGTTTTAAATTTTAGGCCACTAGTATGCAACTGCATCTGCTTATAACTGGTAGAAAGGAAACACCAGTGCTGTTCATGGGCTGCTTTTGATTGGTAGTAGATCCTTTCCTGGTGTAGGCTTTTAGGTCCTCACACTTCTAAGTCAGTTGAATTGTTGGTTGTATGATCAGCCTAAAGAGAAATGAGAATATTTGGTGTCTGGTACCTAATTGTGATATGTAGAATAACAATAAATGCCATCAAATTTGAACCAGACTAAGAATAAGGGTTGGAACATGTTTCCATGAGTTTGGTATGCACTAATGAAGGTTATCAGGGTAACCCTGTTCATGAGTTCAAGTTTTTGTCAACTGGGTCTTAGGACAGGGCAGATAAAATTCCCATACCAATTCCATCCAGAGAGATGTTATGGAAATGGATCCTGAAGAGATGGTTAGAATTAGGATGAGGAATAACAGGGTCAGATTTCATACGCGTTTGCCATTATTCGATAAAATGCGCGAGACGTGTTTTGATAGCGTGTTTTTAACTTACCCATCCACCCCTATCCTTTTCGACTAATTCTCGTATTCTTCCGATGGTTGCATTCTTCTCCATCGGAAATGATTGCGCCGTAAAATTTTATTTCGAATTTCCATCTTCCACTTCCTGATTTTGTCCATTTTCCAGCGAGACATAAGCTTTCCTACGTCTTCGTAGTCCCATTTTTCGCGCGCGGTGTGCGCATTTAGTAAACAGTCACTGCGCACTACTGCTGTCCCCATGTAGCATCCACCAAGGACATTTGACATGAGTAAAATCTGGAGAAGCGACCCGAACGTTGCTCGTTTTTGATTTCTTGTTAACTTTCGCCAGAAGCGATCAGTGTAAACTGGAAGTGAACCGAACAAGTCGCGGGTCAAATATTGCACGATTTAAAACAATCTCATGCTATCACTGTTTTTAAATACTTACAGCTGGAAAAGAAGCGGGTTACCCGCGCACAACAAACCAGATGTTATGAAAGATATATGGCGACGCACTCACTCCTTGACTGAGAAACAAATTTGCGGCCACCTTGTTCATAAACATCAGACGAAAGGAAACGAAGTGCAAAGTCCTTGGCAGCGAACTTGGTCAATGACTTAGTTGCGGACTTCCGGTGTTCACAGGCTGCACGCACGACCCACGAAGGCACGAAACGAGCCGGTTGCGAAGTTCTAAGGTTCTCTGGCACAGTCTCTGGTTCTGCGCATCTGGTGTTACTAATACCTACTGCGCTTCTGTAGTTACATGGTTTGGTAGTTCTACGGCTCAGTGGTTCTGTTTCTACTGTTCAATGTTTCTTTGAACATTTCAAAAGGTTTATTGAAAAATTTCTGGGTAATTTTTCAGGGGAGTATTTACCTTACCACTCTAAAATTTTTACCCGGTAGTGCAAACTGCCGTACGCACGTACGTAGATTTTAACCCGGTTTACACTGGAACATTTTTAAGAATGGCACGGTTAAAATTTTGGCACGGGTGCCGCTATTTCTGTTTGGCTCGTCACGGGTGATTTTCGCAGCGAAAATTCGTTTAAGACCCGACTGATACAAGTTGGGATAACCATTATTTTCAGCGGGAAACAGGTCTCGTGAGATCAAATTATCCCTATCCTTTCTGATAATCCAACCACGACTAAATTGAAAAAGTTTGCGCAACTCCAGCATTGTCGAAAGCGAAAACAGCCATCTGGCCTCACATGACAAAAGCTAAACAGCAACACCTGTGACTCGTGATATCGGTCAGTGAAAGATTTTCAGGGATGAAAGATTATTTCCCGTCACGTCAACCGGAACTACTGAAGAGATTTCACGGTTAAAGACGTCACATCAGCTATCATATTATTTGTTGCCTGCGAAAAACAGTTCAGTTTAACATAAAAAAAAAACAAACAAAAAAAAAAAACATTGTAATTTAAAAATTCATGAGAATTTCAATACAGTAATCGTATCTGCCAGAAATCAGATGAGTTGTTGTCTCGTTCCAATAAATGAAACCGTAACACAGCTTTCATGCTTCAGGGGAATGCATTGACAACTACAGAGAAACAAGTCTAGCAAAACCACCGTCCACAGGCACGTCCAAAAAGCAAGTATAGGGAAAAAAATAGGAAAGTATAGGAAAGTAGAGAAAAGAAATTCTTGTGCGCTAAGCAGTGTCGTTCTAAGAGACTGGGTACTAAAATTTCAGACTCATGTAATTTTAATATTTTTTGAAGACTTTGTATGTCTTTCGAATTTCGAGTTATGAATAATGTATGTTTTTCGGTGGTCCCACTCTAAGTATAATACTCGTTTGTCAATATCCACTAGATACTTCGCCAGATGGATCCAAGCTGATGTAACTGTGTATCATGAGCGAGGGAGATGTAGCCAAAAGGAGAAATGAAGTTGATTGGACACGATTTGGCTTGGCTGAAGATGTCAGGGGAAGTAGACATCAACCGTCAAAATACACAAGTATTGATGACAAGGAAGCTGACTCAACAAACGAACATGTTCGGGAACTATTCGATGAGGAACAGGTAGGCATTTTAACTAGCTAATACTGGGTAATTTGGGAGACATTTTAAGTTGTGAACTAAGCGTTGAGTTTTGCAAATACGTTCCAAGTAACGAATTTTGCCGTTAAAAACATTACGTAGAGCTCATCGTCCGAACTTCCAGCTGATAAGAAATTCTAATTTAATCCTTACACTGGCGACCGTGTAGAATTTGCTGTAGCCAATGCCAGATGATTTCATATAGGCAGAGGTTAACATTTGGTTGTGGAAGGGTTAAAAACCTAATTTTAAACAAAAAGTCTTTTACTAGTAAGGCAGCCCCCGTAAGTATTTTATTTATTCAAGAGACGTCAGATAGTTTCATTGGGCTGAAGGAGACACCTGGGGTTTAGAAGGCTTAGCTTCATGTATTCAAGCTGTTTTGAATTTCGTTGTGTATAGTTTGAGTGAGGTTAGTGAACTTGTCAGAAAGAACTGATTTCCTAGATCTATTGTGGATACCGTGCTTCGCAATATGCTCTCCTATATTGCTCTCTCAACATAAAATCGTTTCGAGTATAGTGTGAACCGGCGAAGGATTACACGTCGAAAACTACTCCCAACTTCAGGAAAACATACAATCCTACTCCACAAGGGGTCGGTGTACAAGGAACAAGACGACTTTTTGCCTTAGGAGTCAACAAATTCCCTTAATCGGTGTTTAATTCTACAACTTTGTTTGCAATATCAAGACATTTTCCCTGTCGTTTTCTTTTGTTACAACATCCGCAAGGACAAAGCATCAATATAATACACAAGCTCATTCCAACATTCCCATTCTCGCTAAAAAGCACGTAATTGTTGTTTGAACGAAGAGATCCTTAACCTCAGAAAGTGATTCATAGATTTTTTGATTTTTTCATTCAGGTTTTTTTCTCAGTATTCGGCGAACGCGTCACACGCATTCGTATTTGCATTGTTCAACATCTACACAAAACGCCATGGAAACGCGCTGCGAAATATTGTATTTTTCCCTCTGTCTTTTTGACGTTGGATGCTGCAACACTTCAAACGCCATTGAAAACATCTACCTCGGAGAACTGAAACTACAAGAAAGAGGTCATGATGGATGTGATCTTGTATACATCTTGATCTCAGCTGTTCTTGTGCAACCAATATTTCCTGGTGTTTCCTTCGCAAAAGCAAACTGTGTTTGCTGTGCATTTTTAAAGGAATTAGCATTGTTTTTCGTTATGTGAACTCTGTGGTTGACCAAAAACCCAGAAGCTCGTGGCCTTGCGTCCACTGCGGCGTTTTCATGTTCTCACGAAGTTTTAAATTACAAATGGCCCCAAACCGGCTGAAATCGTTTGTTTGACCTCTTGAAAAAGCATTCTTGTTGCTGTGACAACATACACAGTTGGTAAACTTTGGGTCATTCTTTGTAAAACTTTGCTTCAAATAACCCTGTCACCTAATCATTTAATCTTTCAATGTTCAAATCTGCATTTTGGGTTCTTTTTCCACCAATGAACTCATTAAATAGACTAAAACAGAATAAGATAAAATAAACCAGTCCTTACAAAGGGACTACCCTGACCCATTATGTGGAACAAAGCTAGGTATTGTTTAATGCAATGTGATCATTAGTTCTTCTTAAAGAAGTTAAATATCAGGTTTTTTATTCCAAATCTGAGTAAGGCAACAATGAAAAAGTGTTACCCAGATGAAGTATAGTTGTATGAGGGTTTGTCCATATTTAAATATTGCTTTAGAAAATACTTCATAATATTGTTTTGAAGACATGGAGATATAATAAAATATGACAACAAAGCATTTAATGATTAATTAAGTGTCTAGTGTGGGCAGAACAATATGGCTAAACTGACCTGATGGTTAGTTATCTTTGGAAGGATTCTTGTTATTTGCTTGTGAGACAAATCTGCAACTGTAAGTTGACTTGTCTTTTAATCCTTTTAAATCCTAACCTAAGAAGTTTGTTATTTGTCTGTTAGGCAATAGCCTGGAGGTAATTTTTTTGTGCAGAAATTCATTATCAGAAGGGCATTTGACCACAAAATTACCCACATCATCAGTTCATATGAAAATTGGACGTGAATATTTGTGGTAATTAGGAAGCATAGGGTTCAACAAATTTCTTTTCACCACTTTTTGGTAGATTATTTGTTTTGAATTGTCTGCAACATATATTGGCTTAAATACTTAAGTTTCCAGTAGCCATGTCTGTAAAGTAGATGCAGTGTATAGACGCTCAAGATATAAGTTAGAGGATATATCTAATAACTATGGGAATTCTCTCTGTACTATCAATCCAAAATTGTGATATTTTTAGTTAGAAAAATGAAAACTTTGGTATTTGGAAGCACAAACATGTCACTTTTCCATAATATCACTAATACCAGAAGAGTATGTTTGGAAATAAAGTATACTGCACTGAACTGAAATATGTTTCATATATGTTATTAATCAAACTGATCCAGAGTCTGTAGGAGTCAAATTTCCCTTAGGAACATTAAAGAGTGTGACTAGATCATTGTTATAGCCAACTGGCTCCTTAGTATATCACAAAATGCTATGTACAATTCTCTCTTTGATATTAGCCATCTGTTCCATCTTGAATTTAACTCTTTTTGGTTTGTATCAGGCATTTTTAATTTTACTCTGGCTAACGTCAGATAATTTTAAGCAACAATAAGAGATGTATTGGGCCAGAAAAAGTTAAGAATATCTCACTTTGGTTCATATCTGACTTTTTAAATTTTATTCTGGCTAATGCAAGACTGGTAAAGGGTTCAAACAGCATGTGAACCAGTTTGTACTACAGAGCAGGAAACTCATTTGGACACTCCTGGGATGTTGTAGAGGTGACAAACAACTTCTCAAAATATTTGTTTTTAAGTGTAGCCAACGAAAATTCAGTGATCACCAAGTAAAATGCTATGTTAATTGTCAGACAGTCTAGTCAGTGAAATAACTATTATTTTGAGACCTTGAGTGGACATATTCTGATCATTTATTAGTTACTGATTGTCATTAGTTGTCATTTCAGTTTGACTTATTATTATCATAAGTTGGTAAATAATATCAAAATTTTTCATTATCTGTGGGTCCTGTAGGTTAAAAAATAATACTCTCGAGGACTAATGTACTTAAATTTCTTATTTGAAGGGAGATTTAGAAGAACAAAAACCATGGTGGAAAGCAAACTTTTTTATCACTGAACCAGTGTTATTTGGAACATGGGATGGTATGAGAAAATGTACCATATCATTGTGTGTGTATATCCCTTCAAGTTCATAAGGAAACTGGGCATTAATAGTGTAAAGATGTTAATCCCACACTACCATATAATACATATTATTTATGAGTCTACAGTTTTCCCTAATTATTAATGGTGTTTTTATTTGCAAGGACTTGCCCATTATTTTTCTAACCTAACGAAATATCATGAGCAGGTATTTGCCAAAGTAACATTTCATGTATAGCAGCTGGGTAGATGCCCAAACTCAGTTGAGCTGTCAATGAAAAATCAATATTTGTTTAAGTGTACCTGGATTTCTGTTGTTTTGAAAAGTAGATATCACTGACAAACCTGACTGAACTTCAGTTGCATTATATTGCAAGAGTTAAGTTGGTATTTAACACCACATGCTCTAAAATTTAGATTTTGGCAGTTCAGATGGCAGTACAATTAGTGAGCACTGTACAATTAGTGCAAAGATATAAAAAATTTTGAAGCTTATTTGACTGAAGGTTCAAAGCTTTTAGGCAGAAACTAATGGTATGGCAAATTTACCCTCAGCTCCAGTCACACTTAACAGTTTTCTTGAACTTAAACAATGATTTTGTTTTTGAAAATTTTTTTCCTGCAGGTGTGTTCACATCATGTATGTTAAATATTTTTGGAGTAGTTATTTTTCTTCGCACAGGTTGGACTGTTGTAAGTTTGCATTATCCCTTTTGTGTTAGATATTAATATTATTAAATTCCTCTGCACAAGGTTTACACAAACTACTGTAGCTGTCTAGTATCAAATGTATTTTACAAGAACTTAGAACAAGTGACATAAATACTGCAAAGCCATCATTAAGATTGTTGATAAAGATGGAATGTTACTTTAGTTGTGCTGAAATTTTCAAATTCGAACTGACTTGTCCTTTGTTATTTTTTCAGGGTAATGCTGGAATTGGTTTGGCCTTATTTGTAATCCTTCTGACACTTTTGATATCGTTGGTCCCCGTGCTCTCTGCCATTGGAATCATTGACCACATTGACCACATTGAAAGTGGGGGCATATACTTTATATTGACCCATATACTAGGGGCAAGAATTGGAGCTACTATAGGGATATTGTATTGTTTTGGACAAGTAAGATATACTCAATGTGCTGTTACTAGATTTGTTTTTTCATTTATCTGTCCATTTGTTTCAATGTTCATTTCTTTGTTTGTTCACTCACTCACTCTCTCTCTCTCTCTCTCTCTCTCTCTCTCTCTCTCTCTCTTTCTCTCTCTTTCTCTCTCTTTCTCTCACTCTCACTCTCACTCACTCACTCACTCACTCACTCACTCTATTTGTTCACTTACCCATCTGTCTGTCTGCCATCTGTCCATGCATTTATTCATTCGTCATTTGTTTGTTCTTTCATTTGTTTCTTCATTCATTTGTTTCTTCATTCATTTGTTTCTTCGTGCATTCATTTATTCATTAATTTAAGTGCTAGCTGTAACCACAAGCTTTTGTAATGGTTCATTTAAGGTGACTATATTGACTATCAATCCTTTTCTCTGGAGGCTGTGACTGCCTTTAGAGTAGCATCCATGTATTCCTAACTTACCTCATTTGTTTCTTTTACCACAGGGCCTGACACTAAACTTTTGTATGAAAATGAGCTTCTGTTTGCATTTAATTTAAATCTAATTATTGTATGAAAGCTTTTGCACCAAGCCTTGTTTTACAGCAAAGGGAAAAGGTGAAACATGTTGCATTCTGAAGTTCTAAGAGTATAGTCTCCACCATTATGTGTTTAAAATTTATTTCTTCTGAATTCAGTATTTTTCTTTCCTATTTCCAATTTAGGCAGCCAGCATTTCTCTCTTCTCCTCTGGCTTTGGAGAATCCTTGGCTGAAACAACTGGTTGGGAGAATCACTGGGCTGCCAGAACTATAGCTCTCATTGCTGCCCTGATCATTTTAGGAATAATTTTAGCTGGTGTAAAATGGGTTGTGAAACTGCAACTGCTGCTTTTGGGAGTGCTTGTTATTTCTGTTTTGGATTTTGTAATTGGTACATTTTCTCACACAGATTTAGGTATGTAGAGGGATGACACAATGGCTTAAAGGTGGATTTTTAACCAGTGTAAGAAGTGGGGACTGTAAGAAAACTGGCCATATTGAAAATAAAGTCTTGAGCAATGGGTGTCAGTGTAGGTAGTCGAGGATAACAAGATGCAATAACTTTGGGTGAAACAACCACCTGAAATGTACGAAAAGAAACTTTGACATTTCAAGCAAAGGCCCTTCGTCTGGAAGTTAGTGAAGGGCCTTCGCTCGAAACGTTGAAGTTTCTTTTTGTATATTTCAGGTAGTTGTTTCACCCAAAGTTATCGCATCATATTGAAAATAGGATAATTTTGGCATAACTTCTACTAAAGGACAAAAAAATATGTCAGATCCTATGTTTTAAGAAAACACTCATCCACACTGGCCAAATATCATCTAAAATCTTAACTTTGATTATTAGTTTTGAAGATCTATGTAAAATGGATAAAGTAAGAGAATAAGAAGGGAAGGTGGAAGGTGAGGACAGTGAGGGAGAGCAAGGACAAGGGAAGGAGCACAGGAATAAAAAAGGAGCATGATGGGAAGACTAAAGGAGGCATAAGTAGAAAGAGTGACATGGGCACAACTAGAGGAAGGGGGGTTGGAGGAAGGTGAGAAGAATGACAAGGGATTGGGAAGGAGAAGAAGAGATAGGAGAAGGAGATGGAAAAGCGAAAATAAAAAGTGAGGAGTTGGAACGTGAAGAGAGTAAGTGGATGAGAAAGTGTAAACAGCTAGGAAGGATAAATGGTAAAAAGAAGTAAAAGAAATAGAAATGAAAGGTGGAAAAATATGAAAGAGAAGAGAAAGAAAAAGAAAGGTGTGAGTACGGGAAATGGGGAAAATAAAATGACATAAGTGGAGAAATCAGTGGTGGAGGAGAAAAGGAAGAATGAGGATTTGGAAAAAAGGAAAGATGAGAGATCAGGAAAGCGTATCAATTGATGAGAAAAAATATGAATAAAAAAAGTAAGGAAAGTGTCATAGAGGACAGAATAGAAACGATTCCGTATTAAGTTGTATGTCGTATGCAAAATATGTTACCGCAAAAGTATGGCTTTCCTTCTCTCCAACCCCCTGGGTGGTCACTTACGTAAAACAACCGACCAGAAAGTGTTTCTAACGTTCTTGAACATCATTGTTTACAGCTAGTGGTTTTACTGGTTATAAAGAAGACAACATGGTTAGGAATATAAACCCAGGCTTCTCAGAAGACGAGTCGTTCTTCACCGTGTTTGGGGTATTTTTCTCAACGGCAACTGGCATTATGGCGGGAATTAATATGAGCGGGGATTTGAAAAATCCAGGTGTCAATATTCCTACGGGAACATTAGCTGCTCTTGGAGTGAGGTAAAAATTATTCTTTATCATGGAATGACCATCTTCCCTCAAAACTACTCCCAACCTTCTCCTTAGAGCAATGAGAAGATTGTAGTGCAAATGTGCAATCGGGATAGAATCCGACTTGCATACCTAAGACAGAGAGATTAAGTTATTGCATTCCTTCCTTATGGTTGAATCGAGGAAGAATTAGACTGATGTGCCCAAGACCGAGGAGTTAAGTTCCCGAAGACGTCAAAGTGACCTTGAAACTCAAGTAGCCTGAAATCAAATTCCAGGTCGTGTTGCAGTGATGCAGCTGAAACTTTACCTGTTGAAGCAGTGGTTTTAAAACTCCTCCCTCTCCTTTTAACAAAGAAATTATTCTCTCCTCTAAGACCAAAGTAGCCATTTTAATTTGCGAAATAAAAAATTAAAATAAAAAATGCAAAACTTTACTCCACCATCTGAGTAATTACTTTCTTGGAAATGCAACGGTTACCGGCCAAGCAAACTAACACGTTCCTCAAAGGTCTTTACAAATTTACTCCTTTAGGAAGGAATTTCCCCCAGTCTTATAGCTTATTGGAGTACTCATGCGTTTGTTTTTCAGAAGCCTGGATTCCGAAGTCAGTGGTTTCAACTTTGTGGGTTTTTTTTTTTTAATTCTAGTGGAATATTGTACATGTTGTTTGCTTTGTTACTTGGTGCAGTGTGCACGAGGGAAGCTCTACTCTCCGATTATATGATAGCATCTAAGGCAAGTAAAACTAAAATGCCGTATATGAATGAAATTCCCTCTTTCTACACTTAACACGAACACACAGACACCACAAACAAAACACAACAACGTATTGATCTCATTTTCTTCGTAGGTAGCCTTAGTCGGTGTCCTCTTTTTATTTGGTCTTTATATCTCATCACTCTCATCTTGCCTTGGGGCGCAGTATGCTGCCCCCCGGATTATTCAATGCATCAGTCGGGATAACGTCATACCTTTAATTAAACCTCTTGGCAAGGGAGTAAGTATTCCATTGTTGACCTTTGGCTGATAAATTTTAGTATTTTAGGTTTATCAAGTTCATGTTATTTAATACTTTCTGCGTAGTATCCTATTCTCATATCGTTTACATCAGAGATTTTTATCGCGATTTGTACGGTTATTTTGATGTGATTTTTCTGATATACCGTTTTGCGATTTGAACGACCCTCGTCACTGTTGCTGCGATTTAGCCTCCAATTTTTATGACCGTTTTATGGAAAAGCCGTTATAAAGTTGTTGTGGAACAGCAGTGAGTTGGCGTTTAATCGCTGGTAGTTCACGAAAACTGGGTTTTCAAAAGTTGCCGACGCCCGACGCAAATTGCGGGCTGCTTTTAGCATATGCGCCATGAACTTTTTGTATCCCAAAGTATGGATTGGATTTGATGTGGTAGATAACTGACATCGATATTATTGTCGATAGTGAACATTCAATTCTAACGACTTATTTAGTGATGTACGTATTTATAACAAAGGAATGAAACGCACTGTAGCATATGTTGAGAGAAGTTTTAAATAAGTACTTGGTTGTGGAAATCAATAGCACTTTAACTGATCTCATTCCCTTGGTTACGATGATATGTATAATGGCCTCAAGAACTCGCTTTTCAGTCGTAAAAATACACAAGAATGTACCTTTAGGGCATTCATATTTTAAATGCTCTGGCTACTTTTTTATTTCCTTCTACTGTTTTTATGACGAAATGAAAACCTTGGAAAACGAATCCAAGTTGCAGTCAGGTGTGCGATGAAGATCGTGCCGAAATCGCCATTATAAAACGGACCTTAAGTTTTCACCATATTTTGTGTTGCAGACAAGTTCTTAACCTCCATTACATTTCTCTCCACTCACAGCGTGGAGCAAACCAGGAGCCCTATGTGTCTTCAGTGTTCGTTGGGTTAATCGCCGTCACGCTTATCCTGATCGGCAACGTCAACTCCCTGGCCCCAGTTGTCACCATGCCGTTTTTGATGACTTACGCCGCGATAAATTATGCTTACTTTAAACTGGTTATGTGTGTGGACTTGCAAAATCGGAAAAAACTCGTCGAGCATGGAGTTCTTGTGGAACCTGCGGCAAAGGAGGCTCAGGGAGAGGATGCCAAGCTTGTCTCGAAACCGAAAATGATGGATAGTCTTTTGACAAAGGATTATGGGAGTAACGGACAACGTCAGCCTGCTGATGACGTTACACTCATGGATGAATACGAAAAGTCAGATGGATGTGAAAAGGAGAATCTAGAGAAGGACCTTTTAGAGGGTAACGAGAGGGTAACGGAAATGAGTGGGATAACTGGGGATGATGATGACGTCAATAGTAATGTCCCTGCTACCGCAGAAGATGTAATGAAATTAAGCGGCGAAGTAATATCAGATCAAAAGAAATTATTAAATAAAGATGATGAAAGTGGGCGTGAAATAAAAGAAAGAAAAACAGGTATGAATGTTTTTTTTTTCTTACTAATGGTTATATACCTTGAACCGAGGTGCTTAAGCGATGCATGGATAATTTCTATAGAACTTAAGTCGTGCTAGCAAGTACGACTTCCAGCCCGCTAATTTTTCTTTATTCTTGCAGCAGAAAATCACAGGAAGAAACTGCGTTATCCTGAACCACATTTTAAAATAGAAATAGAACAAAGGCCGTGGACAGAATTTTCGCGACTTACGAATCGTTGGATCTCGCTGGCGGGAGTAAGTACTCTGTCATAATCAGTATCCATGTCATAATCAGTCGAGCACCGTGGCAACGAGTATTGCCGAAAAAGAAGCGCTCTTAGGATTAATATATATAAACTCTGTGAAGGACATCCAAACCCCACACACCGGATTGTTTTCGATTCCAGTGCAATGAGGAGATGGCTGAAAAATCCATGTCTTAATGGAAGTACTACAAACACACCAAGAAGGACTCGCATTTTGGCATTTTAATTTGTCTTATTTTCATTTTCGGTCCAATTATACCCCCTTCCCGTTAACTATGCTCATACATTCTGATGTTATGTGTGTTGATGGGTAAGTGGTTGCAGGTGGGTTGATTACGTGTGGGCTGATATGGTTAGATGGGATTATTGAGAATGAAGATTTGAAACGATGGTCCTTCGTTCTTAACTTTTTTGCGCTTTGTGAATTTTTAAATTAAACGATTTCAAAGAAGTGGGATCATGTGACAGATCTTGAAGTTACCCGACTGCCCACAGCACCTAACTTGAAAACCCGTGGGTATGTTTCTGGTGGACCTGATTGCCTGACAGCACAATCCGATTCTTCTGAGGCGTGTAAGCAATCCACAGGACTGTCCGTTACAACCCAAAATACGGCCCATGGCAATCCATCAGACCTGCTGTGACAACCTACTTGATGGTCCTTGGCAACCCACATTTGGGCCACTGCCCTTTGCTAGGTGGCTGCTAATCCACTCAAAGATAACGCCAATGTGAGAGATATATTTTGGAAATGTGGGAGCTTGGAGATATCTCGAATGATAAGTGAACGTTCGGCAAGCTCTATCCTCAGAAAAACGATTTCTGAGCCCCAGACGGGGATCGAACCCGCAACCTTCTGATGACCGGTGAGACGCTCTAACCATTGAGCTACCAAGACTCAGTAGATGAGCAAAGGTGCAAGTTCGATATAAATGTGCTACCTAAGCGGAAGCCACGGTATGTTATGTACACCTTAGCTCACCATCTGAGTCTCGGTGGCTCAATGGTTAGAGCGTCACACCGGTCATCAGAAGGTTGCGGGCTCGATCCCCGTCTGAGGCTCAGAAATCGTTTTCCTGAGGATAGAACTTGACGAACGTTCATTTATCATTCAATAACGCCAGTGTGTGTCAGTGTTTGTTGATTGTAGTTTTAAGGAATCCCGTTCTTTTCTTGTCTTGTTTTACGTAGGCCTTCGCAAGTGTTTTTATGATGTTTTTAATTCATTGGGGATATGCTTTAGCAAACATATCCGCGGGATTGATTATATATATTTATATTGGACAGACCAATCCAGGAGTATCAAAAGGTTGGTTGCTATGTACGTTGCTATATACCCCAGTCGTTGTTATACTTTCAGAGATGTCAGTCATACTCTGCTGACGTAAATCTGAGGATGGATAAAGTTTTCTAGAATGTTGAACTCATTCTATTCCGGATTCGAAGATCGACGATAACGTCACTGAGAAATATAACGGGAAAAATAAGACTTGTTTGTCATAGCATGCACCGTACATAGGACGCGAACTATGCGAATCCGCGTCTTTAGCGAGAAAAACCGTGTCTCTAGAGTGCGAAACCGTGTCTAGCGTGCGAGATATGCGTTAGCCTCCGTCGCAACCCGAGTTTTCACCCGGATCCGGGTGAAAATCAGGGTAAAAAGTCGGGCTGCGATGCAGGCTGGACATGCGTTTGTGACACTCTAAAATTACCTTCATCATATATAGTGAAATCTATTTCATGCGATAAAGCGGGAATTCCAAATATTCGTTTAACATACCCTTTTCTTCACTGGCATGGCCGCCATTATAAACACAGAACTCATGGCCACGCTTTGGACTGCAACCTTCGTAGTTCTTTTGACAGAGCGCTGCGCAGGATTCGCAAGATCACGAGTTCGATTCCCGGCCGAGACCCTAGAGTTACATTTTTGCAGCTGGCCCCGGTTAGGTCTTGAAATATGCATTCTGACTTTCGAAAAATTTTGTTCATCTGATGTGAAATCCACTTCTGCGTGATTTTAGATGTGGCTTACTTTTTAGGTATGAACATTATTTACGGAGCATAGGAGCGGTTTTGCTCCTTATGTAAGCGTGTTTTAATTTAGCCACTTGTTGTGTCAAACGCGGAGAGTCACGTAATTTGCGAACATCATCTTTGCACTGTATATACGAGCGTTTTCTCGCTTTCCGTCATCCCTGCCAACTTTCTGTCGCGCAAATAGTTCTAATGATTCCACGTATTGTAGACTTGAGTCGAGTAGAACTTTATTTACTTCTTTTCAGGTATCGCTCATGACTTCAATTTCGCCAGATGGGTCCAGTCCTTGTGGGAGAAGCTGACCAGGTAATCCACGTTTGTTTAACTTCATTGCTCATCAACCCCAACTTTCCTGCATTCTGTTTCCATTCCTGATGTTCTACACTCACCCCTAACCCAAGTGATACCTTGTTTAGGCGCTCTCCGTCTCAGCACCGTGTGGTCAAAATGGATACGGGAATCCCATACGAAATAACTCTGTATCAAGTAACGGAAGAAAATCCTGACTTCTCCAACAGGGAACGACGTCATCATTCCTCTATTGTGAAAACAATCACTCCATAGAACATCTGAGCTTGTGCGGTGATGACCAAATGTTCAGGAGACTAGAAAGGATTCTTCTAGTTCATATACAACATCATCTACCTTTGTTGACAAAATAACTGAAACATCCCGTCTCCAGCTTCAATGTTATTTTCTTCGAACTGGCAAGTTTCTCGGTTATCAATTTAGGTTAAACAATAATTTAAAGCGTGGGGACCATGGCGACCATTCCGCCGGTTTTCCTCGACCAAAGATGTTTTTCTTCAGGATGTTCCAATACAATTTGTCAATGATAGGTTGTCGTAAAAAAAAAAAATATATATATATATATAAAATTGAGAAGTATAAGAGTAAAAAATTAAATAAAAATGTGTATGAGCGCCAATCACTTTTTTTATCACCCAGCCCTGGATGACAGTTTCCATTTAACTATAAAATGATGGATTTTTATTTCTTCGTCCAGGCTTTAAGGTGTTGGCGTAAATTTTAATTTGGGATAACAATAGAGAAAGTACAGTAGGTATCTAAATCTTGCCTTTCACTCCTTCCATCTGAAATTTGTTATTTATTGTTCACGTTTGAGTATCCTGTGAAGATATTTTCCATCTATCAAAAATATTAAAGATATAATAAGAATCTCTCTGGTGTAAATCTTCTATACACTCGGACGGCTTTGGTTCACAACGGTGTTGCCCGCAAGGTCTGTTCAAATAAAATTTCAGTGTTGCTCCATTCAAGGGTGTTGTCGAAGTTAGATGACGTTTGTACAGCGGCAAGGGAATGGCCTGACCTTAGGACTGGGAAGTCTGACCAGGTATCATAAGTTGCCAAACTTTTAAGGAAAATTTCCAATGTTAATATTACAAGATTTCACCGGGAACGAAATTTCATCCGATTCTTTTGAATTAGAAGAGAGCCTTGCGCAATGTCTCACGTGGCTGTCAAACCATAGCCTTACCCCATGTTAAAACGTTGACGAAGGTATCGTAAATGAATCTAAGTTTCTGAAGATCCTTAACGTTTCAGTGCGGCATTTTTTCAAATACAATTGTGCATCGTTTCCAGGTTGTGCACTGACCAATTTATATTCACATATCCCTACAACAACATGAATAAATGCCATGATTGTTCATTCAACTCAAAGCTTAAAAATTAGTTGACCAGCGTGGTTTGAGCGCCCAGATGATTTTAATGCCATTGCGTCAGCTGGCGCAGATTCTATTTCAATTCAGATTCTCCTAAAAATATCATCTGCAGAAATTTTATCATCTGTAATATGATTATAAATATAAAAAAAAAACATAACTAGTACAATTATATTTATTTGTTCATTTACTATCCACTTGCCTTAATAATAAGATGAGTGAAGCCGAGATCTACTGATGTTGAACCTGATAACGCCAGACTATTTTAGTTACTCTAACGGCAGACAATTTTTCTTCGTCAGGAGGAGACATCTCGGCCGAGAAAGAGTCAAAGGCCGGTATATAATGACAGCAAATATCTGTCAAAAGTGAGCAGGTTGAAACAGCTTGAGACAGTTCACATTGATTGTTCTTTATCCTGTTCTGTTCTGCCAACCTGCAGAGCTCTATGACAGATCACTGAATCGTGACAAATTAAAATTTAAGAAAATCATTAGAAACTCCGACTTCCAATTGTTTTGGCCGTCCATACTCCATGATAAGGTAAGAATTGTTAAAAATAATTGTCCAGAATGTTCCAGTGATTCACGCTTAAAACCATCGTCCGTCGTCGTTTTGTTTTTATCCCCAAGATAAACAAGCAACTCAACTCTTAAGTGACTTCATTACTTGTATCGTTTCAGCTTTTATTTCACCGCGCTTCTACTGAGTCCAAGATGAAACCATTAGTGCTAATATTTGGATGGATTTTGCTATTGGTTGCCCAGAGTCTCATAGTTCCTGTGTTTACTGCGCCAATAAAATCAACTAAATGTGAAAAAGATTCACGTCACATGTCCTCTACGGTTATGACGACTTCTCGAGCCCGTCATAAAACAAATTCGGTGCAAACAAGATTGACAAAATCTCCGTCTAACGCCGGTAAATCTTTCGCTCGTTTTAGTTCCAGTTTTTCAGATCAGACTTCTTATCAAATTCCTACATAAGTTTGCATATTAAATCGTTGAATGTTAAATCACTTGTGAGATGTCGATGTAGATATTGACGTAGATGTAAATGCAGATGTAGATGCAGGCGTAGGTGTGGACGTAGACATAGACGTAGACTTAGGTGTAGGTAGACGTACGGTAGAAGTAAATGTAGACAGACGTAGACGTAAACTTTGATGTTGGTAGACGTATGGCAGAAGTAAATTTAGATAGATGTAGATGTAGACTTTGATGTAGGTTGACGTATGGTGGAGGTAGGTGTAGGTGTAGATAGACATAGACGTAGATGGTGTAGGTGTAGATGTAGACGAAGACATAGATGTAGGTAATTTGATTTAGGTAGACGTAGGTAGAGGTAAAGGTAGGTGTAGGTGTAGGTAGACGAAGACATAGACTTAGGTATAGACGTAGACGAAGACATGGATGTTGGTAGACGTGTGGTGGAGGTAGATGAAGGTAGAGGTTGGTAGTTTTGAGATATTTAATGCAACAAAATTTCGTTGGACTTCGATAGCACTTTGGAGAATGAAAATTATACAAATTGACAGATTATATATATATATATATATTAGTCTAAGTAGCAAATGAATAGAAAATATTTATTTAGTGGTTGTACACAAGTTCACATCAATCATTTGTCCAAACAATCATGTAAAGTTATCAGTTAAAAACAAACCACAAAGGGCTCATCAGTTGTCTACCAAGCCGACTATTTCGGGGGTTTAAAGACAAAATAGTCATAATACCTTGGCCCACCAGCAGCAGTGATCAATTGCCACCTACCCATCGCGGTTTATTATTTTACTTATATATATATATATATATATATATATATATATATATATATATGTATATATATATGTAATATTTAGAAAGCAAGCAGGAGTGCTTTATCGGGATTTAAAACACGAGGCGATAGCCGAGTGTTTTAGATCCGATAAAGCACGAACTGCGAGTTTTTTAGATGTCTTCTAAAATTAATCTCCTAATACGCTAATTTGTGAAGAAAGTTTGGAAATTTATCTTTCGTAAGCCGAAAAATGTGAACTTCTTCACGTATGAAGGCACATGTATCTTTATCACATATATAGATCCGACACGCTTATGATTTTCTTTTGTCTTTTCCTCATGAATTAATAATGAATTTTAGAAATATATATATATATATTATACATACATACGATGCACATGCACATATACACCCATATACACCCATATACATATACACCTACATAGGTATATGTGTATATGGGTATACATGTATATAAGTGATTGTGAACAGAATATTTCGTGGTAAACCAGGTTTATGTAATTGTCTTAATTCAGGTTTACCGTGAAATATTCTGTTCATATAGCGTACTAATTTGTTGCATTCATATTTCAGAGAAAGCAGGGAAAAAATCAGCGTTGAAAAAGAAAACAACAATCAGTGTGAATGGCCAACTTCTACCCATAGCAGCGCTTTCAACGACAGACAAGAACATTCACATCACTGTACAACAAGCACCACAAGGGGCTACTGGTCAGTTGAATCAGCCTGTTCAGCCTCTTCAACAGAACCAACTAACCGATCAGTCGACATTACAACACTCACCACCCCAGCCCCTTGTGCAAGAATTAACACCAGGAGTTACGACCCTTCAAGTACCAGGAACATTCAACTCCCCACCGAACCTTCAAGGACAGGCATTACCGAGTTCCCTGTCACTGACTCCTCAAACGACAGGCACTTTTCATTCCCCACCCAATCTTCAAGCACAGGGATTATTGAATCCAACAAACACGATTTCAGGACAAGGGACTTTCCATTCTCCAGCAAACCTTCAAGAACAAGGATCGTTGAATTCACCGTTGAACCCACTCCAAGGGCAAGGGATAGTGAACACGCAACAAACTGCTACCCAAGGACAAATGTGTAATCCAGTGCAGAACACCGTTCAAACTGGTAACCAACCAGCGTCCACATTGGTCCATATTGGCCGAAATTCCCAGGGAGAACTGACGTACAAACCTCTAGGATGCTAGTCAGTGTTGATAAAAAATTGGTTAAACTAGCCTTCTTTGGGTTCACCAGTATAGAAACAGTTAGGTAACCAAATGCGAACCATGTTTAAACGAAAAAAGTTTCGATTCTTTAAAGTCTGTCTTGTTTTCGGGATGTTGATAGTTGGAGCAAATGTCATATCACGGTATTTGAAATTCAGACAAGATAAACTCTAGCAAAGGATTCTTGTGGGTCGAATGGATGCTGAGGCACTGCAGCTATGAAGAGCCGTTCATCAGAAGGATTGGTAGAACGTACTACGCACGCTGATCAAGAGTATATCCTCCAAAGAAATTATTTAAATTTTAAATCTCTTAAGTTTCTTCTGATAAATTCTAAAACTCTCTTGAACTTATCGATTTTCAAAACTGGGTTCTGTTTTTGAAACACCTACAGTGGCAGGTATACTTTTGAAGGCACGCTGCTCGCACCTTGCCTTTTTCACAAGTAAAAACAGTGTGAAAAAGTTTCCTCGTTAGTTATAAAAGCAAGATAGAATATATTCGTAAGCCTCGTTGCCTACCATCGTAGTTTCCACGCTGGTTTTTTCAGTCATTGACCAAATACATTCCGAGCCCATCTGCTGGTCTTGTCTTGGGTAATGTCGCGTGTGCTGTTAGTATTCATGGTCCAACAATGTGCAATTATAATATAAGTAATTTGCCATTTTGTGTCCCGAATCAGAAGTCACCGCTGACGCAGTTCTCTTTGTGTGAGGTCCGTAGTCAATGCTTTTGCAGACTTCCCCGCGCAAAGCCTGCGAAGTAAAACACGTACTGTAATCGATACTACTGGCTGCTATAATCGAAACTCATTGAGCTGCGATTGTACATTCTTTGTTTGATTGTCCAGATTTATTAAACTTTTAAAAATATACTTAAAATTGTTTGTTTGTCCGACATTGGTACACCAATGCGGGAAAGAATTCCATCAACATTTGCCGCGAACTACCAGCCATTTATTCGGAAGCCATTTATACCAGCCATTTATTTATACCAGCCATTTATTTATACCATTTATTTTATACCAGCCATTTATTGTTGGGAACGAAGGACAAACCAGACGCGAGAAGAACACCATGCGAATAGTCACGCACACAGGATGCCCACGTCAACTTGACGCTCACGCCAATTGATTTTTCAACGTCCTGAAGATGGTTTCCAAGTAGGGAGCCGAAACGTCGGACAAGCAAACAGTTTTAAGTATGTTTTTAAAAGTTTAATAAATCTGGACGAACAAACAAAGAATGTATAATCGAAACTGCAGATGGAACTGATCTTAAAATGAAATTCAGAAAGCCACTGGACCTGCTCCCACTTTTCTCTTATTTTTTGAAATTGTGAATAAATTTTTTTAAAAACTTGATTGCGACAAGCTAACAAAAGGATTTGAAGACAAGACTAAAATCAGTACAAGTTAACTTTTTAATTAGATCTGTTAATCATGTCTAAAAGAAATACTTTTATCAAAAAAATCATTTCCAACGTATCCCATGGCGAGGTTTGGACAGCTGGAATAAAAAGATGCATGTCGTGAAAAGGGTACGACATCACTGAACCGTGAAATTCACAACCAGAACAGAAAGACAGTCCACCTAGAAACAGGCAAACCTAGAACACATGCCAATTAGGGTTGTTTATCGACATTATCAATAATTGACGAAGGCTGCATTTGTCCTACGCGGAACTGAAATGCGTCAAATTGCGTGGTTATAGGTATATATGTAAACAAATCTGAAGAACGATCGAAGGTGTGTTGAAGCTTATGTTCCAAACGAAGAATGAAGGTTTGGATCTTTTCTTTCTCTGTGTTGTACTGGGTTTATGGCGAAGCCGACGGAGGTACATTAGCGAAAACAAGATACCAATTTTTACTGAAAACATCTTGGAAGAAGTCGAGACATGACCTTAGCAGAAGTAAGAGTTTCTTTTCATTTATGATTCGGAAAAATCATCCCTTCCAATCAGTGAATGTACTGTACATGAACTACATACATAAGATACAGATGAATTCGTGTGTATTAAGTAGCTCATTCTATAGGTATATTGTAAGCTTTAAACTTTGAAGCCTATTGAGGTTTCCACTTTGCCGGGTAAAATCGTCTGGCGTTAGCCAGAGTAAAATTAATAAAGACGACAATTGCCATCTTCAAGCGTCAAAGTGCTAAGATTAAGACTACTTCGCGGGATTACCAACTCCTCAGTCGAATCCATCCGAAAATTGCATTCCAAGTCAAATTTGTTTTCCAAGTCCTATTTATGTTCTAATTATGAAGTCGCGGATTAAATTCTCCAAAACAACTTTGCCATAACTACTTCTATATGGTTCCTTGCTCTTCAAAGATTTATCCTACCAATGAAACCTTGTCTGAATTTTTGGTAAGATAAAGAACGAAATTCTAAGATAGACCATATCAATTCTTCGTACATATTCCAGCAGCTGTAGCTCTAATTCATATATTTTACAAATGTACATCCAACTGAAACCGTCCTTCCTTTGGTCTGGGAGTGAACTGCAGAGTATTGGGTGAGGTAGCTGTAATAAGGTCGTTTTGTCTCGGCAAGATGGGCTCCACAACTGCACTAATCGTTTGTGCAATAGATGGATTATCAACGCTTGGAGATTTACTCATCATTCTAGGAGACAACCTTGTCCTAGTGTGAAGTTGATAATTTTGAAGGAGGAAAATCTCGAGTGTTTAGATATTTTAAGACCCAACCGGGACCTGTTGCAAAAAATGCATCTTCTGGCCATTCCCAGCCGGATGGCCCAAAGTTGCATTTTTCGCAACAGGTCCCGGTTGGGTCTTAAAAATATCTAGACACTCGAGATTCTTCTCTAGAATTATCAACCTAACAGTTAGCGGTCGAGTGTAAGTGCTATAGCGTTCTATCGAATATAACCTTGTCCTAGTTTGGTAGTTTATATTGAATGATAGTTTTCTTTTTTGTTATTCTAACTCAATCTTCTTTCTAAGTGGTTGAAGAGAAAAGCAGAACATCGGAGTTAAACGAATCGTTATCACAGAAGAATGAAAATCCCATAGTGACTAGGTTTAAAAAGAACGGGAAAAAGATCAACTCCAATTACATGGTAAAACGTCCAAAGTTCTTAAAAGCTGGAAAGAAGTCCATCATCGGCATCCGTAACAATCTAGTCAGAACGCCAGTGGTATACAGTTCTCTAGACGGTAAAGACTATTTCATTTACATTAAGGCGAAGTCAGAGCGGCATCAACCCCAGACCATTCTTTTCGCTCCTCAGATGACAACATATATCCCAGCTGCCCCTAGTTTACCTTCAAAGACGTTTCTTGTGACAGTTTATGGTCAACAGCTGGAAGGAATCGAGGATAAACTCCGCCGGGCTCTGTCCACACCTTTAGAAACGACAACGCGATCTTGTGAATGTGCCTGCTGCCCTTGTGCTTGTTCTTCTCCTAAATTGCAGAATGAATTAGATTGTTCTTGTGAAAAGCCAGCCCCATGTCCTTGTGAGACAGATACGACAGAGCAGGCCAACGACAAGAACCCCAAAGGAGTTTACACGTTGATGATCTTTCCCACAGCTGGCCAGTCATTAGGTCATTCCGCTTGCGTCTGCCCGTGTTGTCTGTGTTCTTGCTCTGAGCCAGGTCACGAGAATTACGAGTGCGGCTGCCAAAAGTCGCCCCCAGTCCCCTGCCCTTGTACCGTGACCAGCAATAACGAAATTCAACCCCAATCCTCTTCAGTTGGATATTCGACTAATAACTGCCCGTGTGAACCCTCATCGCCAGCTCCTTGTTCATGCGCTGTAAACGCGTCACCAGCTTCAGGAACCAATAATGTTGCTCCCACTGAAAACCAGTTGACACCTTGGACGGGAGAACCGTCATCAACTTACTCTTGTTCATGCCCATGTTGCCCATGTGCATGCTCACAACCTACTCCTTATCCCAGCGATTACTGCGGGTGTGCAAACAATCCGGCAACACCTTGCCCATGCGCAAATGACGCTGTGAGTTATTCCTAGTGACTTGGCGACAACAACGTTCCACGATCGAAGGAAAGCAACGTCCATCCGATGTCAATTTTACCTGCTCCAAGCAGTGCCACTGGTACAGAAGATGGTCATGTTTGGCCATATTGGAGACACATAATATTATAATGTTATTGTTCGTGCTCGGATACGTTCATTTAGAATCAATAGGCGTGGGCCAGAAAAGCAGACCTCTTGTACTTGACAGACTACCAATTTTTACTTTGAAGCAGTCAGCTAACATGTGTAGCTGTGGTGACTACCGACATGATTTTCAAAACCACAAAAATCTCTAAAATACTGACTATTTGTAGTTTGTAGTTAGTTTTAACTGAGTATTGAGGACAGCGTGTCTATCACAGATTATGTCTGAAAACCAGTTGCAGTGGCGTAGTCAAACCCGGGCCCACCCTGGCACTAGATCGCAGGTTATGCTTTATTGTACTCGGGCAATGATCGCCTGCGATAATAACAGTCTTATAATCTACTTTTGTTAATTTATATTGCTTTAATTAAATATGCTATGGGTCACAGAAATTACCGAACCGTAGAAAGGCAAGAAAACTCTAAAACAGTGCGGTATCCACGTTGATAATTGCCTGAAACCTGAATGAATTTAAGAGCTCAGCATAAAACACCTGTTTGTAGGAAGTCCATGTTTTTGACAAGAAATTTACTTCAAATAAATTAAGCTTATATTAGCTTTAGAAATGTAATCTATGGTGCCCATCTGTGGACCAAGCAATTCCTCAGTCCTAGCTACTTCACTGACCAATTAAGCGACACTGTTTTGAAGTAAATGAAACAATGAGAAATTCCTTATACTATAGATAAAGTAAAAAGTAGAAATTAAGAGACGATGCAGTTTCTCTATTATATTAGGGATTTTAAAATCTACGACGTCAACTTTAACGTCGACATCGTTTAAACAAAAGAATTCTTCACGCAAAACAAAGAGAGTGAATAATTTTTATTGTCCAGAGCATTCTCACACCGTCGTCGTTCTGCATACAACACCTCCCATTGAACTCTAAAAAGACTGGAACGATACCTGCAAATTGTATTTTGAAGCCATCTTGGTGGTTGACATGTAAACCAATTTGCAGATCATCCCAGTCCCCTACGCAATAAAACACGCAACCTATTGTGAAAAACATCACCCAACTTTCGGATTTTTTGACAGTTTTCTTTTTTATCCATAGTAAGTAGAGGAAAATGTCGGTAAGACTGCATATTTGTCAGAATTAACTGTCAATAAAAAGTAAAGGTTCAATACAACTTTTTCCCACGCGTGTTTTTAACCTACATGGCTGCCCCCATGTCGGCTTCATTCAATCGTGAGGCCTGGTACAACGAGATGTCGTTCCAGTCTTTTTAGAGTTCAATGCCCAGACCATGCACCTCCACTTCTCCATGACGACATCAGCTCGCGGAGTGAAAAAAGCTGTTACTGAAGATTGAATTCAACCCATGACTACAGTCGTTTTAGAAGAACTGGAGCGTTTTAGGAGTCATAAAACAAACCACATGTGTTAAGTATGATGGTCAATAAACCAAGGTTGCTTTAAATGCCAAAATTTTACAGGACGTCATTGTTCCAGTTGATGTCTTAATTAGATCTTAAGGTTCCTATTATCCGTTTGAAAACGCTGTTTTATAAGTTGCTTTTTTATGAGCTCTCACTCAATCAAAACCATACAGTGTTTTATGAACTAAACCGGACAAACAGGAATTAATGAATGCGAAATTCAGTATTGTGCAATAGTAATAAAAGCGTCAGTATAACTACAGCTTTTCCTTTAGTCCGTTACAGTAAGACGGAGCGGGAAGAAGCTTTACGTCAATTAGAACGACTAACGCCAATTCGCCGAACAAAAGCTTGTTATTTGAAAAGATACTAGAGGAAAGAGAACTTTTCGCAATAAATCACCCATTTCATACACGAAGGTCAAAAATTATATAGATAAGGCATGGGAAATTCAGTGACTGAACCAACTGTTCTTGCCACTCGTTCTCGAGACCTTCCAAACGTCGAGTTCAACCTCCTTACTGTGTCGTAGATTTATTTAATGTGACGGGACAGGGAACATTTTAGCAACGGGAAATTTTCGTGCAACTGTCATATATTAGAACCAAAGAAATGGACATAAGTATTTATCAATATGATAAGGACCTTTCAGCTTGCTCCAGTAGACGCCTCTAATTTCGAGTTTGTTTTGGCATTTGGAACCTGGCGAAGCTACCATGAAAGGGGTTTTAGTTGAACCTGTTGTTGCTTACAGGTTCGCAAAACATTATGACAAGTTTTGTTTGGCGGCTTACAATTAAACGAAAGACACCAGTGTGACAAGAGGCGGATTTAGGGGGGGTACGCATCGGACGCGCACCCCCTTTTTTGATAAGTTGTTATATGATTTTTCGCTCGGTTACAAAACACAAGCATTAAAGATGTCGACCACGAAGAAATTCCGACTCCAAAAACACCGAAAATGACAGTAGCATAAAAATTCTTCCACTAAAATGCCACATGATGGAAATGAATTCGTAAAAAAATTTTGCGCCACCCCCCCCCCTTTCTCAAAATTTTGGATCCGCCCCTGGTGACTCAAAATGTTTACAGCTTCACAAATATTGTCAGAGGAAGCAACATAAAAAGAACTTCCTTTAATGGATAAATTTTTTGTTCCCTCAAATGATGAAATGTTGTGACCTAAAAGTCTGTGTCAGACCATTTAAGTACCAGTACAACATCAACTAATGGAAAATCGTTCACCTGTCAGATTTTTATTACTTCTTGAAGTTGTTGTGACAGTTTCTGAGTCAAAAGCTGGAACAAGTAGACGTCTCGATCACTTCCCTGTTGTAAAATCGCCGAGACTTGCTTTAGAGAGAGAGAGTGCCAGAAGTACAATTGTTCATAGAGCAGGAGGCTGGAAAAGACATGGTAAATTATTTATTTTATATGCATTATTTTTGAACTGTATTTTTATTAATGGAAGTCGTTTTTAAGTTCATCAACCTTCAAAGTTCATAACCAAGTTAAAACTCCTCCAGAAATCAGGATATTCTTTAAATTCTTTCTTGTCGAGACGTCTCCCCTTGTGGAGTAAAATCGGCCGGCATTAGCCACATTAAAATTGTCTGCTCGGTTAGCACGGGTAAAATAATGCAAGGCCTTACCTAACTGAAAGCCGTTAAGTGAGGTAAGCTTAACCTTTTCTTGTCCATAGGTCTTCCTTTGTTGAGCAAAGTAGGATGACACGAGCCAGATTAAAATGATGGAAGAACTTTACGGGCAAAAAGAAGTTATAACACTTAACATGATTTTAGTTTGATTACTGATTTGACTAACTGCACTGCAAAGGTAAACGAGTGAGACAAAAGTTTAAGGGGGGGAAATACGGATTACCAACTTCATGGGAAGTGTGGACATACTTGCTATATTTCTGTTGGAGCCAGTGAGAAGGGTCAAAAATCGAACAAGTGAGTGTGGCAAATTGTGAGATTCCTGGTTCAAACCAACTCGTGCACAAATATCGAACGAAATCACTTCCGTCCCATGTAATTTTTTAAATTTAATATTAACTGAAACTTTCACTGCAGATGGAAAAGGGCGAAACAGTCGTTTTGAGTTCTTGACTGGATGATCATGAACCACTTCTACCGCGATAAGGAAAATGGTTTCTCAATTCTTAACGTTAGATCGAAACTTCGTCATCAGCGCATTATAGCTTGAGTCGATTTGTCCTCTATTGTGGTTCGTTATTAGGGATCCCTGTATGGTAGTCAGAAACATTTCCTGAGTATTCGCGCTCGGAAAATTATAACTCCAAATAATTACTCACGCACGAATAAGAGTAATACATAACATTCGGAATATCAGTTCATGTAATATCATCTGTAACTTTTGGTCATGGTTCAATGATAATTTTTATTTTTTTATTTTTCAGAAAGAGTTGGCAGTCATATCAATAACCCAGTGTTACAATCCCTAAAACCTGTAAAAAGTGAAGAAAGTCTTCGACAGCTACTCACGCCCAAAAAGAAACTCAGAAAGAAGACAGTAATCGATTCTACACCATGTTGCTCATGCGTATGTCATGAAACACCTCCGCCTGACGTTGATTGCGTGACATGTTCGAACCCATGTCCCTGTCCAACAGCTAAACCAGAGCCAAATATACATATCATTCCAATACCTGAACAACTTGTGACACAAGTACCATCTCAAGCTGTCCTCAATGTGGCCCAGGCTCCACCTCAATCACAACCTCAGCTTCGACCAGTGAACTCCTTATTCAGTCCTCCTTCCGCTCAGACTCTTGCTTTGGCTGAATCCTCGATCGGCTTACCTCAGTCACCTCCAATCCAGCGGGTACAGTCCCAAAATGCCGTTGTTCCACCAATTACCAGTCCTCTTCCAGAGACTCAAAGTTATCTTCTACCGGTTCCTCCTCAACCTCCAAATCAAGTTCCTATCTTTGGTAATCAGGTCACTAACCCGGCCAATCAGGTAACATACCCAGCTAATCAGGTAACTAATCCTGCTCATCTAATCACTTACATTCCTGGTCAGGCTTCTAACCCTAGTAAACAGATTATTATCCCTACTATTCTACTAGAAATTCCGGCTAGTCAGGTCACTAATCCTCATTCTCAAGTTAATATCCCCGCGAATCAGGTTACTAACCTTGCTAATCAAGTCACCAACTCTGCTAATCAGCCTACTAACTCAGCTAATCTGCCAGCCAGCTCCAATTATCAAGTTATAAACTCTGCTAATCCGGTTACGAAACCTGATTATCAGATAACTATCCCTCCTAATCAAGGTACTAACCCGGCTAATCAGGTTACTAACTCTCCTAATCCGGTTACAAATTCACTTAATCAGGCTACTAACTCTCCTAATCCGGTTACAAATTCACTTAATCAGGCTACTAACTCTCCTAATTCGGTTACTAATTCCGCTAATCAGGTTACTAACCCTGCTAATCAAGTCACAAATTCCGTTAATCGGGTCCCTAACCCTCAAACAACTTCTTCAAAAACAAGTCAAACGGGCCACCAATCATTAAACCCGTCAGTAAACAAAAGTGTACCCTCTGCACCTCCCACAATTGGTCTCTTACGTCCACCCCCTGACACTACCGAAGATAATAACGTTCCTCAAGCTCCAGCAACTCTTGGGAGTTCCAAAAGCAGTCCTGACCGGTCAACCAGTCTTCCATCATCGCTAAAAGGAGTAAAACAAAGAAATGGGAAACTGGAGACGCGCCTGCTGACGCAAGATAAACAGACGGCAAAAACCTTGGAGGGGAAAAAATTTTCCTCCTACGAAGAGATCCGTAACAGCCGAAGAGATCATCGCACGAACAGAAAACATGATTCTTTTTGGGTAAGGAGTCCTCGGAGAAAACATCCCGGAAGAAAGTCTACCACGAGAACATCTTTGGGCACTTCAAGTCCATCGGTTAAAGGAGATAAACACACACCTGAGAGAAAGGAACATAGGGTCATTGCGGAAAGCAAAAATCTCTGGAATAAACATCTGAGGATGGGGATGCCAACTCATTCTATTCTCTTCCATAGGGGCCACAAGAATCTTTCCAGAAAGAAAACTACGGCATCCAAAGAAGAAGAAACGAAAGCAGTATATGTCGCAGGGGCATCAAAGACTCGAAAAGATGCATCAGGAAGGGCAACCAATCGAACATCAAACGGCTCCCGGACGTTAAATCAGTCGGCAAACAAAAATGCCCCAAGTGGACTGTACCAAAGTGATGTATTAAACCAACCTCGTAACAAGTCAAGAAATAATAACATTCCTCAACATCCCGGAGCAAGTAAGTGTTCCAAAAGCTGTACTCATTGTAGAAACAGACTAGAACAGTCATCCATTATCAGTAAGTGGACGTCTAATAGCAAAACCAAGCAGATGCGCGAACACCAGCGAGACAAGGAGAAAGTGCAAACTTTAGAGAACAGAAACCTTTTGTCCTACAACGTGATTCGAAAGAGTCGAAAAGATCAAGCCGCCAAGAAAAAACATAGTTCCTCCCGGGTAAAGAGTTCCCGGAAAAAAACACCTTCGAAGAAGGTCCTCCACGAGAACATCCTTCCACGATCCAAATCCAGATCCAAATCTGGTTCGAGAAAATAAACTTATATCTTAAAGGAAGACATGCAACATTGTTGGGAAGCGCAAAAACCCCTGCAATAAGCACTCGAGGATTGGAGCAATCATACACATTATTTCTCTCAAAGAGGGTATGGGAATATAACAGGAAAAGAAAGCACGTCGTACTCTAGGAAATTAAGCTAACAGAGTTACATGTAGAGGGCACATCAAAGACACAGAAGTAGCTTGGTACTGTATGCAGTTTCACAAAGTCTATCAAGATAGGACGGAAGAGTGCAATTTGAGAAATTTGAGAAATTTTTTCCATGTATATTATTAATACCAATAAATTGTTTCTTAACAATTGGACTGCTTTTACTCAATGATTCCTCAGTCAAAATTACATTCATTACTCACAACTCATTCAAAATGCCTCGACATCTAGTTCTGTAATAGTTATTCACTTCATCAATCATGCAATGCAGTGAAGACTAAAGAAAACTGGAGTGGTTATAAAGTCCGTACACTACTCTAAAGAATCTTTTCCACTGACATATGTAACATACCAGTGGTCTTTTTAGAGTTCAATCACTTGCGTAGTTGCATTGACGAATTTCAGTAATGCGTTGACGCTGGTCAGCGTTAACTCGTGTGAATTACTAAAATCCAGGTGCAATTTCACGGAATTTGCGTGGCAAACTTTCTGTAATTATAAGCACGTGCTTGGAATTATTCTCGGAGTTTGGAGAATGTTTTTCAAAAATTTAAAGGGCTGAAGGTAAGAAACAGCGCCAGTTTTGTCAAGGAGATTTATAACCCTAAAGTTTTCCTTCAAAAGGTCTCTCATTATTGTAAGTAGAATATAGACGACTTCTTGGGAGCCCATTTGTTTTGAGGATTACAAATGTTCGACCAATTGTTTTCGTCTTGGTGTAGTTCTTTCCATGAATATGCAGTTTCCTGATATTTTACGACTATCATCTCACTGAGGAATCGTTTAGTTGTTAACTTTAAGGCATTTTACCCGCGAAATGTGCTTTTGAAAGGAAACCTTTTGAATCTCGTTCAGTTTTTTCTCTGGAAGTGGGTTGGGTGTTGAGTGTTTTGGTTTTTTTTTCATGGTAAATAGTTGCTGTAGTTACCACTGATTTCAGCTCAGTGGACCTCTGATTCTATTTGTTTGACTTTGTTTGACTTTTTTTTTGTTTAACTTTGTTTTTTTGAAAGAACTGAGTTGTTTTTTTTTTGTTAAAAAACCTAAACACACATACAATCAAGAACCACTGATCTCAAAGCTGGACAAAATCATTCATGGTTGTCTTGATACCATGGTTTGTTGATGATCTGGCCAATGGTTTAATATGTAGTTGTGGCACAGTTTTAGTATCACATCTATTGTACTAGCAATTGTAATTGTGACTTTCAATTTTGTACAACAGCTCAAGAATGTTGTTATTATTTTACTCATGATTATGACTTTAGGATGATTCATTCTAATAAAAATAGATATTACAGGAATGAGTAATGTTTATTCCTTGTAAAATTAATCATGGTAATCATACCAATAATAACAATGGCAATAATGATAACAACATCAACAATGATAACAATAGTGATAACAATAATTACTATTAGGATTCGTATTAATTATTATTATTACTATTATTATTTTACTGATTGCACACCAGGCAATTAAAGTATATAGGGAGGGAACTTTGTCTGACCTGCATCCCCAACAAATACCTAGAAAAGCAGCAGGCCAGATATTGTGCATTTGGGAACTTGCAGGGGTATTATTTGGTAAAAATCATTTGACCGAAAACCTTAGGATAATGACCTCTAAGAATGATTTTGAAACCCATGAGGAAACCACAAAAGGAACAAGTTATTAACCCATTCCAAGCAGGATTTCTTGCCTTGACAATTAAAATTGTCTGGGATTTGCCAAAGCAAAGTGATGGAACACTGACCTTGCCTGGAAAGAGTTAAGGGTCCACTGGGCAGTCTCCAGTTGTTATACTCAGCTTAGCTTTGATTGCACTGCAGAGCATTCTGGCTGATTAAAACAAGTAATCATGCCTTGGATAGCATCATCGTTGATCTGACCATCTGTCACACCATGAGCTGGCTGTCAACTGTAATGCTGCTTGCCCATTAGAGACACAAATAACTTGATTCTGAATTAGTGGACATTTTTCAGAAAAAGTCAGATTGTAGTGCCAAGTAAAAATGGTATTATATTTGGCAGATTTTTAATTAATTGGAAAGGCTTCATTCTGTAGAATTTACTCTCAACTGGTTCACAGAAATAACTGAAACATCACATCAAATTGATTTTATATGGAGAGTATTAATTGCCTTTGACCAATTGTAGGTAGATAATTTACACCAAAGTATATCTTTTTACACTAATGAGTGAAGTTGTTAATTCATACACTGTTCCATAGATTTCCCATCCAATGAAAAAATGATGCCCCATAAAATATACATTAGCGTCCTTGTTGCTTGATGTATACTTATTTAACCATGCAACAGTGTCACCATTTCAAACTTTCTTTTTACCAAACCGTAGATATCACTGCTAGTAATTTTTATGCTTCATTCATTACTTGACCAACGTTTACTTTCACCAGCAATTAACAAATTTTATCCATTGATTACTTTCACTAGAATCATTTCTTTTTGTTATGTTTTTGTTTTGTTTTTGTTTGTTTTTTTTCAATAGAAAAGTGTTATTTTATACAAAAGTTTACCATGACAGCTTTCCATTTGGGACGAAGTTTCATTAAGTCAGTTATTGCGCTAACTCATTGCATGAGCGCTGTTGTTTGAAAAGAATTGACTCATGTTTTCACACGATTAATAGTTTGTGGTGCCTCGTTTACCCTAAGCGTTAATACGGCTTCGGGGGATCACTTATTCTTGGGGAAACGTCGGAGATCCTTCTTGACGGGGGATTGAAAGTCATCTCAAACGGACGAGCTTGTAGAACTACTCTACAATGATGATAAAATTTTCTGTAGTTAAACTTTCAACAAGGTGATATAATAACAGTCTTGCCGAAGCAGAGTAAGTTTAAAGGTAGTACTCTACCAAAAACCAGAGAACAAGGTACCGACGCTTCGAGCGAACGCCTGTCACCAACACTGATGAAGGGCGTTTAATCGAAAAGTCAGTCCCTCGTCCTCTCGTTTTGTGGCAGAGTACTAACTTTAAACTTTTCAACCTTGTTCAGAATTGCCTACACATTGCTCCATTTTTAATACTCTTGGCCTGCTGCTGGGCCTTTGAAGAAGGAACCTGACACTTTGCAACAGTCAAATTATCGCATTCTCAGTTCCGAGACTAAAAGGGAAACTTAGGAAACAGGACAGTAGCATCGTTTCCAGGATTTCCGCACTTATTATGTTATATTACAACTGGCAAGAGGTCGAAATATGGATGACAAAACTGAAATTCAGTTTGTTTTTCGAATCGAAAACCGGCTAAAACCTCCGACGCTTCCAGTTGACCCAACTGTAAATGCTCAAACATGTCATATTTTTTGAGAACTTTTTCTCCGACAATATTCCTTAAGGACGGTTACTCTGTGGCTTGTTTTGCTGGACCATGCGTATTCGGATGAAAACGTGTCAACGACACCAGCTTTGGGGTTGTTTTAATTCGTTCCTGCAGCGTTGCTGAAGAATTCCTGATAGTTGTGGCGTGATTTTGTGTTTTCTTTCATTTGTAGCTCCAGGAATACCGTTGAGCAACTTTTATAGTTTGTGATTTCAGTTTCAGATTGTTGTGACCGACTGTGCTTGCCACCGTTTAGAGCAGTCTTCGTTTCCACCTAGATTTCTTTCTTCTTTTCAAAGTCATTCGTCTTTCAGCTGTTTTTTTTACTCTTGGCTATCGTAGTACGCTTGTAGAAGGTCGGTTCTTCCAGAGCTAGATTGTTTGCAAGTCTTTGATTTTTCGGTAATCCACTGTTTGTATTCAGTTCGTCCAGGGCTAAACTCTTCGCCAGTTTTTGGTGTTGGGATTGTTCACGGTTCAACGCCGCCCACTGGTTTCTGGTGGTAATATATGGCGTGTTGTATCCATCCCTAGTGTGCTTTGCTGACTCACTCCACGACCAACCTACTTGGGATATCTGGTACAAAACACATTTAGTGGTGTCACTGACCTCAACACGAACATCACCCATTATGATGGCAAGATAGAAAACGCTTCAAGTTTACGCACTGGATAGTTTCATTGATGTGTTGCGCGAGACAGTTCTTACCTGTGCTCTTTATATCTAAGGAAGTAAATCTAGTGCTCAAATCGTTTTAACGATATTTGAGGTTACCAAACATCGACTTTCAAAACTAAGTCAGTTTCTCTTAAAATGAAAGGGTTATTTTTAAAGTGGTTTTCTCTCAAAAAAGCAAAGAAAAAAAAAACAAAAACAAAAAAACCACCCTTAAACAAAAGCACTTTTCATTTTGACCCTGAGATTGACTAGCTATGAGTCCGTCCCCAGCCTGATTGCCTCCTCTAAACTACAGGATCGGCATTAACCAACTTATCTTGCAAAGAAAGCGCAAGTAAGAACTGTTTGGCGATGTACAAACCTGCAGGTTACACTAATCGTTAAGGAAAACTTTCGGTTGCAACATTTGTTAAAAACACCTATCATCCATTTCTAAGTAATCTTTTTAATATGTACTTGGGCATCTGTTTCTGCGAGGGTATGTAATCGGGCGTTTATAATCGAGCGTATCCAATCAAGTGCATTTGATATCAAACGTGTGGTCAGGGCATATAATTAGGAGCATTTGATCAGGGCCGTATAAGTCAGAGTTATATAATTGGCGATATATAACGGGTGCCTATAAGTGTGTTTAAACTTATTGGCAACAGTTGTCAGTTGCTTTATTAGCTCTATTTAAGACAAACTCTGCACAAGTTTTTTTTTGGGTGGATAACGAATTCTCGTTTATGAAAGAAAATTTATCCATTTTTCCTCTGGCAAGTGCTGAGATAAATCGAAAGGTCTTATATTTGTAGAATATGTGTGTAAATTACGGTAGATTATGACTTGGCGGTGTAGATTCGGAGAGGTACGGCATAAATATGATTTCATGCACTCAAGTTGTCAAGTTTGCAAGACATCATTGTACCCTAATTGTGGTTATGGGTCTCCGTCGAGCGTTCGTTTGTGTTTCCATTCTTTCCAGTATTTTACGTCTTTGGTGTATTTTAGTCTAAGTGTTAACGTATCACTCCGTGACTTGGTCCTCGTCCTGCTGGTAACCATTGTGATGGTATCTTTTGTTTCTCGTTGGAGTTGGTATCGGTCCATTTCGATATTCGAAATATGAGATGAAAGTCTCTCTTACTAAACTCACTAAAAACGTCTTTGCTTAGCTTGAGTATAATTGACACAAATACATTTACGCTACCGGATTTTAATCTTTTTGAAAAATTGATCTTAGTCCACGAGACGGGTCAAAAAGGAGTTATTTTTTTTTCTTATGCAATGATTATGAACACTCACTGTTGTTTCTCATATTTCTGTGGGAAATTTCCCTTTTAGTTAGAAAAGCATCCCTCTTTTATGTAAATGGATAGATTTTATGGAATGGAACTTTAGGTCATTTATTTTCCTCTCACTATTTTTCAAATATTGCCGTTTTATAAAACAAGATTACGTAAAAAGATTTGGTACAAAAGTTACTTTATAAAGAGGCTTCGGCGTCAACTCCCCGACGATTTAAATGTTCGGTGTTGTTCTATAAAAATGTTCTTGAATTTAGGCTGTAGACTGTCCAAGTTGAACCTCAGTTCTTTAAGTATTCGTCTCTGTGGCTGACGTTGGCAAGTGCATCGTCTTTCATCTTATGTACTATTTGTGCATGAAGTGGAGTCTGGCTGTCCGCTACTAGCCACTGTTTTTACGTAAGAAAGAAATACAAGAATTCGAAAAAAGGGAGCAAGGGTAAAAAGAAAATAAAAGTAAAAAATACTGAATGGGGAGAGGTGGGACAGTAGGGAAATAAGTGAGAAACCAATGAAAAGACGCACTGAAAAACCTATGGAAACCAAAGTGGAAAGGAAGATGAGATGAAAGGAAGACGAATAAGAAGTAACGGACAAAGAATGAAAGTTTAAAGTTCAAAGCAGAAGGTGTAGACATTCCATCTCTGACAGGAACGGAGAGCTTTACCGTTATCTCCAAAGTTTTTTTGTCCTGTTTTCACTGTTAGCGTCTCGTCGTTTTTTCCTTTTCTTTTTCTTTCGTGAAACGTTCGTTAGAAAGTCGGCAAATGCTCGCTGTACTACGTTGTCCATGTCAATATCTTTGGTCAGTGGTATCTTTCGCCTCCCGGCATTCGTTACAGTTCGAGTCGTTGTCTGTGGCGCATGCGTATTTTCTGCTTTACTATACATTACCGTGTCATCTACCTTGACATTGGGTACAACTCCGGGATTCCATAGTCTTCTTGCAGTTGATTTCTGCGCTCTTGTTGACCAGCTGGTGTACAGTGCTTGGGATCTAGCTTGGCTGTTCCCGGCTTGTGCGTATGACGTCCAAATAGAACCTGGGGATCCAGCATTTGCTGCTGATGCCCCAAATGTCCCGGCCAGTGGCCTATCTGGAACTCGTGTACTAGTTCCTTGACTTTCGTATACATTAGACTTTGAGTTTTTATGTCCGTACTGCTGTACGTTTGAGGGATACTGACCGTTATTATCCAATTGCTTATAATATATCGGTTTGTACTGATTTTTATTGTATGTAGGTCCTTTTAATTGGCCTTGTGTGGTTTTCACCTTCGGTAACATGTTTTGGGTATTTGTCGACGTCTGATTCGTCACTTGCAAAGTTTTTGGCTTCTGATTCTGGGATTGCGACTTAGGTCTGGGTATTCTTTGCCTTCTGACTGCGTTAACGTTTATGCTCGTAGAAGTTAAATAAGGATTAGTTGGAGTGTAAAGAGGCGTATTTGCGGCGTATGGCGAGTCGTAAATACCTTCTCTCGAGTCTGTGCTCGCTGCTGGAGAAGTAGTTGATTCAAAAGAGTTTTGGTTAGTATAAGATGCCGCATTGCGACCATTGATTGTACCACTTAGGTAATCGTTGACCCGATTAGAGTAAACATCAGCTCGAACGTGCGCATTCTGGGTTTGGCTGGGCTCAGTTCTGTCATCAGCCACCCAGCCATTTGTGTATGACGTCGTTCTGACGTCAGCGTAATTTGTTGACGTCATAGGAGAAATATTTTCCCGCCATGAGTCTTCTGACTGGTAACGGTTACTCTGAACGTAACTTCTTCCATCCGAAGGGTATCCACCATTTGATACACTCCGCATCATTTGTAATGGTCCATACTGACCACCACCCTCCCTGTCTGGGGATGATATGGACTGGTATTGCTCTCCCCAAACACCTCGTACGGTTTGTGGTGTGCTGTATTGTGCAATGGTGTTCGTCTGTGGAACTGGATAGAGTCTGTTCGTCTGCGCGATCTGGTATTGACTTTTGGCGTTTGCTCCTCTATTCGCTTGTAAAGAATATAAACCGCTCCTTACCCTTCCGGTTTCCTGTGACGTACTTCCTGTTCCGATTATTCTACGTTGTCCCTCGGGATTGATTCCAGAAGACTGGTATGTTGGGTATTGTCCATACGGTTGCTGGTTTTGGGCGGATGGGTATCCATTGTACGATGGAACGTTGGAGGTTTGTTGTGGTTTGTACTGATTGATCACGAAAGACCCACCATACTGTACAGGAGCATATGGGGCGACTGTAATCGGCTGCGGAGTAGGCGTCCTTATCGGCCCCAGTTGTTGTTGCTTTCTTGTATCTGACAAGCCAGAACTATACTGGTTAACTACAGCACCCTGAGGTGTCTGGGTTCTGACGTATCCCGATGGCTTCGGCATGTTTGTGGTACCTGTTCCAGGAAGATATGGGGAAGTAACGTAACTTGTAGGTGTGTATGTTCTTTGATACCCTGCTGGTGTTGGTATTCCGGTATTCAAGGCTCCTGGTGCATATGGACCAAAAATGGGCGTTTTAGCGGTTTGTGGTCTTTCATATCCCATTTGTGGTCGTACGGTAGTACGTGATAATCCAGGACGATATGGAGGTGTAGTTGGTGTCTGTGTCCTCTGATATCCTGGTTGTCCTGTTCTTCCTAAAGTGGTCTGCGCGTACCCGGTGTTAGGTTGGTACCATGGCTTGGGTGTGTTGCTGTAGTAATTGTTTGGTGAATAAACTGACCCGGGTGTTTTTGTTTTTGATGCAGGCTGGTAATCGTATGCGGGAGGGTAATTGTAGGATTCAAGTGGCCTGGAACTAGTACTCGTGGATCCCGGATATCGCTCGGCGCTCGTCGGAAATCCTGAAGACATACCTTGGTAGGACGCCGTTGGGTATGACTTTGGAGACAGTGCCATGGTTTCCGTGGGGTGCGAGTAAGGTTCGACCGGGTAGTAGGCTCCTTGGTATTGTCTGGAAGTAGTCTGTTGTTGCACTGGAAAACAACAATAGAAGGATTGTGAAACAGTTTTTATTCGGCGCTGAAATCAAGGTCAAAGGAGTTTAACGTTAACGAAATTGAAGTGGAGTAAGACGACTGAGCAAATTAGGCAAGCGTAGATACTACTTACTGTAATAAATTTTACAATGATTCATCAGGACAAGAATCTGAAGTCTCGACAATTCCGAAGGGAAGATATAAAATTCGTCGACCATTCCTCGTAGAACTCTTGCTCCATATGGATGCTCGTGTTTTCCTGCGAAAAATTGACATTTTTGACAATTTATGTTGTGCACTCTGATCATTAAGTTATAATATAAGTCAAGGATTTAACGAGACCATGGACTTTTAAAATGCCAAAGCGGAAATGAATGGCCACTTGGATGCTTCTGATTCGCCAAACGGTGAAATTTCATTTAGTAGAACTGATGCTGTGAGTTCAACTGATTGTAAAATGGTAATGACAGAATTAGCAAGGAGCCAGAGGTTCCACTCATTGTCGCTACCTTTGATGATTCTATCATATTTTTGTCCAGCATAATTTTTGTAGCAAGCGTTCCCAAAAGATGTTTAAGTTATTGGTTAAATGTTAAGATTAAAACAATAACACATTCATAGCTTTGGAGTTTCTTTTGGCAATGATTCAGAAAGCTTTGAGAGAGGTTTCTCCTTTTCTATCAAAAACTGGTCAAACATATGCACTTGCTAAGAAGATAGCGACTGCAGATAACGAGGCCATAAAATGACGAAGTTGGACTTCTGGTTGATTACATATCGTCCTCTTTGGAGATGTTTGGTGTTACGAAACGTCAGCCTTGCCAAAATTTAGCTTGAACGCCATCAAAATCTTTCTTTAGATAGGCCTTGTGGTTTGAATGCAAAATATACTTTTAAACGGCATTTTCCAGTGCATAAAGAAATCCATTCTAATCACATGACCAGCAAATTCGAGCCATTTCTCTGAGCCAATGCAAGTTTTTGAAAATCAGAACTTCATACTTGGTGTTGATGTCACGTGACTTGTTAGTGCAAGTGGCATATTGTATGACATATGATAGGGTATGTTCTATGTAGTTAATTTTTTGTTTCCACTTTCTCCTTACAGGGAACTTTCCACCAATGAAATTACGTTTATTATTCTTCATTAAACTAGGTACTTCGAAATAGTACTATTAATTTATACTCACTTCTACTTTTCATTGTATCTCTTTGGAAATCGGCGAAGTTAATGTTGTTGGCGTACTCCATGTTGTTTTGTAAGCCGTCATCGTGGTTGATGATGCTGTTTTTATTGTAGTTGTTGTTGTTGTTGTTGTTGTTGCTCTTATCTATTCCGTTTATATTGTTGTTGTTGTTGTCTTCGTTAATAACTGGTGTGTCGAGTTCAGTCAGGGTAGCTGTCGGAAGTAGACATTCAGTAGTGTTGACTTTGTAATATGATACATTTAAGAGGTATATAAACAGAAATCTTTTCACGATAATCTGAAAGATTATCAGAAAGATTTCTGTTTCGAAAATCTTTCAGATTATCATGGAAAGATTTCTGTTTATGTATCTCTGAGGATGATTCTGAAATAGAATTAGGAGGTACTGCATATTTGAGGGAAAAGCCTTCCCAGCACACTCTGCGGTGAGACTGTTGTCCTTATAGAGCTCGATGAAGGAGTGTTACTATTGGGGCGTGGGGTGTGTGTGACACCCCTACCTATGTTTGACAGCCGTAGATTTATTAAGTTAAGCTAAACCAGTTCGAACTGACTGAAAACATCATTATGTTTCTCACCTATTCCTGCTTTAGCACCCCAATCTCCTGAGAGCAACATATCGCGTCCACTTTCTTCTTTTATCAAGTCACCGTTCACAAAAATCTTAAAAGAAAACATTGAAAAGAAACCTCACTTTAATTCCTTTGAATAACGAGTAATAATGTTTAATAAACGTGACGTTCGCAGTAGGATATTATAATCACTTAGAAATGACTTTGTTGAAGTGCTTTCTCTTTTTTTGTACTGCTTGACTTTGCTTGCAAAGTGAACGTCGATAATGTTGACAAGGAATATGAGAAGTAATGTTTCAAACACGAGTTGGTGTTCTTCCTCCGATTTCTAGATACCGAGAAACGAGTTGAAAAACGAGGCAAAGCCGAGTTTTTTTAACGAGTTTCGAGGTATCTAGAAATCGGAGGAAGAACACTAAACGAGTGTTTGAAATTACTTCTCAAACGAACCAGTATTTTAGGCGAAAATCCAGCCGAAATTTGGAAAAATTCAGCTGTAATCTTCCTCCGATTTCTAAATACTGATTAATTATGTATTTCTTTTGTTTTTGCTTTATGAATTATTAATGAGTTTGAGAACTACATTTCTCAAACTCATTAATAATTCACGAAGACGAAACAAAAGAAATACATAATTAATCAGTATTTAGAAATCGGAGGAAGATTACAGCTGAATTTTTCCAACTTTCGGCTGGATTTTCGCCTAAAATACTGGTTCGTTTGAGAAGTAATTTCAAACACTCGTTTAGTGTCCTTCCTCCGATTTCTAGATACCTCGAAACTCGTTAAAAAAACTCGGCTTTGCCTCGTTTTTCAATTCATTTCTCGGTATCTAGAAATCGGAGGAAGAACACCAACTCGTACTTGAAATATTACGTAAAAGTTCACCATAACTTGGAGCATTGATAGCGTTACAGTTTGGCGATTTTTAGCTCGCTACTCGAGAAATTTTGCTGTCCATTTAATGCTAGTATTGCAAAAAGCTACCCTTACCCTCGCTCGGTTTTTCTTATAACTGTAAGTTCCCGTAATAAGAACCCAGTTGTTTTCCTGAACCACATTATCATCGGTCACTGCACTAAACACCGTTTTTCCTTGCTCATTTCTGTGAAACCATCGCACACGTCCGTTGTCAATCTCGAAATGATACTGTCCATCCCTGTGTGCCGAATGGCTCCCAATTGTATCAAAAATAGACTGAATCCCGAGGGAGGTGCTAAGCTTCACCCAAACTGCTATGGTGATCGCCTTTCTTGGTATCCCTCTGAAGTTCTGACCATCGAATAAAATATCACCGCCTGAAATGGTCAAAAAGTTTCGAAACCACTGAGTGTTTTGATCAAGTACAAAATAATGGAGACTCCGAGGATTGAGATAATTTTTATTCTCTACGGTTCGACTATCTAGTAGTCATCATCAGAAATGCTGTCAACAGCATTCCTGGTGATGACCACAAGATAGTCGAAACGTAGAGAATAAAAATGATTTCAATCTTTGGAGTCTCCATTGCTTTGTATTTGAAATAGTCAAGATACCCTAGAAAAATCGGCATTGCTGTTTTAATAAGGTAGCGGCTGCAGGCGTTTTACTGGTTGACTTATTTATCTCTCCTACCTAACACGTTTCCTGCGCTTTGACATTTTCCTTGGTTCTGGGCGATCTGGAAACCATTTAGAACGATTGCGTCATTTCCATTTCCGCTCATGTCCAAGAGTTTGTTGTTTTCGACGAGCTTGTCAAACGTCAGATGGACAATAGGAGGACTGAACTCTATGTATGAGGAAATAAATATGATTAAGTTTAAGACTCATCATACCTTGGCATTAAAATGCTTTGAAGATCTTGCACAACTAGTACTTTTCAGTTTAATATCCAACGCAAGGTTTTCATGCAGATGAAACTACTGATCTTCGGCCTATTTTAAGCTTTTGATTTTGAGAATTACATAGGTTTACGTTACCGAAAAAAATGGCGGCTGTACATATAACCACAATGCTTTGCAAACTTTAAATAAACTCAATTAACTACTCAAGAATGATTAAGACGTTCCTGTGAATTGTCTGTTCGGAAAAAAATGGCGGCTGTACAATATGAAAACCATGGCTTTGCACGAACGTGGCCTATTGTCAAAAGGAAAACCCTCAAAGCAAAATTGTGGTTGCTAGTGATTGCGATCATAATGTATTGTGGGAAAAGGTCAGAGAACGACAGCATGGACTAAGATTAACTTGTAACAGTTAGGAAACTAATAACCAAAGATGACAATTTATAAATTGTCCATTTATATATTTATAAATTTATAAATTGTCATCTTTGGTTATTAGTTTCCTAACTCTTACAAGTTAATCTTAGTCCATGCTGTCGTTCTCTGATCTTTACCCACAAATTTGTGCTATATAAGTTGGGAAAAAGCGCTTTTAATCGAGATAAGTAGTGGAAAGTCAAGGATGTTAATAGCTGTCTAACCTTCACAATAGTCTCCCACGAACCCAAGGCGACAAACGCAGCGAGAAATTCCCGGTTTGCACGTGCCACCGTTCTTGCAAGGATTGGGATCACATGTCCAGTCTTGGTCACGTTGAGTTTGCTCTAAAAATCAGTGAATGCAAGAGTAAACGATGGAATGAATAATTACAAATTATTACGGATTTTTGCAATCCAACTTGCCTTTTGTGGATAAAATTGGGGAAAGTTAACGCAAAGACTAAGAAGAACAAGTTAAAATTGCTCTAGTAAATGTTATAAGTCTGTAATGGACCTCGGACCTTTTCAGTGCTGCGTCAGAATCGAACCATGTAGGAGGGAGGGCTGGAAGGGATAGTAAATTGGTTTGGAGTGAGATTAAAATGAGTGGTGACATTGACTAGAGATTGAGTTGGCCCTTTGGTGGTGGCCACAAAAATAAGTCAGGACAAGAGTCAGAACACTAAATTTCGCTTGCTCTCCAGATAATGGTATGCAATATGCTTATGAAGAACGAACTTATGGAAGAATTATACGGAAAAATTGTTCAATACGACTTGTCTCGTGCCTTTTTTCGGTTCTTCGTTTCCACCAGGGGCATTTACTTTTCAAATATTATTAGACATAACATTAAAACAGGTGATTTTAAGACAATTTTGGGCCGCTGGAACCGTTTGTAAGTTTGATTTATGTACGCACAAACACACGAACAAGAAATGTGTAAACTTACTCCAACACTCCAGGCCATCTCCGACAAACTTATTTCTGCAAATGCAATGTCCATTGACGCATCGGGCGTTCTTGTCACAGTGCCTACATTCCTCTGTAGAAAGGAAGAATGACAAACTCTCAATCTCAATATCTTTAGTGTTGGTGAGCTTAAGAGACTCCGTGGTATGTCAATTAGAGATGTAGATGGAAGTATACTGTAAGTTGTGATGTTATGAAAAAAATATTTATGGCTTACCGTTTTCTCCGGGAAAGAGTTTTGGCGCTGAGGAATACTTGTATAGCCCTTTATCTGAAAAATAAAATTACACTGAGTTTAAAAGAAGCGATAAACAAATGTGGACGTCGTGATGAGTCACATGAATATCACGTGAGCGTAGCACGTGGTCACCTATGTAGGAATCCAGCGACTTCATTTTGTACATGTCGGTGCATGATGTAAGTCACGAATCGATGGTTCTTTGCGAAGTGACGTTTATTTATTCACGTGAGAAGATTAGTCACGTGATTAGGTAGGTGAAGAACCATATGATTCACCTCATTGGTTACCAGATTGTGTTGCCAAGTGCTTCTTTTAATTTTATTCGTGATGTTAACGTATCAACCTTCGATACAAGTTAACCTGTACGTGATGGAGCCGCACACTGCATACTCGATCCCGTTTCATACTATTCGGGTGAACCTTCACTTTTCCAACCGTTACCTTCACATCTGGGTCCTGTAAAATCTTTCGAACAAATACATTGGAATTCTCCGTCTGACGATTCTATGCACCGAGCATTATTCTGACAAGGATTAGGATAACACGCAGAAACTACGACAAAAAATGAAAATGAGAAAAAATGTGAGTAATCAATACTGAACTCGAGTCGAGTTCAGTATTGTTCAGTATAGTGCTTAAGCGTAAAGTTGTTTTAAATATTACGTAATATTAATAATGTACAAATAGTTAATGCAATCTTAGTTATCTTAGTGTATTATAGTTTTAATTTAATAAGTTAATGATAATACGGCTCCTTGGAAAACAGACGATTACACAGTCTGAAGGACTACCGTATATGTAAATAAGATTAAATAGAATTAAATAGAATAGAAATAGAATCGAGTCCTTTGGTAGTTGAGTCTCGGTTGAATCGTTTCTCTACAGATATATCGACTTTATTGACCTTTCTTTAAGGATTATTATCGAGGTTTTCGTAAGTTTAGTCACTCGCAACACGCATCAGGTCAAACTTAATACTCCAGTCGAGTCGAGTTATTTAAGAATACTGCCTCAAATTGAGCCGAGTTTTTTTGGTAACGTGAAAACTTAGCGTGCAGTTGCCTATTCGCAAAAGACCCTTCTATGGTGTGAAAAACTTTAGTAACGAACCTCTTAATTTTGAAAATGTTTTGCTTTGGTAGCAAAACGTTGGTAATAAACTCTAACATCAAGAAATAGTTGCATGGTATTTAAGGATAAGTTTAAATATATGTAATGATGGTGCTTCTATGATTAAGCTCAAACCTTTGTTATCTTTCCTTGAAGTGGTTTGCGATTTTGCTTTGTCCTCTGTTTCTGTTCCCACCGATATTTTTGATGAAGATAGGCCTGAAACAGGTAAAACTTGGTTTTTTATGCCGTCCATTGGTTCCTTATTGTTCAAAAACTGGGCCGAATGAAAGGTTGATGTGGATGGGAAACCGGCGTTCTGTGAAGGTTGTAGAAAGCTCTTGTGGTTGTCGGTTGGTTCTGATGTTTCTTGAATTTGTGATATCGTTTGGTAATCTTTGTTGCTGTTGGCAGTTACAACGTTTATGTTGTCATTCGCGGGCGGAATATTTCTTTCAGGAGATATTACAGGCGAACCTACGCCGTCTGTCATGCCATCATTTTTACTGTGTGTTAGTAACAGTTTGTGCATGCTATTTTTGAACTGGCCATCGTTTGGAACAAGAACGTACGCTTTACTTCTGTTAGTTGACGTAGAAACGTCGATACTTGGTGACAAAAGTAAAGGTGAACTCTTGTACTTGATTGCTTTAAACTCATGTGTGTTTTCGTTTTGGAAGGTGTGATAATTATATGCTTTTTCGTCAAGGTTGATAACATGGCCGTCTTCGTGGTAATTGTTGTCATAGTTATTGGTGTTGCTGTCGTCATTGCTGTTATTGTTGTTGCTGTTGTATCTACTAGGAATGTTCTGTGAATTTTTATCTTCTCCTTCGCCGTATAGTGGGAAATCGGTAAGTCTGCGTCTCAGGTTGTCTTAACAACGAAAGGAAACAAACAAAACGAAATATCAAGCCATTTCATATCTTTGAAGTCTTCTGTGTGGAGCTTTTTTCCTCGCTCATCACCCTTTCATCATCACGAAATCGTATGAAAAGTGGACTCACTCAGAGATTTGTCTTGGGATGAGGTTAATCCCGTCACCCAAGATATCTCTGTTTGGCAACACAAATTTTGTCGTTTCGTATTTGTAACGTCTCTTACCCTCTCGTAACTTCACTTCGCTTAGTTTTGAGAGAATAAACCAAAACCAACATAAAATTCTTGCCGGTGTGTAATATCCTCCTTTTTTACTTAAGAATTAAAGTCTCAGCTCAGTGAATGAGGCGAATGTTAAATCGTTTTATCCAAATTCAAAAGCTCTCGTTGGCACTACGGCTTTTTACACTGGTGAACATCATCGTATCAACATTCTGACTTCTGATAGGTTTAGGCTTTTCCCGCCGAAACATCGTCTTCGCCAAACTCACTTTGAAACAGTTTTAACGTTTTACTAACGGTATAAGATCTCAAATTATTTGACAAGAAAATTATAATGAACAAAAACTTCATTGTGAACAATTCTGGCAACACTTCTGAATTGCAAATAATCTATTCTTTTCCTGGAGAAATCCTGTCGTGAAATGTACTGACGACATCACGTAAGTATTGCTATTGTATGTGCTTGGTTCTGTATTCTTCAATCATTTTGTTTCCTTCAACTGTTTGAATTAAAAGACGTATGTATATACGTCTCCAACATATTTAATAAATAACGGATTTAAGCTCAAGTCCTATACAATAGACAAATTACGTGATGATGAATGCTCTGCAAGAATTTACTCGTTCGTTGTGAAGTATCATAAAACTCCGTCGTACCCTCGCTAATTCGACAGTTCCGTCGTTGCATTTACCTTGAATTAACCCATATGTATCAACTTCTCATCTTCATGTGATCTCATTCTCTTGATTTTTGCATAATTTTTCATGTTCATAACATGCCATATTACTCCTAATACAACAGAGACCACAGTCCGTTGCCTCTAATTTGAAAAAACATCATTGCTGGGTCCAAAATAAGTGCGACTTATATGATCTCCATTTCTTTAGTATATTTTTTCAAAACGATATTTGTCCAGGACCCGATATTTTTTGGGATGTGAATGCATCATTTGCATTTTACATACATTTAAGCGAGTTGTAAATAATCAAGATTCTCCCTTGTTTCGTTATTCGCGAAGGCCTATAAAGTCAAACCAACTTGCTAGACATGGATTGTCTTTGAGGTTAGTCTCGGCGAGCAAAACCATTCACAATCAAATTGAGGCGACAAAATATATTCATCTAGTTGGCCTTTGAACATTCCTCGACTACCACACTGGTGCAGTTATCCAGTTAATAAATAACTTACATCAGAGTTTGTATGTGCGTTGTGGAACGGATTCATTTGAAACGTGCTGGAAACGTTTAGTTTCAAGCGAGTTCTAACTGGTTGCAAATCACAATTCTGGGAACAGGAAGAAAATACCTTTGAAAACTATGCAATTTCGCTCGTTAGCTAGGAATTTGATCATAAAATCTTTTAAATTCTCGTGGCGTTCTCTGGCAGATTGCCAAAACATGGAACCTCTTTACCTTCGCAATGTTTTCCCTCAAACCCTGCTTTACATTTGCAGAGATAGACACTGTAGAACATAACACAATCACCACCATTTTGACAAGGATTAGGCTCGCATGGTTTACCTGGGAACGAAAGAAGAACTTATCAATTAACGTTCTTCATTACCTATGTCTATTCTATTTTATTAGATACAGATATACAAAATTTCAATCAGTGCCTCATGCCGATTTTTGATAGCGGAGATTAGTGGTAATCTTCTTCTTTGTGCAGACGTACCAAGCGTTCTTCCTCGATGACGTACTTGCCTCCTAAACAGTTTTCTTGATAAATGGGTGACACGTTGTGTCATTGCCGGATTTCATATCGAACGAAAAACACGCACTGACAGATAATTACGAACGGAAGAAAAAATACGTGGCGGTAACTTAAATTTGGCATTGGTCTAGGGCCAGCAAATTCTGTACGGTCACTTGAAAAACCGATGTGAAAAATATTTGGCGGTCTTGCATGTCATGCCTTAGTTCACACAACGTATTTTTTTACTTAGTGGAATACTCCATGCCAGTTTCTGCGCAATACGGAATCCAGCTATGGGAAGCATTTTGGGGTACTTTAATTATTAACCGAAGAATCTCAATAGCTCGCATTGCATGTGATCACCACCATGGCTACCGTATCTTTGCCTTCTCATTCAAGGGATTGATTGCAACTGACCTTTACGTTTGAGAGGAATTAAACCCTGTCCCGGGTATAAGAATACCTCCAGTACGACGGTAAAGGTAGATAACTTGAATTTGCTGGTCTAATCCAGTATTGCGTGAAAACTGTCCGAAGTCAGGCAATTCGGACTGGAACACTTCGTTATTACTTACGAGAACATAAAGGTCCTGTGAGTCCATCGCGACACTTGCAAACGAAGCCTGGTTGTCGCTCCACACTGAGGCACATACCACCGTTTTGACAAGGGTTCTGGTTGCATTTATTTATTTCGCAAGTGTCTCCCGTAAAACTTGACTTGCATTTACATCGGATCGGTTTTCCCACCTCTTGAACGCACACTCCGCCGTTTTGACAGAGATATGGAGAACAACTTGCAATCTCTGTGAGGGACGAAAGAAATAAAGTAAATTGGAAAAGACTCTAGACAATCACATGTAAATTAAACTACTAAACCACTCATTTCAACAGACATATTTTGACCAAGTACTAGTCGCTTACCCAGATGAAATCTCTAACAATTTGAACCGAAACGTTGGAATTTTTAAAATTTTGTATTTTTTACAGAGTAACCTTTTTAGATCTAAGTTTAACAAGTTTAATTTGGTGACTGAAAGCATTTTTCTCCTAACAAAGTGTTAAACCGTAGAACATTTTTGCTTGGTGGTTTGACATTCCCTTGCTACTCGCTCGCGAATGAAGAATTGTAGGCAACAATCGTATCGTGCGGATGGATCCCTATATATCGTACTTCATCATACTTACCAGACATCGGAATTTTTGATGGTACTCCGGATCTTATGTCAGATTCGATGGTCGGGGCATTGACTGGGCGAGAATTCTTAACCGATTGAGATATGGAGTTTTGTGTGCGGTCTTTAACCTCGGGAACTTGAGAATTGATCAAAGGAGCGGCCGGTACCTGAGATAACTGGGTGGGCAGCCGTCTTGGAACTAAAGAGAAATAGACTTAGTTTTACATTAGTTTTTAAAGGTTAGTCTCTAATGGTAGATCGCTAAGCTGAGAGGAGTAGTTGCAGTTCATTAGTGCCGAAAAGTGTCGATTTCTTGGTCAAAAGTTTCCTCTCGATAATGGTTGACATTAAAGAGTATTTGTAGTGGCTACGGCAACGCGACAACAACGGCAAAGAGGACGTCGGAATTTCGTCGTTTGCCGACATTTTTGTGGCAGAATAATAGATTAGCGTGAGTACAGCGTCGGCAATTGGCTTTGCATTGATGTAGTAAATAAAGTAGTCCCTGTTGGCTTGCGTGATAGATCAATTATCTGCAATTCGGTTGTCATGTTTGTTTTTTTTTAACAATTTGTTATTCGTTAACCGAAGTTAGTTCTCAGTTACTGGTTGCTGTACGCTAATTGTGTTTTCATGTATCCTTGGCTGTTGGCCATTGCTGATGATTCAATTTTTGGTATCAGTTTACGTATGTTATTGTTTTTTGCTTGTTGCATTCAATGCTCATTTCGTACTTCTTGTTATTAATTTGGTCTCTATAAGAACTGATCGTTTTTACAGATATTTTTATGACCGTAGTTTGAATGTTTCCATTCTTCTCCTTGTAAACGTGCCCTTGGTATTGTATCGTCATTATGTTATATTGTTGCACGAAGTATTGTTTAATTTGTTCTGATTTATTTCGTCTGCAGAGATTTGTTGTCTTTTGCTTGCAGTTTTCAGTTTTTGTCGTGTTTTGTTATGTTGTGTTGTGCTTTCTTGTTGTTTTGCATTCAGTTCACGCTTGAACGTTGTGTTGGTAGTCAGTTATACATACTTTACCTGGTTTACCATTGTTTATTACCACTTGACCGTCAGGATTTATTCTTTTGATAACAGCTTCTTCGTCTTCAATTTCGTCACCAACACTGTTTTCTAGGTTAGTTTGCGTGATGTCAGTCTGGGTTGTTGGTTTGTATCGCTTGTCACCTGGGTTTACTACGATTGGGAGAGCATTGTTACCCTCATGTTTTTCGTGATATTTCGTAGATATATGAGGTTTGTCGACTATCACTTCTCCTTCGGGATTAATCGACTTTACAAAGTCGTCATCAAGTTCGGAGAAATCAGATGTTCTGTTCGCCTCGTGTCCAGTCGTAAAATATTCGTCGCTCGTTATATCTGTGACATTTTGTCTTTTTGTAGTTTGGTCGTGGTAAGTCGTAGAGTCATCGTCATTGCTAGTGTCAGCATCGTCACCGTTGTCCACATGATTTGTTGGTCTGTGGTTGTTTGGGTTATTTTTTAAAAAGTTTAATGGTGTTGTCACCTGGTCATTTCCGTTCCTTGCTTTCGGTTCTAAAACCAAGTGCTTTGAATTGTACGCATTAAGTGTGGTGTCAATCAGTTTAAGGAGATTGTCAATGTTTGCCGTTTCAGGTTTGTTTCCAGGCTTTGTAAGCGAACTCCGTACCCAGTCCTTGTCGTTGTCAGTCGTTGACCCAAGGTTAGTTGGTACGTCGTCACCTTCATGTAATAAGAAGTGTTGTGTTAGTTAAATATAAAGTTAAATGTAAAGTTAAGTGTAAAGTTAGAGGTGAATGTTTATTCTGAGAGTAAATTCCAAGATTGTGGTCAAACGTTCCTCCTGTCTCTTGTTTTTGTTTAAGATTAAGCTGTTCAAACACTATCTTGTTCAACAGTCTACGTAATGGTCGCACTGCTCTTGTCTATATGCTTATAATAAGGACTACGAATGGTTGAAAGGGTTGTTGTCTAAATCGTATGCCTCGAACATGGCTGTCGTATCTTTAAAACAAGGGCTTACTATTGATCTATGCGTTATCTTACCTTCGCATATTTTGCCTTCAAATTCATCCGTACATGCGCACTGGAAATTGTTTTCGTTCACATTGATGCATTTGCCGCTATTTTGACACGGGTTTGGGTGACACATTGATTTGACGCAGCTGTAGCTATCGTCCCCAGTTTCCACGCATTTGGTGCCAAACTGGCAAGGATTCGGTTGACACATCTCTCGCTCTGTCAGGAATTTAGTAATGATTTGATGAGTACTACCGAACTTCATTATATTTATGTAATTGCTTCATTCAGTTGTAAAACAAGACCTTGCACGTACTTTGGCACGTGTCCCCTGACCATCCGATGGAACAGTTGCACACATGGCTTGTTCCAAAGCCCGGTAAGAGAATGCACTGACTGTCATGTTGGCATGGATTGGGCTCACATGGGTTGGGATCTGTTGAATACAAATTAATATTTAAGCAAGAAGTCACGTTTCACAAACGATGAATAAAAGGATATCTTAATTGGCAAGATTTGGTCTGACTGCGGTTTAAACCCATCGAATGCAAGGGAGTGTACTAAGAGCTTATGAGTTAATACTTGTACAAAATTTGTTATTTGTTTAGTTTGTTGATTTTGTCCTTGAATGACGTCGTAGAGACGTTTCTGCAAGAAGGCTGATTCAGAACGCCAAAACCGGATTGTGAATCTGATATCGAATGTTTGGTGGGATTTCACCATTGAACTCGAAAAAGACTGGAACGATACTTCGCGGAACCAGGCTTAACGATTGAATGAAGCCGACATAGGGGCAGCCATGTAGGTCAAAAACACGCGTGGGAAAAAGTTGTATCGAACCTGTACTTTTCATTGACAGTTAATTCTGACAAATATGCAGTCCTACCGACATTGTCTTCTACTTACTAAGGATAAAAAAATCCGAAAGTTGGGTGACGTTTTTCGCAATTAGTTGCGTGTTTTATCGCGTAGGGGACTGGGATGACCTGCAAATTGACCTACATGTCAGCCTCCATGTTGGCTTCAAAATACAGTTTGCAGGTGTCATTCCAGTCTTTTTAGAGTTCAATAGATTTCACTTACTCTCAGTAGACCTGTGTGGTTTTAGTATTATTGTTTTAGTTATGTACATTTTCCGTCTGGTGAAATGTTGCGTTACCCACCCGAACAACGTCGTCCTCGAAAACCGTAGGGACATTTACACTGGAATCCCTCATCACTCTCCAGGGCCACACATTGTCCATCGTGGTCGCATGGGTTAGGGTGGCAATGGTCCTTTTCTATATCGAGAATTAGAAGAGATTTTTAGCCAGATATTTACAGCCTTCTATATATAGTTTCTCTTTCCCTTCCCTACACTTGCTTTCCTTCCCTTCCCCTCTACCCTACCTTTTTGTTTCCCTTCTTTTCCTATCCTGCCATCGCTTTCCCTTCCCATCCCTCCCATTCCTGTCCTTTCCCTTCTCTTCCATTCCTTTCCTTCCCTTTCCTTCCCTTTCCTTCCCTTTCCTTTCCTTCCCTTTCCTTCCCTTCCCTTTCCTTCCCTTCCCTTCCCTTTCCTTCCCTTTCCTTTCCTGTCCTTCCCTTTCCTTCCCTGTCCTTCCCTTTCCTTCCCTTTCCTTCTCTGTCCTTCCCTTTTCTTTCCGTTTCCTTCCCTTTCCTTCCGTTTCCTTCCCTTTCCTTCCGTTTCCTTCCCTTTCCTTCCGTTTCCTTCCGTTTCCTTTCGTTTTCTTCCGTTTCCTTCCCTTTCCTTCCCTGTCCTTCCCTTCCCTTCCCTGTCCTTCCCCTTCCTTCCCTTTCCTTCCCTGTCCTTCCGTTTCCTTCCCTGTCCTTCCATTTCCTTCCCTGTCCTTCCATTTCCTTCCCTTTTCTTTCCTTTTCTTCCCTTTTTTCCCTTTTCCTTCAATTACCATCCCTTCTCATCCCTTCCTTTCCCTTAGTGAGATTTGTATGTAATTCTTACGTTCGCAGTCTTGTCCTTTGTACCCAGATGAACATCTGCAAGCGTAACCCATTCCACCTACGATTTCTGTACACTTTCCGCCATGTTGGCATGGACTTGGGTTACATTTATCAATTTCTGTTGGGACAAAAAAAAAAAGTAAAAATAACTGATTACAGTGACAATCGTATTCACTATTATAAATGGATGAACATTACGAGTACCACGTAATTACGTGTTAATTTGCAATGGATTTCAGGAAACTTACCCTGACACCTGTCTCCTTTATATCCTGCGCTACACTGACATGTAAAACCGCCGTTCATCTCAGTACATTGTCCATTGTTTGCACAAGGGTTAGGATGACAAGGGCTGCGCTCTAAGGAACCGATGATAATAGGAGATTAGAGCTTAGTACTTACGTACAGCTTGGTTCAAAGTCACAGACAACTATGTGAAGACTGGTGAACATAGAGAATCTATAAATATGGTACCAAAACAGATAGTAGAACATTTTTGAACTAGAGAAAAACCCCATGTAAACCAAAGTATATGTATAAGTTAGTTACCGAGGCGCGAAACGTCGAGGAAACCGAGCTGAAACCGAGTCGAAGCGTGGTAAAGAAACGTTAGGTGCATAATTTTAAACCAAATAAACAAGTTACCAATTCAAATGTCGCTTTTCATGTTTGGCAATGTATTTATCAGTAATCTAAATTACGAATTCCTCGTCAAGTAATGAGTAAGGGACCATGTTTGGGATTAATAACTGTAAAAAAAGTTGCATTAGCCATCTACCTTCGCAAGTATCACCGAAAAAGCTGTTTACACATTCGCACATGAATCCTTTGCCATTGTCGGAAGGACTTGGAGATGTACAGCGACCTCCGTTCTTGCACGGGCTAGGATAACACTGGTCTTGTTCTGTGTTTGGAAAATCATAAAAAAAAAATTAAAGGAAGGGTAAAGGTAAAAACAAACAAACAAACAAAGGTGTGAACATTAGACGGCAGTGAATCTGATTTGGCTCATCTGCTTGATTTAGTTCAGCATAAACAAACAAACAAACTAAGGTGTTGAAATTAAACGATAATCTGACTTGGTTCATCTGCTTGATTTGGTTCAGTAAATGCTGACTTCATGGGCCAATTTCGAATCGGCGGTCATGCATTTTTATTTTCGACTAAAATACTTTACCTTCACACTTTTTTCCACGAAAACCTTCTCTGCACGAGCACCTAAAATCATCGTTGGTTTCTTCGCATCTGCCATCGTTCATACAAGGGTTTGGGCGGCAAGGTCTTTGTACTGTAAGGAAAAATAAAACCCAAAGATTTGTATTAGCCTTATACTTCAGTATGGGAAATAGGCAGCGGAAGGTAGGGAGACAATTTTCTTAGGTCTCATTTGAGGTTTGCTTGTTTCAACCATTTTTTGGATAGCATGAATGGTGGAAGTTTATAAGTCTGTATTCATGCTTCACAGCGAATTCATACTGCAAAGTTTAACTGCGTTTTGCAAATCGTCTTGAGTAAGTCCGACACTTCTTAGCTCGAAGCTTGTGTGTTCATTAGTTGAGATTTCTTACCTTCACAATGAAATCCTTTGAAATCGTCAGGGCAAGAGCATGTGTAGTCGTTATTTCCATTCCGCTTACAGCTTCCGCCATTTTGGCACGGATTAAGTCGACATGGATCACTGTCTGTGGATTAAGTATACGACAAAACTTGGGTTTTTTAAATGTAAAGGCTTGATAAAGTTATGAATAACCGATACAATATTAGTTGCCAAACTGTATAGGATTTTTAAATATCTTTCTTAAAATACTTATTGACCTAAATGTCCATATCTTGTTCCGAGAATTACTTTTAGCTGTAAGAAATAGATCTAGAAACCTTCTGAATGAACGGTACCGCAATTTTCGAGGAGAAATAGTGAAAAGACGGACTACTGCCAGTTCCGTGAAAAAACATGTTAGGTGGAGGCGAGGCCATATCTAGTCGCTTATGATGTACTTACTTTGACAATTCTGTCCTTCATAGCCTTCCCGGCATTCACAAATGAAACCATTTCCATTCCTTCGACATACTCCATTATTTTCACAGGGATTTGGCTCGCAAGCATTTCGTTCTGTTAATTAAATTGCAAAACCTTGTCATTTAGTAACACCATTAAATATACCGGTCGTTTACAAAAACAAAAACGTCTGTGGCGACTCTTGTCTAGGTACGTGTATTTATCAAAATTAATTGATAAGTTTTGTCAACTATAAAATACAACATACCGTACAATCTTTCTATATCAAGTCTGTCGGCCAGGTAGTATTTTTACATTCTCAAACACTATCACGGGCGCACCTTGTGTTGCAAGGTTTGAAATGTAAACAGTTCAAATTGGCTTAACGTTAAGTACTCACCTTCACAATTTTTTCCAAGATATCCATTCAAGCACTGACACTGATAATCTCCTTCTGGCCAATTCGAACACACGCCACCATTCTTACAAGGGTTTTTTGCGCAAGCATTTTCAACTAATAACGGTAATATAACATTAACATCCAAGAAGAAATAATTACAACAGAAACTTTTGGAGAATTATTGGTTAAAAGTACGTGTTGCCAGAAAAGACCAGGTCTTCAAATGTCCACGAGGATAAACAAAGACTGAAAACAGTAGACGTACACAAACGAAATATTGCTATTGCATCAGTTTCGCTTTCGTGGAATCTTTAATTCGAAAAACACTAATATATCTTTTCCGTGCTTGGCAATGTTTGATAGTTTTTTCTTTTAATTTATTTCAATGAATAAAAGGATAGTGAACTTAGGAAAACTGGATAAGAGTTAAATCGAATATAGTATGCATTATCTCTTTTGATAAATAACAAATACAGTTTCTGTGAGTTAATTTTCGACTTCATTTGCATCATCTTCAGACTACAATTTCCTGTTTTTACTGAAGAAATCAGTTAACAGGGGCTTATTTAGTGAAGCTGAACGTACGTATTTAGACAATTTATGGTTGAGTTGGTGTCTTCAAGTAAATTGTGTTTACATACCTTCACAGGTTGCTCCTTGGTATTGAGAGGTGCATTTACACAAGTACCCACTCTCTGACTGCACACACTCTCCACCGTTTAGACAGGGGTTTGGATGACAACGGTCCATTTCTTAATAAAACAACACACTTTTATTGGTAAATGCTATTATTACGTTCTTAGTGATTAATTGAACTGCAAAACCTTGTGGATATTTGAGTGTCTTATATATGTGTTTTGCCGAAGAATACCCGATTAAGAAAGGAAGATACCATTTATTAATTCTTTGAAGCTTCAAGTTGAGACCTGTGAGAAATGCCGCGTAAATTTTTTCCCTGAACTGACTTGGGCAGACGTGACGTGATGTAACGTCAAATGACGTGAGTGACCTGTATGACCTAACGTAACATGAAGAGACCTGGATTTCCCTAAATTGAACTAAACTGAATAGAATCAATTAGTTTACGTGCTAACCACATCAATTCAGCACTACCTGATTAAATCGTGATTCATCAGGACGGGGAATTGCTAACGTAAACAAACTGCCATATCCGAACATCAAGTTCAGGTCATGGTACTTGTCCAGGTGATAAAGAGCAGTACCATCATGCACCTGGTAAAATGTGTTTCAATATACTGCCGTGAAGGTCTGAAATGCGTTGCACTGACGTTCATTAAAAATAGATGTGGTGTCTTCGTTGTAAAGAGTGAGATTTGCTTTTGAGAATTTGTTTTGAACTATACTACTTTGTAATACTCAGGATGAGATTGTTCACCAGTGGTAAGAATTCCCTCGACAAGCAACACTCTGGTTTGTCTTCGTGCTTCTCACCTTCACATATTTTCCCTTTGTATCCTTCAGAACATATGCAGTGGAACCCATTGGCGTGCTCAACGCACTTTCCGTTATTTTGACATGTATCAGCTTCACAGAATTTTCGTACTACAAAAAGGATAATATCGATATTTCCCTGTGAAAAACCACCCCACCGTTGACTTGCACAATTATTGAAATCATTTTCACGCTAATGAAACCAAGGTTAACCATTGAAAAAAAAACCTTTAGTAATCTATGGTTTATGAAACTTTCCTTTTGGAAGTCCAACCTACCAAGGCGCTTCCAATCCAGAAGCGGGGAGTTTGAGGAAACTTGCACGGAAAACGACATTTAACAATGTGGCTTTAGCTTTTGCATTTGGACAAAACTACGCACATTTCAAATTCTTACTTTGACATTTTTCTCCGGAGTATCCATTCTTACAAATGCATCGTACTCCGAACTCTGTTTCATAACAAGTCCCGCCATTTTGACAAGAATTCGTATCACAACCCGAATGATCTACAAAGGAAATGAAAAAGACTGACTTTCATGCAGTGAAGTTGACTGTTGTTAAAATATCATTCTTCAAAGTATTTAAGTATCCCTCATTCAATAGACACCACTGCTATCAAATAAATACAAAAAAGAGATCCATCTCTCGATACTTTTGTAAGAAGCTTCCTTGCGGTAGGCCGAGATCATTGTTTTAAGTTGGCTCTTACCTTCACAGTTCAGTCCTCTGAAACCATGTGAACATGCGCATTCGTAACCAAGGCTCGTCGTGGCTTGTAGACACGTGCCTCCATTTTTACAAGGATTGTTGATGCACTTGTTGTCTGATTCTTTTAAAATAAATTACAATTGACGTGTTTCAGTGGCTTTGTACAGTTTCTTTTACTTACATGAACATAATTAGTACGGTCTTCACCTGTTAGCACTTATGCTTCTTAAGCAATTATTAGCGTGATACTATGTGTTGTCTATTGTTTCTATGGTAACTATTGTTTTTATGGAGTTGAAACAGCGATGTTTTCTGAAAATTGCCATCAGAAGTGATATTAAGAATACGAAAGCCAAAACTTTGAGAAGGTTGTCGATAAAGATTTTTGGCAATAAGGTATTCAATTTTAAAAGTTCTTTTTCGTGAAAAATCTCGAAGACTAGGTTCATTTATCCTAATTCATCATCATAATAATAATAATTCTGTTTGCTTTATTTACCAATTTTTGGAGAAATTCACTGAAACAAATGCCGAAAAATTCAACAAATGCATTAGCGCGGACCGTGGTTGTCGTGGCAGAACAACAATTCGAGAAGTTTGCAAACCCCACATGCATGCTGAGCGATATTTAGTGACAAATACCCTTTCTGAAATGCGGTACATTTCCATTCACAATATGACAGTCTGAGAACGCTCTCTAATATTCTTACTTTGACTCTTGACAGTGAAAAAATAGTGGAAGCATCATCCATTTAGTTCACTTACTGTCACAGATTTTCCCTGTATATCCCTGGGCACAGGTACACTCGTACTCCCCATTTTCCTGCTCTGAGCAACGACCATCGTTCAAACAAGGGTTGGGATCGCATCCCTTCTTGGTTACTGTAATGAACACGAAACAAATAGATAAAATTAACGAACAACTGAAGTGTATCGTTTAAAACTAAGTACATTAACGAAAATACCTTTGTAGAAAGCATCATACTGTTTCGACCATATTTAAATTTTATTAATATTTACAGACATGCGTTTTCGCCATGGTTTTTCTTGTTAACCAAATAACTTTTTGGCTTAATGTTTTTTCTTTACTTTTTCGTTAATGCTTACCCTGACATTTCTCACCAAAGTAGCCTTTTTTGCACGTGCATTCAAATTCCCCATTCTTTAAATCATTGCAAATGCCGTCGTTTTCACAAGGATTAGGTTCGCATTTGTTTTCCTCTGGAGAGAGAAGAGGATGAAAGTGACGAGAAATGAGTAGCTGGGGGATCGAGGGAGGGCGTCGGAGGCAAAGGTTAAGGTGGAGGCTGGGATTGTAGCACAGGCGGGGGCCCGGGCGCTGGCAGAGTCTCAGGCATGAGCGTGGGCACAGGTAAAGAGACCGAATAGGGCTGAAGGTGTTTTACATCAAGTGTGGTCTAGAATAAAGAAAATTAAATATTTATCCCAATAGGCTTCAAACTAAGATACTTAGATCTTGTGACACGGCGCATCAGGAAAAAGCCGCTATTTAACACGCGCATTTCACCAATGACAAAGTGTACTGCAGTCGTAGTACCTGTATTTACAGTATCCTGTAAATATCAAATAACACTAATTGTTGTAATTCTACATATTTCGATATTTTCATTCCTTCTCTGATGATGTTGTGCGACGCAACGAAACGTTAGAAACAGCATACACACCGCTGACGGTAACAACCTAATAACAAAGGTACATGAAGGTAGGAGGGAAGTGGAATTGAGAAAAAGTTGAGAAATGGCGATTTCAGACTGAATTCGCCTTCTTACTTACGTTCACATTTTTCGCCTTTGAATTCTTTTGGACATGAACATTCAAAACCTTCGCTGGTCAGTGTGCATTCGCCATGGTTATGACATGGGTTGGGAAAGCAGGGATTTTTATCTGCACAAAATAAATATTTTCTTTTACTTAGAATCTTCTGTAATCCAAACTATTTGGTCACTTTATATTGGCTTATTACTAGAATTAACATACAATTTTACGCGATGTGTTTAACACTTTTGTCTGGGAAGTTTGAAAGTCTTTAGAAGTTGTTATGTCAAACTGCAAGCTTTGACCGGGATTCATCAGATATTTCTTTAGTTAATTTTATTACATGTCTTGTCGTTTAAAGGGGCTCCCAATAGCTTTCAGTTCTGCGCCAGCAATCATGTTTTCGTCGATTGTTAAACAGTTTTTGCAAGTTTTTTTCAGGTTAAATTAATAAACTGTAAAAAGTTTATTGTTGGCATGTTTTCCCTTGCACTCCCCTGTAATGAATCCTAAAATTTTAACAATGGAAATCTTTGTATTTTACAATTTTAAAGAAAGACTATGCCTTGAAAGTTTTGGAAAAAAATCTTAAAAAAAAAGTCTATGCAAAAGTTTTTGCTAAACTTTTACGACATGTGTAGTTTATCCTTCTGAATCGATACATGAAACAAAACAAAAAAAAACCAAAAAAAGATTGGTCGCCAGCTTGAATTACGAGCTACAGAAATTCTTATGCACAATGTAGGCATACAAAGGTTATCTTCATGTCTTCTGAAAGGACTTAAAATACTTTAGAGACACCAAAAAGTATTTGAAGATTGTTAGCAAATACAAAACAAATCAGTTAGTCTCAATACTTCTTGAATGTAGGATTTGTTTTAATAGCATTTTCAACTCAGCAAAACAGTAGGGAACCCCTATAAGAATTAATCTGAAGTAGAATTAAGTCTTAGAAGTGACAATTTATGTCTTGTACTTTTGAAAAGGTAAGCTTGCCTTCACATGTTTTTCCTTTGAATCCTTTTTTGCAGACGCAAAAGAATGAGGAACCGTCTTGAGAAATTCGACATTTAGCACCGTTTTTACACGGGCTCTTGGAGCAAGGGCCTTCTGCAAGATTGAATAAAGAAAAAGTTTCAGCGATAGAGATCTGTGCCTCGTTCAAAGGGTATGGTTGTAAACTAAAGACCTGTTCACATGAGGTGAGATGTACGGGCTTGTAGCCAGGTTTTGGAGTGGAAAGGGATCGTTCTTGACTTTAGTGGACATATTTATTTTGGCTATAGCGAACAGGATTCAGGGAAGTGCCCTTCGACCTCAAGAACGGAAGGGTAAATATTTCCCTTAAGCACATTTGAAATGAAGACATGAGAACTTGAAGCAAATTCAAGACAATAGAAATAGGACCTCGCGACCGAATGAGTGGATCGACTTTGGAACCAGTGATTTTGACCTTTAAGTGTGAAACTTATGTTTTCAACGTGCGACTATCAAGATTATGGTGGAATTTACACTCTTTTTCGCGTTATTATCAGTCTAGTGATAGAATCTCCGTTTTTAAATCTTAGTTGCAAGAGTTTGGAATTAGAATTTAAGTTTTTTTCTAGTCCTCCTAAAAGTAGAGGTCGAAGCAAAGTATTTGACCGGTGGCTTTGTTTAGGCTAAAGTGGCATTGTCATCTTTATGTTTTTTAACTGTCACGGTTACAAAGAAACTCTGGCTCTGACGTGACATTTTAACGTCTGGTGTTAAAACTGCTATCTGAACTAGAATGTCAAGACGAATACGTAATCAGAAACGAGTCAAAGGAACTAAATCGCCGATTGATCCTAACTTTGATGTCGTGAAACAAAAGTATCGTCAAATATAACCTCGCGGATGTCTCCTTGGCTTGGTCATTATAGAATGTTCGTAGATACTATCAATGATCACTTATGATTGACTACAATACCAATGAATTTCATTTAGGAACTCGTCGGCCCTAAAATTCAGATTTTGAATATTTTGAAAAGGTTGCTACCTTTTTGTTAATGAGTATAAAATCCCTCTTAGTCTTTCTTACAAAATCAGTACTTTGATTTGGCTAATTTCTGATAAACAAAACATGCAATAACAAGATTTGAAAGTTGTATCTTTCGATCGAAGGTGTTTTTAGGCTACGTTTACACTACAGCAAACGTTTTCGGATTCAAAAAGTATTCGGATCTCCAAAAAACTGTATTCGCATTCGTGGACCGTTTGCACAGGAAAAAATATCTGGATTAATTGTATGCTTGCGTTAAAGCAAACAGTGCTTTCTTGTCTAAGAATGGACATAAATATTCAAAAATTTCACTGAAAGTAACGCTGGACAACCAAGAAATTCCTTTCCATTCTTTGTTTATTGCAGCCTCTAATAAGAAATTGCCTCACCACAGGCTACTTCGGCTCTTATTCACAAAAACGAGAAAGATCTCTCCGGAGTCTTAGCTGTCCGGATTCAAAGTGTCCAGATTCTTTTCCGGATTCGTATTTAACTGGATTTGTGAGGAATCCGAAGACTTTCTGTACGGATTCGTTACTTGAGTGTAAATGGCTACTTTGAATCCGGATTGCTTACGAATATGGAGAAATTTGATCTGGTATAAACGTAGCCTAAGTAAATTTCAGGAACTGCCATGACCCGTTTAGACGTGGTTTTTTCTCGGATGAGTGATGAGACCGTTGTTGGTTTAAAGCACAGAAACAAGTGAACATTAAAAAAATATAGAATGTAAAATGATTATAGATATTACGACTATTATCCATTCATTTTAAGGTTGAATTATAAATTCTTGTCCGTGACAAAATATCGGGATTTAACAATGCTGAATGTTTTTGATTAACATAACAAATTTATTGTGAAAGCCTGCATGCACTCATAATGAATCCGTTTTTAACACAACCGTTAGATACTCGTCATTTCTTTATAAGGTCCTGGTCAGACATCGTCGAACCTTATGCAAACGAGCGAAAACGTTTGTTTCGCCTCATTCTTTTCAGGTTTATTCATAGAAAGTTCAAAGTTGGACCAGGGCGTAAGATGATCAATAACAACCTAAAAAAAAAGTTGTTACTTTCTTAAAAAAATATCGCCTTTAAAATCCGTAAAATACATTACCCAGACTATCCAAGAAGTGATCAAAATCGTCGTCCAAGTCAATCTTCTTATTCTCAACTTTTCTCTTCAGGTTTGGCGACGCCTGGTCCAAGTCCATACCGGATATCGACGGTAACGTGTTATATTTTTCATTATAATGTTTACTAAACACTTCGTTATCTGTACCAAACGTTGACAAACCGGAAGGAGGAATCTTTAATCCGTACGGTATTACGTACCGGCCTCCCAAACCAGCTTGCGATACAAAAGTGGGATAACGTACACTTGGCAAGGATGCCACCACAGGAACATAGGTCTGTTGTAGAGCAGGATAGCGTGTTAAAGATCCAACATTGCTTAGTCTTTGGATTCCTGTCCCTGGTAGACGATATGAGCTTGCAGGTACAGAAGACAACCTTACGGGTACACTTTGACGCGAGTCGACCGTCTGATATCGTGGTAGGAAGCCAATTTGAGCCGACCGCGGTTTCTTCTGCCTAAAATTCTTCTCTTCTTGCTTATCGGTAGTCTTATTGTGCGTTTTTTGGTCATTCTTGTGATATGCTTTCGAACGGACTCCAGCACATGACGTGTACAACACAATTAGACACGCAATTTCCACAACAAAAATCGGACGAGCGATCCCAAGCAACATGACGAGAGTTAAACTTCATTCTTTTCGGTAGAAACAATTCCAGTCAACCAGCTTATCATAGTGACTCTCTTCGATTACAATTCATGTTTCACGCTTGATTTTATCTCAAATTCTGTCCAAGGAAAACGGAGATTCTATGTCTTAGTTTTACCCGAACATCGCCTGGCCATGGACGAATGAGCGCAGTCCTCAGATTGTGCCGTAATGACCTAATTTTGATCAGTGAAATAACTTCAAAATGATGTCAACATTGCTGGTAAAAGTTAAATGAACCATTCAACTACTTTCGTTTTGAAACTTCAATGTTTTGTATCGATATATAGATTAAATTGGGTAAAAATTATTGGAAAATAAACTGATTTGATAATAGAGGCATATTGATCCAAATCTGATGTGTTTGGTAATTGACCCTTGTTTGTCCACCATTTTAATTGAAGAGCTCAGTGTTGGCATAACTCAGCATTTGTTGACCTAACTAACCATAAATGTAGGCAAACTGAGTGAGTTTTGGTATCCCACAGGTATAAATCTGATAAAAACCGACTAATCTTTTTCCAAAGGAGGTAACATGTCCCTTCCTTTAAGGATTACTTCATCTACTTGTCATTTTGTTAGCTCGATGCATTTCAAAAACTTTAACACGGTTTATCGCCTCCTTATCAGTTTGTTCAACCAGTTGCTACGGCTCATTGGCATGTAGCTACAACCATGGCTCGCTTCACTTCGCCTGTATACTAGCTCCAATGAACATCTTTACGCTTCATCAATGTGAACCTTTCACACTTATTTTAGGAGAACGAACTGTTTTTAGCGCTAAACTTTTACGATTTTCATCAGACCACCATCAGGTAGAATATTTCAAAGAAGAAAGGAACTGGACTGTAACGCACGAAACACTGCAGCAACAATTTCGGTATCGTTTCGTCATGTTTAATTCAAATAAATTTAGTCCAAAGTGTTCGGATTCTTCGATAACAGAATCGTTTAATTATGTCAAACATCTCCGGAGCTGGATATATCAGATTGTGGAGTAAATCGTCTTCACCTAAGTCAAATTTAGGAAGTTTACTCAAAGCAATTTCCTCATTCTAACTATCCTCTCTCGGAGATTTGACCAAAAACCAAGACCAGCCGACAACTTAAAAAAGTATAAAATAAAACATATTCCGAAAAATAGAGACATCTTGGAAAACTCAAGACATGAGTCAAAAACAAGACGAGTATATGAGATTCAGACTCGATTGATGTGCGTGGGCAAGAACGCTTGAAAGGGAATTCGTTGCAAGCTTCCTTCCCGTCAGAGAAGGAAGTTTCGCCTCTGACGGGAAGGAAGCTTGCAACGAATTCCCTTTCAAGATTCAGACTCGGCTTGTTTTGACTCATATCTTGAGTTTTCCAAAGTGTCTCTATTTTTCGGAATATGTTCTATTTTATACTATCCTCTCTGATTTAGTTCTTTCCCGACAAGATCAATTTTCAACTGTTTTGCTCTGGCTAAAGCCATCCTTCTGTATTCTGGTTAACGCCAGACAACTTTACATGTCATGGGAAGACATTCTGTCGAGAAAGGGTTAAATCATTTGTTCGTTAAATTTCAAGTCGGCTCAAGTCGAGTTATAATTTTTAGCAGTGTTAGTTTATAGTCGTGAAATTTTCTTCTCATGTTACCGTAAGCATGATTCTGAAATAGAATCAAATCATTGTACATCCTCATGAATAAACGTCAACATGTCGCAGGAACCTCTCGTAGACTTAAGTTGGATTCTACGATCATGCCATTCCCATGCAGTTGACTTCGTTAACTCAGGTGGTTCACCAGCAGTCGGGAAACTCCGGAGATGCTAGTTCGAATCCGGCTAAACTCGATTCAAAATTTAGAGTTGGCTTTCATGGTATTGGTTAGTCATGAAATCGTGTTACAGTGAGGATGATTTTTCAAATACATGATTTATCCCCTGTAAAAGATGATGTTTAATCGTTTGTCTGTATTCTTGCAAATTCACGTTAAGTCTAAGTAGCGGCGTCCTTTGATTATTTTGAGGGTTGAAAAAAGGCTCTCCGAGTTATACAAACCGATTAATGCAATGCAATGCAATTTTTAAACGTTTTCGAGGCTTCGGTAAACTTATGAGCTCTTGAATCAGATAAAAAGGGACTGCATCTTACATCGATGTAAAGTACGGTTTGAAAGATGATACCAAAAGTGGAAAGATGTGTAAAACATTTTAGAGCATGTGCACTTCTGGAAAGTCACCGGGTAAAATTACACATTTAACAAAGTTCCTTGTCCCAAGTACAGACATAAATTAGTTTTCAAATGGTAAACAAGAGATATAAACTAAGAGTTTGTTAAACAATGTATTGAAATTGTTGTTATACTACGCAGTGAAACATAAGCTATGAAACATACCCGATCGTACAGGACTTAGAAGCTCACAAACGTGGCGTTGGGATAAGAAGTGTGTAACCGAATCGAAATCAGTCGTTCGCGCCGTCGCACGAGACTTCGTGGCGACCATGTTGTTGATACTTTACGAAAGAAAAGACATACTCGTATGTGGAAGGAGCATGGCCGGCGTATCATTCATTGTCTTCTGGAGCAGAAGGGATTGCTAGCAAATCATCATTGGTGGGTTTTTAAACCTAGGCGGGGCTACTTGGGCTGTATCGACTGGGGATTCAAAGCCGTGACATTTAATCTACGTTTCCTATATCAAAACGCATAGATAAGGGAAAATTAGAGCAAGATTCATGGTACTGACGAAGTACCTCCACACGAGAAGAAGAAAAAAAGGCGATCTTGGTATTGAAATACGGAAACCACAATTGAACATATCAGTGATCCATAAGATAACATTCTTTACACAAAAATCGGGCTTAGTTACAAAAGAAATATCGTGTTTGACATCATGGGTATAGAATACACTTATTGCACTTTAAAGACCAAAGATTTCTGTGGAGTATATTTCTTTTCATTTTCTTTGTGGCTGATCGCACAAATTCCTGAGGTGATATCTCTCCGGCGGGTAAGTGATAGACGAGTAAACCACTTTATCCATGCTTTATAATCCTTTCCCAGCAGGACCTCCTCCCTTTACAAGTAAAATCTTTTTAAACATTCAATTTTATAAAATCTCTCGGCAGCATATCCTTCCGACTTGACGACTGCAAGTTTTTGTGTATTATACTATATTTTAGTATTCGTTTTCTTCTGGAATATATCGGTAAGCTTTACTGCTTGCTGTTAATTGGGGATCATATTTCAGATTGCCAAAAACTCTATTTAGACATTGATATCATCAAGCAGTCAACACTTCCTTCCTCACTCCGTTTCCTGTATGTGACTACGTGGCCTGTCGAGGACGTTGTTCCTCACAATTTTTATAAAAACATGTTTCTTTCCACCCTTCTCATTGATTTTGTTCTCATCCTTGTCATTCTGCTCATCATCGTCTTCCATCAGAGCTGCATCCAGCTTCTGCGGTTTCGTGGTGGCACTAGGCTTGGGACCAGTCCCTTGAGTGCCGTTCACTATTTTGGTCAAACTTCCCAGCAAGGTAGCATTCATTAGATGCCGTCGACAACATTTGGCCGGACAAAACTCTTTGCACATTTTACGGCAGACAGGCGCACAATCCGGATCATTTAATCGTTCCTCCATCTTACGAATAAACTGGTACATTTTGTACATCCGTGCAAAATCTCTTAACTCCTTCAGCTGAGCACTAGAGAAGTGAGCTTCTGTTGGTCGTTGTTGTTGTTGTTGTTGTTGCTGTGTTTGTTGCATTGGCCCCTGCGTTGTCTGTAGGTCAGCTTGTTGTCCCACTGGCGTTTGTTGCTGTTGTTGTTTTCTCTGATCTTGTATGTCAGGCTCTTCTTGTGGTTGGTCTTGCCCTAGGCCTTGGACCTCCGTTGCCGTGGAAGAATCCGTCGGAGTCTCGGCGATCGCACCCGGAGCGGGATCGGCATTTGTTGCATCTTTTAATAATGTTTTCAACTCTTGGGATTGAAGAGCATGAATGTCACTAACAGTTCCTGAATTGGTGTCCTTTCCATTGCCTACCAACGGATGAACAGTGAATTGACTTAATTGGAATAATTTATCAGTTGAAGATGAAAATTTGACTTAAACCACTTTTTACAGGAAAATTGTCAATAACATTGATGATGACGATGATGATTATGGTACCTGAGATAACAATGATGATGTTGATGGTGATAATGATGATGATAATGATGATGACGGTAATGATGGTGATGATGATGGTGATGATGATGGTGATGATGATGGTGATGATGATGGTGATGATGATGATGATGGTGATGATGATGGTGATGATGATGATGATGGTGATGATGATGGTGATGGTGATGATGATGATGGTGGTGATGGTGATGATGATGATGGTGATGATGATGATGGTGATGATGGTGATGGTGATGATGATGATGATGGTGATGGTGATGGTGGTGATGATGATGATGATGATGATGGTGATGGTGATGGTGATGATGATGATGGTGATGGTGATGGTGATGATGGTGATGGTGGTGATGATGATGGTGATGGTGATGGTGATGGTGATGATGATGATGGTGATGGTGATGGTGATGGTGATGATGGTGATGGTGGTGATGATGATGGCGATAGTGGTCATGATGATGGTGATGATGATGGTGATGATGATGGTGATGATGATGGTGATGATGGTGATGATGATGATGATGGTGGTGGTGATGATGATGACGATGATGGGTGTAAGGGCTGAAATAATGACGATGGTGGCGATGACGACCAATATCGTGATGATGAATAAGATGATGAATATTAATGTAAGTGAGAATGAGAATGAGAATTGGATATCAGAAACGATAACAAAAACATGAGTAGAACAGACTTCTCACAAGTGGCTGGCTGGTAGCTTACTGAGCCGTCGCAAAATACATTATTTTGATGAAAAAGTAACAAAAAAAACTTAAAAGAACAGTGCGCAAGCCTACTCCAAGGTCTTGTAAACCTATACCTCTGGAAAGCATTTGACAACGCTGAGGAATAGGAACAGAGATAAATAAATGGAATAGAAAGAGAAATAAGAATCGAAATAGGAATAGAAATACGAGTAGGAATAAGAAAAGAAATAAGAATGGAAATGAAAGATGGAATAGCAATTGGAATAGGAATATTATAAGAATAGGTATAAAAATTGAAACAGTAACCAGAATGGTAATAGGAATGGCAATAATAGAACTGAGAGTCGGAGTAGGAGTAATAATGGGGATAGACGTTGGAGGGAAAATTTGGAAGTGAATGTGAATTGGAGTTAGTAATAGTAGTTGTAAGAACTTGGCGCTGCAGTTATTTTAGCCTACCTGTCAATCCTTGTGCTTCAGCATCTGCTTCTCGTATTTGACACTGTCCATTTATGCACCTGGCGCCTGTTGGACAACCACCACAAGGACGATCTAAGGACAATCCAGAGGATATTTTGGTTTTGTTAGGATTTACCATCGTTCATAAAAACCGCGGGGTCGCTTATACGAAACCCGGATAGATTATGGGACAAATGAGTACTACAATCATTATAACATTTAGTTGAAGCAATTTAAAAGATTTCCATATAATTGCATAGAAAATGACCATGGTCAATCTAACCCCCAGTCCTCCCTCTCAATGTTGTTTCCACATGGGTAAAGCGATACGCAAGAGGTTGCGAACATCCTTTTCTTGCAATACAACAATCATTTGGGGGACTAAGGGGGATAGTGACGTGAATACATTAGTCTTGTTCCGACAAATTTGTCAACGATTATAGTCAGCGAATTCTGCTGCGTGTCCTTGGTTTGAGCCACTGAAGTTAAATATCGTAGCCAGTACAGCACTGATAGGTGGATAACTCCAGATTTGGCGGATGAGATTTAACCTCGGGCTGTTCAGAGTGCGGATTGCTCTGTTCATTAGCTGGGAATTTCATCCGCGGGATAAACTATCAGGGATTAATACAACCGGAGCTTTGATTGTATTATTAATAGCTAGAAATACGTCAGCGTAACTACCCTCATGTTTGATTGAGAGTCTAGTTCCTGTCTTTTGAACAGCTTCTAAACTGGCAAATCAAGCTTCAGTACGTAGGAGGTGTGGTACGTTTTTATTGAATACGCTTGTTATGTTTGGAGTTCGACGGTATTGTTGGCGAGTCTCTGTTTTACCGGTGATGACATTTTATGTTGTGATATGCCGTGGTATGTCGTTCTATGTTATATGCTGCTGGTGTGCTCATTGTGATAAACTGTGGTATCGCTTGGAAAATGATGAATTTGCGTTTAAATCGCTGCAGGCAGTTGGGATGAGATACGGAAGCTCCTCATGTTCTATTCAAAGACAAAACTGGTAACAACTGCGCACTACCTTCTTCAGTCGCAGCCTTCTCATCGTCCCCCAAGTTCACAACCTTCACTTCCTCCTGTGGCGATAAACCATCAACTTGAGGCTTACTTTGCTCACTGCCAGGCAATGGTCCGCTGTAAACCTGTAAATTTTTCGTGTCCTCTTCCTTTCCCGGATCCGTCTGTAGAAAACTCTGAACACTGTCTGAGCCTGCATTTGGGTCAACATTCGTTGCAGCCGCCCCAGCCAGTTCCGTCTGTGCTCCTCCATTACCTCCTTGTGTTTCTACTTTCAGTTCAGGTACTGTCCGTTCGGTTCCTTCTGGTCGTCCTTGGTACTGAACGGTCGCCGACTGTCCTCCTTCACTAGTAACCGTTTGCACTGTACCGGCGGTTTGTCCTCCTTCGTTAGAAGTCGTTTGCACAGCGCCGGCGTTTTGTCCTTCGTTAGAAACCGTTTGCGTAGTTCCGGCAGTTTGGTCTCCGACCACTTCTGTACCCAGTGTCGAGGATTGTGCTGGTGTGCTAGAGTAACTAGATACCATCTCCGCAGGGATATTTCTTTGAGTCAATCCAGCATTGTCAACTGGAGCCAACAGTTGTTGGACAGGTTGTTGGAATTGGCCCGGACTTTGTAACGGTGAACTGTCTTCAAGGGCAACACCAGGTGCCGCAATCATTCCAAACTTTTTATAAATTCTGCCATGAACTTTTTTTAATCCATGTTGGATATGTTTGACTGCCTGAGTGGAGCCTTTCTCCTTCGAGAGAGTGATGTTTTCATGCAGTCGAGTGCCGTCTCGGTGATGTCTTTTTCCTGAGTGGTGTTTCCTACGTTCGTAAGGTTTTGATCTCGCCAGTGGCAGAACGAACACCAGGGCTATAATTGCCAGAACTTTCATTGTCTTTGTCTATTTTAAATTATCAAGATCGGAAATTTCCACGCACCGTCTGCTGAACAGTGTTAAAATTCTTTCCCATTTAGTAATGAAGTTACTGATGCGAAATCTCAATACCCGTTGTTTTGTGGTCTGCTCTTTCACCTTGACTTGTTCGCCCACCGGCGTAAAGAGAAGGGAATTACCTGACTTGACACCAGCATTGCCATTGTGATTCGACTAATTGTGAAGTACTGGAACGAACATGCTTTACATCCGTATTTCTCAACCTACTTTAGCCAGTGAGGAAGTTTTAGATGTTTTCCACTTGACTACTTGTTAAATTGGCCATAAATAACGCCATCATAGTAATATCCTGTCAGGCTTGTTATTTAAATTGATAAGTTAGTTATTACTAACGATGTAGTTGTGGTAGCTTGCTATATATATATATATATATATGATTTTATGCGCGTTCTCAAGCTGTTTTACTCAGAAAAACTTTCTGAGTCTCTGACGGGAATCGAACTCGTAACCTTCATATCGCCGGTGAGATGCTCTAACCATTGAGCTACATTGACTCAGATGGTGAGCGAAGGTTACATTTATGTACTGGTTCGTAATGATGGTAATTATATAATGGTTCGTAATGTAGCTCAATGGTTAGAGCATCTCGCCGGCGATATGAAGGTTACGGGTTCGATTCCCGTCAGGGACTCAGAAAGTTTTTCTGAGTAAAACAGCTTGAGGATGCGCATAAAATCATATATAGTTATTACCAGTTGTTAATTAGTCACCCAAGGTGATTATCGATGAATATTTATTAATTTTCAAAGCCAGTAAGTAAATAAGAACCGATTATGTCGAGAAAAAGGTATAACAGCACCAGCCAAAGGCAGGATTTAGCTGTTAATTTGGCAAAATTCTTATACCTTGCCTAGAAATAGTTTAACTCCAAGTATAGTTGTATATATTAGTTGTATATTTCTTCGTTCGAGACATGAACGAATCGTGTCGGTTGCAAATCTTATAATCACCTTGTAGGAGGTGACTATAACAAGATGAGCGATTCACCTGGACCAATCAGGGTACGAGAACCTTGGAAATAGTAAGCCTGGGCTAGTCACGGTAGATACGTGAGACAGTTGCTCCACAAATGTGCCTGATTCTGTTTTCTAAAGTGAAAAACCAGTAGCACATTGATATGTCGGCAGTCATCACTCACTTCGTCGAAAGCATTTGGATAGATTTGCGTAGACGCGAAGTTCCGTACGAATGTCCCAGAATCTCAGATATTTATTTGTCTGTTATACCAGGCCTTCCGATTTTCAGCTTACAGGGGAGGTCCTGGGAACAAGGATGATGTAAACGGAAATTTTAACAATCTAGTGACACCGCTGACCAACGCCATATGTATGCTTGTGTAACAAGCCCTTGCCATAGACGATGACGGGAACTGTATTGTGTTCATTTATGACCGGACAACTGAACACGTTCACACTTTTCCAGAATACAAGAAAACCACTGGAAATGTAAGGTCGGTAATCCTGTCGTGACTTCATTTTTAGCGTCCTAAAATACTCTGAATTTACCCATTTGTAGTTTTCATGCCTCGCGTTGAAAAACGTTGATGAATGTTGGGCGTTGCAGAGTATGCTTCATTCATTGTTTTGTGCCAGGCACTTATGTTTATTCTAAAGTTCTTCATTCCCCATTCTTTTCACTTATTTTTTATTTTACTCTTCAGTATTACTAGTATTCATGTTAACAACTTGTAGCAAACATAACACATGAAAAATTGAATTAAAATTAAGATTTTAACAAAATATTACCTTCTGTTTTTGTTTCGTTCGAAAATTAGCCGCGAACTTGAGAATTAATTTCAAAATTTGTGTGGTGCAACGTTTAAAGGCTGGTAACGGCCGAGACTGATCGTAAAGAATTGTAACGTTTCGAGCAAAGGCCCTTCGTCAGAACACGTTTCTTTTTCTGTCGAAGGGCTTTTACTCGAAACTTTAGAATTCTTTACGATCATTCACGTCAATTATCAATCTTTGAACTTCCTGCATGCGTATTTTAACACTGTGAACGCAGTGACCTATTTTTATACCATTGTATGGTGCAAAAGCTGTTTCTAGAAGTCATACATTATGTTGGAATCAAAGAGTATGTGGGTCCTTTGTGCCTAGAAAGTCATACATTATGTTAGAATTAAAAAGTATGTGGGTCCTTTGTGCCTAGAAAGTCATACATGTTAGAATTGAAGAGTATTTGGGTCCTTTGTGCCTAGAAAGTCATACATTATGTTGGAATCAAAGAGTACGTGGGTCGTTTGTGCCTACGACAGTGTATACACATCATTTGATAGAGTTCCTCCCACTCCAAATCTACAGCCAGTTGATGGTCCATACGTTGTGTAAGTTTTTTCCGCCTCCATTCCTGAGAAGCACTGGCCTCCATTTTGGACGGCAAATATCTTATATCCATATGCTTTCGCGGCGTTTGCGCACTTCGTGATCGGATTCAGGCGCTTCTTGTAGTCATCGTTTAACAGCGGGTGAAGTCCTTCCAACATGTCCATCGCTCTCATGATCGGATTTCTCCAGTCCCTGGTGTCAGCCCAGCAGCCGAGGCTTTGGTACTCGGAGACTACACTGTCTTCTAAAATAAAAGAAATTTCTCAAACTCCTTTGTTTGGAAAACAAAGAAAAGGCAGTACCGAGACACAGTTTGGAAATGTGATCTTAATTAGTATAAAATTTTTACAACTTTAAATCCGATTTTCTCCTTAAAATCGGATTGTTTTGAGAGGCAATATCGTTTAGTCGAAATTCGTGTTTGATCTGATTTCCGAACAACTCGAAGATGGTTAAAAAGCTCTCGCTTCGTTTTTCAACTCACTTCTTGGTGGTTGGAAATCGGATCAGACGCTTCATGTCCTTCTGATAATTTCTTTGCTATAAGCTGGTTAAAATACTCATGCATTGACCGGATATCAAATCAAAATGTGGATAAACAAAATGGCAAAACTAACCAAATGGCTTTCCTAGTGATGAAATCGAGAGATAACAAGAACTATTGAAATTTGAACATTATCCTTCTTCACCTCGAAGTCAAGTTGGATTTTTTGACAAATCGAACCTTTAAGGAATTTTTCTTAAGCCGTTTTTATTATCAGGAAAGATTACCGTAGAGGTAAAGCTCTCTGTGGAACCTGCTCAGGAACTATTGACAATCGATTAAAAACCAATAATTTAAACTTTGATTCGTATTAGTTTAAAGCCAATCATGGAACCACTGGACGTATCTACAGTATTATGAAGAGACCAACCTTTCCATTGGCCTATTGGCACTCGATTTCTTGTTGCACCAACGAATTGAATACCTGTATTAATTAATTATTAATTATTAATCTTTGACAGGTTTAATCTTATGATATGTTTTATATGTTACGAATCTCACATATTTGATGTATATTATATCATAGGTACTCAGGTTTACTGATAGAATACCTACCTATCTACCTACCTACATACAAACATATCGTTTTTATTCCAATAGACGCCCACTATCTAATAAACGCTTCTCTCCAATAAACGCCCCCTCAACTCATAAAAATATTAAATAAACGCCCCCTTCCAATAAACGCCTTATTCCAATATATGTCCCCTTTCCAAGAAACCCGCCCTAGCAAACCAAATGGGCCCGTTTGTGAAATTGTGAAATCTTTCAAAACCTGCGCGCTTAACCTTTCAGTCGACGGATCTGAAGATCATTTCATTCACTTTTTTCAGGGAATGACAGCCGTGTGAAACTGGTGCGAGACAGCTCCAGTCTCAACTTTCAGTTCTGCAAGAATGCGTTAGGCCCGGTCCTTTCAAGGTCCTCACTGATTCGAATTCTGAGGACGCAGATGACGAACTTTTTTTGAGTCAGATACGATAACATAGAAATTGAGTGAAAATTTCATTGCTGAATTGTGTGAAAATTTTTTTTGTTTTTAATCGCTCATTCTGATGTTGAGAGCGCAGTTAGCGAACATTCTATGTTTTATTACTAACGATGATGATGGTGAAATTGACATTGTGTAAACATTTGCGTGAAATCGTGTGAATATTTTCTATTTTTGAGGTTGAAATATTAAATTTTGAAATAAACGCCCCTCTCTAATAAACGCCTCTCTCTAATAATCGCCTCCCTTTAGAGCTCAAATTTTTAATAAACGCCCAGGGTGTCTATTGAAATAAATGCGGTACTTTACTATCTTTCCCCAGTAAGGGTTCTCAAAGTTAAATGGGTGGTTTATATATTTTCCATTATTACAAATACAAATGTTTGTAAATATCGACTAATATTTCGTAACGTATTCGTTTACGATTCCTCGCAATAACTTCTGTTTCAAGCATCGTATAATTAAAAGAATCAACCGACTCAGAAAGTTTTAGGGAAGTCTCTAGACAGACTAACTGACAATCCTATAGTAGAAGGTTCGCAGACCAGTGGTCGTCTTATACTAGGAAGTATTAAGCAGCTGGGAGTTCCTAGTATTTTGGTTTATTCTATGTGTCTAATAAACCGAGATGAAATAAATGTAAGAACGTGGCTTGTTGTCCTATGGTAGTAGTGTTGGGTCAGGGTTTATTCTAAGGTGCAGTGATAACCAATTTGTGCAGTGATAAACGAGATTTGTGCAGTGATAAGCAAAACTTTGTGCAGTGATAAGTTTTTCTTTAATACACCTTTTGCTGTTCATTACCAGAAAATATACTATCATTAACGCCAATCTCAAACTCATTAACGCAAAAATACATTCATTTTATTCAATAGACATTCATTAGCAAAGATACACAACCATTTATACCAAAGGGCATTCTATAGCGCCAACAGACGACCATTAACACCATTCTACTATACATTAGGGATAATAAAATTTCAATTAGGCAAGGTATTTCTCTTGCACAATTGAAATTTTATTATCCCTAATGTATAATAGAATGGTGTTAATGGTCGTCTGTTGACGCTATAGAATGCCCTTTGATGCAAATGGTTGCGTATCTACGCTAATGAATGTTGATTAACGAGTTTGCGTTAATGAGTTTGAGGTTGGCATTTATGATAGTATATTTTCTGGTAATGAACAGCAAAAGGTGTAATAAAGAATAAGTGTTATTCGTGAAAGTGTTGCATCAGAAATTATTCTCAGAATCACAGTAGTCACTACATACGAACATACTGTACCATAGATTAAAATATGAATTAGCAAATACACGATGCCATGATAATATAGAATTTAAAGGACTCTGGTCTCCAATCTTCTGGTAACGTTCAGCGAACCGAATTAGGGAAAGAGGGTGGTAGAGGTTTTTTATCTACTATGACGGTATGGCTAGTTGAATATTGAGGAGCTACTGAGGTGCTTAATGCTCCATTACTGTTTGTCATAACTGAGAAATGATGTTAGATTTTGTTTTTTTCAGCTATTTGTGCAGTGATAAAAAATCCTTTCAATAAACCCTGTGTTGGGTAGTAACAGGGAGTCACTTTATGACCTTCAAAGTGTGCGTATCATCGTACCACTTTTGTGCACTACTAACAATACAATAATGATAACAAAAACAACAACAATAATAACAATAATATTTATAATCTGTAACTGTAATATTTATAGTGTGTGAACGTTGTTTGGAAATTCCATAGCTAATCAGAAACCCGAAACTAGTTTTTCCCGCTGGAGAAAAAAATTGTGTTCGTCCAGTCAGGAATGTAAAATGACTTCCTCGCGGCTTTGCATTGATAGAGAAAATCTCAACTCGTGTAAAACGAGCAAGCTCTTCCATGGCAAGTGCTCTTGAAAGGTGTATACAGACTCGTTGCGTTATATGTTGAATAAGTTCAGTTTATATGGAGTTAGATATATTCGTACTACCTGCGGGCATTGAATTGAATCGCATCCGATCACTTATTCCAGGAAGGTCAATTGCTAAAAAATAAAAGTGTAAATTTGACTTTATACCTCATCTTTTAACCCTCGTTTTTAGTGCATTCCTGGTATTATAACTCGTAACGCTCACCTACACAAGACCGCTTCCTGTTTTCAAAGCCTGGTGGACAGACGCAGACATTGTTCAAACATTGACCGTTTTCAGGGCAATAATCGCATGAAGAATCGTACGTCTCTACAAGGAAAAATTCGTTACGCGATAAGAATCATCTCACACGAACGTGAATCCCAATATAAACATTAACGCAAACATGAACATGAACACGATCACGAACGTGAATCCCAATATAAACATTAAAGCAAACATGAACGTGAACACGATCACGAACGTGAATCCCAATATAAACATTAACGCAAACATGAACGTGAACACGATCACGAACGTGAACGCGAAGAAGAACGTGAACACCATGCCAACCCCGACAAACTCGGACACAAATATGAGCATGAGTATGACCAAAGAAAAAAACGCAGAGAAAGCGTAGATGCAAATACAAATGCGAACAGAAACTCAGTTGTCCCCGGTGTTATGCACTTTCGACTTCAACGAGCGGCGAAGTTAATTTTGTTGTGTGCTGGTTACTGCAACCCGTGTTTCTTGACTTCAAGCGTCTCTCGTATCATTAGAAACTTACAGGTTCGATTCTCGTCAAGGAATGTAATGAAGATTTTGATTTCATTAACTTATGACAATTTGCGATTGCTCCTTAATACGAGCACTTGACATCATTTTCAAGTGTTTTACTGCCTGTTTCGGATGAGTGAAATTAATTAAGAAGCACAAAATGGCAGAAGAGTTTCTTAAATTTGAACAGAAATGAGAAAAAATGATCCTGTATTTCTTACTATGTAAACCACTGTTCAATGGTCCTTCTTCTGGAACATTTTGTAACTTTCTACAACTGAAGCCACTTCCTGCAAATCCTTTATTGCAAACGCATTTACCATTTTGACATGTCGCATCGACATCACATTTCAAACAGAGGTCGGCTTAAGAGAAAGTAAATACAGCAATCAGAAAACGCTGTATTTATCTGTTATGGTGGTAGGGTTGGTGATTGGTGGTGGCAATTTTTATTGGTGGTTTCAAATATTAGTTACAGTGGCATGTAATGGTGATGTTCGGTGAGTTTGATAGTGATGATAGAGATACTGATGGGAATGGTAGCTATGATGGTATTGGTTGGTGACAAGTTGGTTATGATGGTAGTTGTGTAGTTATGAGTGTGGTGGTGATGGTGCTGTAGATATTATGGTTGACATTGTTTAAGATAGCTATACAGATATTGTTGATGATAGTGCTGGTTGTCATGGCGACGGTTGTCATCGTGATGTTGATGATACTAATTGTCATGGTTATGAGGAAGGTTTTTTTCGGTGCTTCGTGTGACGTTGTGATTCAAAACGGTGTCCTTTCTGATGTGCTTGATTTTCTTACAACGAACGTAAAGATTTTTTATCATAATTACCAATAGCTTTCGGTGTTTGGTCACACTGTTTCCCGTACTTATTTTCCGGACATTCACAGAAATACGTTTGTAATGCTTCAAGGCACGTAGCACCGCTAGCGCAGGGATTTGAATCACAGAATTTGTGAACTGAGACTGCTGGGTAAATTGGTGGCGGTGGTGGTGGTGGTGGTACCATCACAGGAGTTTCTAAAATAAAAGAAAAATCAAATAAAATGATCTTGGTATTTACTCATGACGGAAGAATAAAGTACCGGAGCCTATACTCGGAGAGTTTTTAAGTGTTTTTTTGTTTCTCGTTTGTTCTGCAGGTATCCGCGTATTTGCAAATATCATCAAACGCTGAACTTAACTTTTTTCCTTTCTGCATCGTAGACACAAATGATCATGTACACGTAAGTACAAAAATATATATTTATCTTCGATAAAAGTATAAACTTTTTAACTATAAACGGTCTGTACACTACTTAAGCGTGGTACTTAGGGTGACCTAGGATTTTTTAAGGGGCTGGGACTTCCAAAGGCAAGCCGGTAGTTACGCCAATGCTGACGTCACAAATTTTTCGCTCAAAGATCATTCTTGCGCCACTCAAGCAAATTTGTAATTCGTTACGTACCTGGGTATTTCTTGTGGCACGTCGTGCCATCTCCTGAGTAGTCGTTATTACAAACACAAGTTCCTCTCCTGCAACTTGCATTGGAATCACATCGAGAGCATTTCCAATCTGCAAACAAAAAGAAATGTCATTGTGCCTGTGTGGCAAATGTTAGTATGCTTAAATAAATAAAACAATCTTCGTTTCTATAACTGGCATCTTTGTCAGAGCGTTGTAAAAACTCAGTTCGCGTCGTTTTCAAAGGCTCATTCTGGTGTTCGTGCTTGCATCAAACTAATTTCCTCACGTTTGATGTATTAGATATGGGCGGAACGATAAATCTGACGTTGGGAACATTCCAACATTTTGGTACAATTGTAGTTTAGCGTGTGAATGTGACCGTACCGCAGGTTCACTAATCCTAATACAAACCCAATGGCCCTAACCGGTCAGCGACACATTGGTGCTCGCTAAACTGCAGTCTAGCGAAATTTTTGTCATTGGACACTCGAGAACATGTTTAGCGTGTGGAACTTTTTCACATGCAAAACATTGGATATGCATATGAAATTACATGGCTCAAAATTACAAACAAGCAACAATGATATGTTTTATGATTTATGTACACGGCAAGATTCAACTCTGAAAATTAAGTTGACTTAAGCCAATTTGACCTCGCGTCTTCGATTTGTCGGGTTGCCTGCTCTGCCAGTTTGAAGCAGGATGCTCGTATCAGTCAACTGAGATGTACAAGAGATTCTTTTGACAACTTAACGTCAGCATACTGTTCCCAGTTGACTCTATGGCTCAATTGGTGGAGTAGCTGTCCGGTTAACCAATTATCCATCCAGTCAAAGTTGCGCTCTAGTCCCGTTCAACTCAACACAATTTTTCGATTTGACTTTCGTAGTAAAGGTCATTGATGAAATTTTTTCGACATGTTACCATGAAGGGGATTTTGAAACCGTGTATGTGAAACGTATTTTGCGCATATGAAATTGAATTTCTCAAGGGAAATTAATTTCACAATAAAATTTCTTATTTCACGATTTAAATTAATCTTTTCGCGGATAAAAGGCATGATCTATATGTTGAATTTTCGAAATCTAACGACAATGATTGAGAAATATTATAACATGATGAAACCAGTTGCTTATGTATTGTAGCAGGGTTTTGTTTCATAAACTTTTTGCTCGTGAATAACACGGTAAGCTAGAGTGAAGTGTGTTTCTGATGGAAACATAAATTCCATTCAGATCTACGAATAACGAATGAATAGAGTCTTTAACTTACGATCGCAGAGTAAACCTTCGTATCCTTCAGGACAAGCACAAGTTGCAACGCCGTCAATAGTCTTGCACGACCCTCCATTTCTGCACGGATTTGTGTGGCAAACATCCTTTTCTGTAGAACAAAATGTAGGTGTTAGGGACAAACTTTTAATTGTTTTACTGAAAAGAATTAAGAGATGTTATCACCCCACTGAGTAGTTGTCCTCCACACTTTTATGAACTCCTGGTACTTTAGCTCCAGTTATACTACTATTTTGAAGCAAACACCTGTGGACTGCTATAAAATCTGTTTTGAGGTATTGTGCGATAGATGTTCAGGCTTTTTGAAAAATGGCTTCTAGTGTATTATTTCTATGTTATGGAGCAACCATGGAGGTCAAGTAGTCTGAGTTAGATGGAGTGAGGACACTGCACGTTTTCTATGAAGTGTACAGTGTACTCAGCTATCGACAGACAGCTAAGACAGGATCGAAATTGAAGAAGTTCTTGAAATATTTTATTAAATGTTATCCCTAACTACCTAGACCTATGTAAATTTTAGTTTACATAGTAAATGTAAACTATGTAAATTTTAGTTTACGGAAACAACACCATTGATGAAGGAAACCTTTTGGAAAGACGCGTCTTCTGTTCAGACATAAAACGCTTACTTGATTTTGGGATGCATCAAATAGAACATATTCAGCTTTACCTTCGCAGTACTTTCCATGATATGGGGACTGACAAAGACAACGTGGTTGACCCAGAAAATTTGAACAGCTTCCTCCATTTTGACATAGATGCATGTGGCACAGGTCAATCTCTACCGAAAGAAAAAAGATGCCGGTTGTAATAGAAAACGAGGCTCATCTACTTTATCAATGTCATCTTTTTGAAGGAGTTGAGGATTCATATTTGTTACCTTGGCAACTCGTTCCTTTGTAACCACCCGGACATTCGCACCAATAATGTTTAATGTCGGATGACGAGGTCTGTTGATACTTGGATGACTCTCGACACGTTCCTCCGTTATAACAAGGATTAGGATGGCAATACTGATGAACTTATATAAGTGAGAAAACGTGAAGTGGCAGTAGTATAAATGGAAGAGGAAAAAAAACACGATCAGATCATCGGCATGTCACTGGGGAGGCAAGAGGGGGATCTGTTCAACCTTCTGAAGTTTCTTAAGTTTGTACTTTATAGCAGCGTCAACGACCTTGTCTAACCTTTTGTCAAGAAAAGCTTAAATTGGATCTATGAGGCTGTTCTGCTTTATGGTTGATAAGTCACAAGTGAACTCACCATCCTAATTGCCTTATCCTGGAACTCGACTCAGTTGGCCTTTTACTTTACATTATAGTCTTATATTACGACAGTTCAGATGATAGGGATATCTGAGTCCAATTCAAATTCCTTAATATGAATTTGTTACTCGCTAGAAATCCAAACGTCTTGATATCTTATTTGTTAAAGATTTTGCCATCGCCTTGGTAAAAATCCTGCAGACGCCTATAAATATAGAATTTTTAATAAATAGAATTCTTGTGTGATAATACCAAGAGAACCTTTGATTTTATGGTTAGGGATTAATGCTTTGAAAAAGTGACCAAAGATACGCAATAACCAGTAAGCACTCGGTCGAAATGCAAGGCGTTGTGATTATTTTCCTTTCTTTCTTATTCTGAAGCTATTCACGAAGATCGAAAACATTATACGTTTAAACTTTTTCGCTGTGAAACGTTTCTACATTGCATGCACATTCCTGATTTACGTGGGCTGGAGATGTTATTTACTAACAACAGGACCATGTGTACCATAGAAATGAGACAACGGTTCGGGTAAAATGCGCCTTGTGAAGGCGACGAACTGACGCATATATACCAACTAGACCCGGGCGTCTTGTCTTTGGGCCTCATCTACATGACATTATTGTCGCAAATGTTTCTTTGCCAATGCAGGCTCATTTTGCGCACATAATTGCTCTAATGTTCTGCATCTTTGCTGATGTTGAAAGTCTCCATAGTTGTATTATTTAAGACGAACTTACCGTGGCCATACCTGTTACAACAAATAAAAATCACCTAATCAACTACTTAGTAACAATTAGGAAATCACCAAATAAAGCGTTACCTGGATCGCAATGTCTTCCATCTCCTTCATATCCTTTGTTGCATTCGCACTGGTTATTAAGACACCTTGCAAAAGCATGACATTGAGGGCAAACCTCGGTTGGCTTGTTTTGAACTAAGTTACCTGCAGCAAGAGAATATTGGCCTTTTAGATTTCTTTCTTCCCTGTCTTGCACTTTTTTCCCTAAATTCAGCCTAACTTCTTCTCATTCGCTGTACATGTCATAGCTTCTCGTTATTGTCCTTAATATCATCACACATCTTTCAACATTTTCTTGTGGGGGCATTTTCCTTTTCTTCTTCTGTGTAAAATTATTATTATTGCTGGCTCATTGTCCTGTCAAAAAGTTTCCTGTTCCTCCCCATCTTGTTCTTTATTATTCCTTTAAGTCTTTTTTATTCTAATAAGTAACACTATATTCCAACAGACCTTGATGCATAATGACTTGTCTTTATTCAACTATATTCTATTCTTCCAAATTCTAATTGTAATTCATCGTATTTTGCCCGATCTCTACTTTTTAAATAAGATCTATCTAGTGAGTTACTTCTGTCCAATCACATTACTGTTTAATTTCTAATCTCACTAAATTTCATCCTATTATTATTCTTCTGCCGTTTAATTGATTTTTGTCAGTTGTATGGCATTTCTGGGAATTTCTAAGAATTCGGTTATAATTTCTACTCACGTTCACAGTGAAACCCTCCTTTCCCTGGAGGGCAGACGCAGGTGTAGTCATAGTAACTTCCCGGTTTGCATGTACCACCAAACATACACGGGTTGACAGATTCACAAATGCTAGGAGCAACGGCATTTCCCCAATTATCCACTTTTTCTAGGAAAAATGATCCGCATTTGAGTCTAAAACTCCACGTCAAGCCTCTAACACTCAGTTTCACGTAAATTTCTTAACTCGGTGGTAGCTTTCCTGGATTGTGTTTGAAATCATGCTGAACAGTTCCACACTCTATTTCAGAATCATCCTCAAGGTTACACATGCAGAATATTTCATGGATTGACCATTCATGAAATATTCTAGTTTTACATTCATCTACCCTGAAATCTCTATGTGAGTGAAAAAATACTGGACGAAATGTCTCATGTATGTTGTGCGGTCGAAGAGGATTTATTTTCAAATTTGCGAATGGGAAGCAGGAGTACCGCAAACGCGAAGTCCACTACAAGGTCTACATACCAAACCAATCTCATAGTAAAATGAAAATACCTCCCCAAATCTGGTACTCAATTTAAATAATAAAGTTTGGACTAAGACGTGATCGAATGTGTATCAAAAACTAACAACAAAAGTCTAAAAAGGTCTTTACTGGACCTCTAGGGAGGACATCTCAGCTAGCTGATAGGGTTATCCGGTATGAATAAAGACACTTTATGAAAACCTTTACCTTTACATGTGTGTCCTTTCCAGCCTGGTGCACAACTGCATGTAAAATTTCCTGTACTTGTGCCCGTCAGCATACAGAATCCTCCGTGAAAACAAGGATTGGGGTAGCAGTGGTCGCGCATCACTCGAACTTCAGTAAAAACAGAGGAAATAAATACGAGGATCTAATCAATACTCGTATGACAAAGGAGGTCAGTCAGTAGGATATTTTTTAATCTTGACTATTTGTTCTCGCATGTGTAACAGTGCAGAGACTGAAGTGATTTTTTTGCTGGATTTTTAAGCTCAAGTGAAGAAAAAGTGAGGATTTTAATGCATCAGGAATTTGAAATAATTTGTAAAGATTCACATGCATTACTGAATTGACGGAGGGAAAACACTCCTGCATTAAATCCTCTACTCCTTTTGAAATATTTCATATGTTTGAGTAGGTTTGAGAAACGTAAGGTGCGTTCCATCTTGTTTAATAACACTTATTTCTTATCCATTTACTGATTTGTGAGTTGTAGCAGAGGTTGGCAAGCTTTACTCGATGGAGAGTTGTTGGAGTACTTGTCTGTTTGTAAGTTTCTATAACGTCCTTGGGGCAACAACCAAAGTGAAATTTGGCTTAAAATGTCTGTCGTTTGTGCTATGAACAATCACTGTGTACGTAATTTTCTTCCGTCCCTAGTTGCTCATGGGTAAATACTGTCAGCTTTCTATTTAGTCCTCTACCTTCGCAGTTGTACCCTCCAAATCCTTCTCGACACAAGCATTTGTAGGTATCATGGGCTTCCTGGCAGGTCGCTCCATTCTTGCAGGGATTGATGGGATTACACTTCGACTCGGCTAGTAAACAAAATAAATCATGAAATTTATCTTCCTCAGGTACCAGTCTGTGGCTCAGAAATTGTCGTTCTGACATTAGGGCTTGACGAGCGTTCATCGTTCATCTTAGATATCTCCAAGCTCTCATATCTACTACGTGTATAATTATATCGACCAAATAAGCGGTTATTCTGAGCCCACTTGTTTACCTACCCTCACAGCTATGACCCAGGAAGCCTTCTCTACACGTGCACACGTAATCGTCGTCAGTTTCCGAACACGTCCCTCCGTTGGTACAAGGATTTGGTTCGCATTTGTTCTCAACTGAATAAGAGGATAAAGAAATAACAAGACGTGAATTAAGCATTACTTCAGCTAATTAAAACTAATACCTTAAGTTGACGGCAACGAGACAATATCTCCAGGAGCCGAGGATTTGTGATACCTTTACGACCCTTGTAGATTTGAAGGACATTTAGTCTGACTTCCTTGCTTCCTCCACAGCGAGGTGTCAGTGGCACACTGGCAGCGGTCGTGTCTTTCACACCATGACTAAGGTTTGATTCCTACTTGGTACAGTTGTCTGACTAAAGTTACCTTGATCACACATGAGACGTGTTGGCCAATTCGACTCAACCAAGCCTCAAAGTTTTTCTCCATGTACTCTGGTTTCTTCCTATATTAATGGAGGACCCAAGGAGGATGGCCTTTACCGGACTTCTTGGGAGAACTGTTTAGTGATTATTGACTTGGGTTACCCAGCACAAATAAAGTTTCTTAGACTTATACTGACTTCAAGTGCACTTTTTACCTTCACATCTTTTCCCTCTGTATCCCTTGGTACAAGTGCATTCAAAATCACGATCAACGTCTGTACAAGAGCCAAAATTATGGCATGGATTGGGGTGGCAGTTACTGAGCACTGAAATGTGAAAAAAATTTTTACTTAACTTTTTGCCAAAGATGAATTAAAAACAAAAACAGTGTTTTAGAGATATTCATTTCCATAAATAGATTTCCAAACCTGGGTTCTTATTTGCTAATTTTATTCAAACAAATTACATACGATTCTGAGAAAAATTGCTCCTTTAATGTACCCAAGTTTGGTTCTAGATGACAACTTCAAAGTATTCATCTATTGTCTCATTTTAACCACTGTACTTATGTTAATTCTTTTCCCGCAGACATCTTGATTTAATGTGATATTAAAAGCATTTTCTCTCTTGTCATTACGTTTAATGTTAGAAAAGGGATTTCAACTTATTTCTATTAAAGGGACTTTTCAAGTTTACTTACATTCACAAAATTTGCCTCGAAATCCTGGCCTGCAAATACACAAGGCTTGTTCGTTAACACTGCTGCAGACTCCACTGTTTTTACACGGATTTGTAGTGCAAGGACTGAAGCCTGTCGTTGAGAACCGTTGGAGTAAAAAAACATTGAGGAGAAAAACTAGAGGGAATGTTTGATTTATATCAAATATAAACTGCCGTTCATTAGTTCATCGGTCGGTTCGCTCGTCGCCTTCGTTTTCGGGTTGTCTTTGCGACAGCCTATCCACCGTTCTGACCCTTAGCCAACTCGTCCCTTTATCCATAAGTACGACCTTGCGTCGGTCGTCCGTTCGTGGGTCCGTGCGTCGGTTCGCTCGTTTGTCCGTCCATTTATATATTCGTCAGATTTTCTATCCGTTTGTTCGTCTGTCCACACATTCTTCAGTTCGTTAGTTCGTCCGTGCGTCAGTACATGCGTTTGTTCGTCCTTCCTTTTGATCGTTGGTTAGTATGTCCGTCCGTCCATTCGTCCTTCGACTTGTTCGCTTTCTCGTTCCTTTTTCGTTCATTTGTCTGTCTATTCGCATGTTTGTATGCATAGCTGCGGTCCGTTCGTCCGTGAGCCTGCCTCCTGCCAGTTAGCGCATTTTTGCGCCCATCTGTTTTATCGTTCATTCATCCGTTCTCACGTCCGCCCGTTTCTCCGCTTAAGTGTCCCTTTATTTGATCTTCCGTTGGTGCCAATGCTTACAAGTCTGTGTTTTTCCACGTACATTTTAAATTAAGTTTTCTGTAGACTCACCTTGTTATCTTCTCTATTTTCTCACTCTCTGATTTGTTTTCGTAATGATACTTACAGATGTTCGCTGCACATAAGTCAAGCTCAAATTAACCTCAGAAAAACGTTTTCAGAAATCGTTTTTCAGAGGTTAATTTGAGGTTGACGAACGTTCAACGAACATGTATGAATTTCTCCAAGCTCCCAAATTCCTAAGATATCAGCCGTATATAATGACTTTTATAATAATTAATAAGAAGCAGTTATGGGTACCTGTGGTGGATAATCTGTGAGGGTGCATTAGCACAGGTTGAATCCTGGGTGGCATCGAAGCATACATTCTAAAAGCAGCAAGTTGTGGTGCAGAGACTACTCCAGTGGAAACCACGTTTTGTGGTAAATTCCCAGGGTGAATAGCCTGCGGAACACCCGCTTGTTGACTTAGAACCGGTTGAGCTTTAATTTGCTGTGGAATCGCAATTTGTGGAGCTAAACCTCCAAGATTTACGGGTTTTTTCAAGAAACGATGTGTAGGGCTTGTCATATAACGATGAATGGCTGGGTAGTATTTATGTACTGGTTTAAATAATATATGTGTTGGCTGACTGCTGACTCGTACATGCTGAGGACCATCAACGCTGGGCCCGGATGGAAGGAATGTTTCAACGACTTTGTCGTTTTGCATCGGTGCTTCTACTCGACCATTGTATTGAAGTTTATAACGCTTATAAACCTGTTGTGAGTTCTTGTCGGTCAAGGCTGTGTGTTGTGTTGCATTGTGTTGTTTCATTGTATGTTCCTTTTTTTTGTCGTTACTTTTTATACCGGCTTTGCGTGTTTCATTTTCATGGCTACTGGTTGCATTTTCTGTATCGTTCAACTCACTGGCAAAGAACGAATCTAGTAACTTTTTCGCACGGTTCCTTTGCACTTGTTCGCTAGAGTTTCTCTTTGTTGCTGAGGTCTTTATAATTTTCGGTTTTGTATGATTGTGTCTTGACTCATTCTGTACTCTAGCTTTGACCTTATTGATTTTTGCCTTTGATCTAGTTGCCGCTCCGTTTTCTTCAAATATTTTTTTATTTTTAAAGTTTATCCCTTGAGACGTGTTCGTCGTTGGTGAATTGATGACATTTTGCGGAAACACTGAGCCCATGCCAGTATTTTCTCGATTCTCCATTCGGTGTTTTTCGTCATGTTTGATATTTTCAGAGGTTAAACTTATTACATCACTCTTCTGATATTGAGTAACATCATATGTCCTAGTCGTATTATTCAGTGGTTTATGTAGCCCTTTCACAACTCTGTGTTCCTTATACATGTTTGTTACCGCTCTCTTGTTGTCAAGGTTCTTTGACTTTCCATGAGTACAAACAAACGCGAGCGGACAAGCGTAGAATAGAACCAAGGACAACCGTCGTAAATCCATGTTCACCTTCCAGGAATTAACTCTATTATTGTTCCCGGTAGCAAAAGAATCGAAGAATCATGCGTGGGCTGTCAAAGATCAGCCGAATTATGTGCCAGAATTTCCATGTGTCCATTTGAGTACTGTGGCTAGTATCTGGGCTCCCTTAAACTGTTTGCACTTAGCTTCAATAATTTATTACATCAACACAAAAAAGTCAGGTCTTTGACGCTTTAGATAACATTACTTTGGTACCTGCACAGGTTTATGGCTAATTATATGGTTAAGGTAGCTAAGCGTGATAAGTGTTCCGCTTTACAGATCGAAGATCCGTCTGTAACATTATTACTTGAGTTAAATATATAGAGATTACTGCATGGAAAGTGTGACGTGCAATTTTTATATTTGCGAGTTGTTTGTTTCGTTTGAAAGACGAGTAAAGCGCTTTTTATACTGTTCGCAGTTTAATGCAAGCATCACAAAATTTTTAATCATTTTCAGTTCAGGAGCGACAAAACAATATGCGTTCGCTTTTATTTTTTACCACACAATTTTTCTAGCACATTTTCGACACTGCTTGCTGACTGATCCTCACGCTAATTTCTGACGTTTTGTTGGTTTTATTCTCAAATGTGAACACCTTTGACGGAGTTTTGATTGGATGTATTGACCGCCTCAGTGGCGATCATCGTCAAAGTCGATATTTCCCGATTTCCGATTTGTCTTTCCGAGATAAGCAAACCTTGACAAAAGTTGATAGTTAAAAATAGTTAGAAATAAGAATCGCGATGTAAAATTTAACTGGACGCAAAGCACTTCCTGCATGAAGAGAAGTTATAAGACATCAAGATCAGAGCTTAGGCGCTTACACATTGTGTGTCTTCATTTAATTTCGCCAATCTGTCGTCCTGTAAACGTAGAACATGATCAAAATATAAGATAGACAGGCAGACAGATAGGCGGACAAACGGAAGACTTTCTGAGATTTGAGGACAAAAGTGCCAGGAAATCACCTCCCCCAATACTTGTCCGACCAGACTGAGTCCACCCAGCTAAGGGCAATGCGTATTATATTCCCTGAGAGCGATTATCGCGAATCCATTGAATAGGCCAATTTACTACCTCTGTATGAGCGTAGATCCGATCTTTGTAAGCGCTTCTTTTTAAGTGTCTCGCCATGTTTTTCTTGATTCTATTTCAGAATCATCCTCAGGGTATTATGAAATGATAACTTCACAATTAACGTGAAAATGTTTTTCTTTGTCTTCCAAGTTTACGTCTACCTCGTGATCTCCCATCAAACACTTTCCTCACCACTCTATCTCTTTCCATTCTAGAAAAATGTCCAAACCATCTAAGTCTTGTCTTCCTTAGGATGTAGGATGCTTTTTCTAGTTTTCTTGTAATGTAACATAATTATCTGTAAAGTTGATAATCACGGAAATGAAACCCACGATCCTGGGGAACTAGGTCGCTGCTGTACCGACTGAGATTCAGGATAATTGTTGTATGAAGCGTTGCGTAATAGGGACTTTAAAATCGCGCCACAGCGACGCCAATGTCAACGTCAAAACCGGGAAGGGGCTGAGGAGAGAACGCCGTCGAGGACGCGGTAAGAATTCTTATCACACTATCACGGCGACGTTGGATAAATAACTGCGATATTGTTGAAACGGCATCTTTTAAATTCATCCGCGATTTATTATTGGAATGGATTGTGTCCAGGAAGGCTTCGTAGACGAAGAGGAGCTTTTGTTGCTCTGTGACAGACTGCTATAGATCTGTAAATGCTGAATACTCTTACAAAGACTACGGAAGGTTTCACCTACAGCCAATGAATAAAGCTCTATGTGAGGGCAAACACCCATAAATTAAGAGATGAAGTGTTGTGAGTTATCGCATAAATACTTTCAGAAATGATTGTTCGCTCCTTTTAATGGCAGTGAAACCTGAAGTAAGTTAAAATATAGCAGAAGTCTCAACTAACGGTCTCACGGCACAACCACAACGCCAAACCACGAGTTCTCGCGTTCTCGACGCCACGTTATGACGTCATAAATATGAAAATTCAGCGGTTCGCATGGAATCGATCCCTTCCTCTCAGGGTTGGCCTTGCCGTTGTCGCTCAACCTTAGTCCCCAGTACTAGCCAGAGAACCTTGAAACTCTACATTTTATCTACTGTCGGAAATGTCTATTCCCAAGCGAGTAAATCAGTGGATTAATACAGGAATTACCGACAGATGCTAAAAGTATCCAGAAATAGAACTCTTTCTTCTCAAAATCCTGTCCATAGACAATCCTGCAAAGCATTATTGGTGCAAATGTTGCAACATACAAGAATAATATTAAGAACACTTTCCTAGATGATATCGACAGACCTAAATGTCTGCTCACCGCCTCTCTTCCCCCGATCACAGACGATAACTGACGTGAAATTTTCTTTGCGTGTTTCCTGGACGCACAAAATAGATACAGGTTTAAGAAAAACATAAATAAGATTGTTAAAATTAGTATAACTGCCAGAAAAGTCTGGTAAAATGTTACACTGAGGAGTTTCCCTGTTAGAAAATACCCAATTGAGAAGATGCCAGATAATATCCATGCGCCGGCTATGGCTATTTTTGCCTTCTTAGCAGTAATGATCACTTGATATCGTAGTGAATAAGCCACGCTTATGTATCGATCTATAGTTATGATTTTGATAGCAAATGCACTTGTTAACACAACGAACACAAATAATGATCTGTGTATTTCATAGTTTGTTGTGATCCACTGCCTTTCCCAAGTAACCAAAGCTTGAAAAGGCAGGAAGACAGCTGAAGCAAAGAAATCTGCCACAGCCAAGTTGACAACCAGCAAGTTGCTGGGAAACTCGTGTAGACGATTGCGTCGAAGGATGGCAACTATGACCTTCGTGTTCAAAGTCACTCCAATGAGACTTTCTAAGCTGCAGATTGCCAGGAAGAACGGCAAATGCGATGAGGGTAACTGAAGACCGTCAGTTGTAAGGTTGTAGTCCGTAGAGTTGATCATTCTTGGGGTGGATGACGCACTTCAATATTGATTTCTAAAAGTAAAAAGTTCAAAAGTTGATAACTGCCGTGACTGATCTCAAAGAATTCCGACGTTTCGAGCAAAGGCCCTTCGTCAGAGAAAGAAACTTGTTCTGAAATAAGAGTAGCAACTAGACTAGGTTTTATACGAAAAGGAGTCATGTGATAAAAATATAAAATTCCTGTTGATTTTCGTGTAAGTAGTTTAGATAAGTTGAGATTAGTCTATCTATCTTACCAGTATAAAGATCTTGACTTCACTATAAATTGGTTGAAAGAAAGCCAAATCTTCTTCTGGACGTGTAGTAACTTGCTTGCGTTTTTGTTCAATGAGAACATGCATGGAAGCTGAAATGTGCTTGATTATGAAGTATTAGATGTGATCTTTTGTATTTTTATAGCGTTAACGTGATCCGTGACGCACGTCAGAAGAAGAACAAAAGATAAGGAACCATATGTAGTTAAACGTATTTAAAATGTCCCTGACCGAATCCCATGCACAACTTGAGCAAGAATTTTGTTCTTTTTGAAGAGGTTCTTGATTCCTAAAGACATCTGTCAGAAGTAATGACGCAAGACGTGGAGCGCACAAAGGCGGCTAGAAACTACACGAGAAGAACAACTTTCATAGATAAACGAATTACGTTGCTTTTTCGATACACCATATGGCCTTGACGTAATCAAGTGCCTTGTGGGTTCCATCTTACTTAGTTCGTTTAAAAATACGATTCCGTTTGTCTCGAACCAAAAACAAAGAGGATTTGATCTCAAAACGAATATTTAACGCTTAGAGTAGCATTCGACAAACAGCCTTTAATTATGGCAAAGCACTTGGTTCATATATAATATTTAGTGAAATCTATTGTGCCCTTACGATTAATGGCATCAAAATATTCTCAACTAATATGAATTTTTCAAGACATGTTTGCATTATGAGCCTCCCACGCAAGTTTAATCATAAAATGTCAACACTAGTTTCCAACGATTGTTCGGTTAAGCACAGTTTTGATGGCAAGTTATGATTAAAGGAGGAACGTCGTATAACAATGATAATAAAATAATAAAAATAAAACAGGTTTTGAATTTGTTTAACCCTTTTGTGTCCGAGGCGCATCTCCTTGACGAGCAAACTTGTCCTGCGTTAGCCAGAGTAAAATTGAAAAGTCGGGTACGGACCGGAAAGGGTTAAGCTTTGGGTTGATCGGGTTCTTAGTTGCCTGAAGTGATGGACATAGCTAAATATCGCAGAGGTACTACTTTAAAGTTTAAAGGTTCTGACGATTAGTGGAACGAGAAGCAAGGTAGATCTCACTCGTTAACTTCTTCATTGAAGCTCAAAGGTGTTTACCATTTAATATATTGCAACCTTTGCCTCACCGAGAAGTATCACATAATTTTCCAAAATATCCCACTCCTAAACAAAAGAAACGAACTGCTGTCGAATTGCCGTCACATCAACAAATTCCTCCTCCGCAACTATAAAAACACACCGCCGGACAATTAACAAATTCCCCTAATTCCTGAAGGATGACGCCACCAAATTCCTCTAATTCCTGAAGGATGACGCCACCGCGCCCCGAAGAGCATAAAAGGGACTACGTAGTTAAATGTAATTAGTCGTCTGATGATCGCGTAAGCGTGAAACACAGTGTAACGACAGTTGCCCAAAGCTATAACTTAATAGACTATCCATATATATATATATATATATATATATATATATATATATATATAAATGTATGTGAGTTCAACAAAACGGTCGAGTTGAACCGCTTATCTCGTCGTCAACTGTCACAAGGTGATTGTAAAATTAACGACAATACTGCAGCAAAAACTACATGTCCCTAAATTTGAGTGAAGGTTTGGGACAAGAATTGTGCAAATTTTAACTGCTAAATACGATTTTTTGCTGGTTGTATCACCGTCGACGCAATCATAAAAAACAATTCTGTTTGCAATTACTTTCTTGTTTGACGTGATAATCATCTTTGATATTTTACGGGGGTCAGTCTAAAACAATTAGTCACCTCAATGTCGTCAGAACACTCATCAGAACAGTTCGCACATTTCATGTCCAATATAAATGAAAGTTTAGTCCGAACGTCTTAAATTTCAGTATTGACCTTTGGGGCGAGTTGGTTAATTGAAATGGAAAAAAACGACAACACTCATGTCTGACATGTTGAAGAGTTTCTACGAATAGTCAAGAATAGTGATGTTTCAGGATATTGCATGGAGATCTATTTCGGACAGCATATGCTTATGCGGCTTTTTAATTACTGAACCAATTCACGGAAAATACACTGTCTGCACGCTATGGAAGTAGGCTAATTAAGCTCAACGATCTCGCATCAACAATACAAATCCAGTTAAACGTTAAGTACACTAGCACAGAAAGTCATTCACAAGAAGAAATACTGGAAGCAGGCTACGTTGAGGATGTTAAGAATCATTCAATAACGTAGCACTGAATCTCCGCGTTTTCCCAAGTCCATGTCAATAGATTTTGTTGCAAGCATTAATCGGTTCTGAGAATATATCACAAGTTAAGCAAATAAACATTATATTTAAATATGTTTTTCAATTAACTAGCATTTAAATAGCTGTCATCACTGATATCTCTAATATAAATGATGCGTTTATATGAATAGATTTCCTTGGGTTTATTTAAACCTTATCTAAGGACTCCTAAAATACAAAAACCCTACATGGAGTGACATATAAACGAAAACTTTTATTTATTTCTTCTGTAAGCAGTTCTCACTGTGTTCTGTTTAACCTTTGTCTTGGAAAGCGTTGCTCTCCCATCGATCACGTTTGTTTAAGATCTGTAGTAAATAAGAATTTCTGATTGGAACTTGCTACATAAGACATGTCTCATTCATCAAATCAATATTGCATTCAACAAGTCAATATCACATCAACACATTAATGCCTGATGACGATATTTCTCGTCTATGTTAATTTTTCTCTGGCTAACGCTACACGATTTTACTCATCAAAGAGGAAACTCCAGCAGGCCTGAAAGGGTTAACCTTTTCACTGCGTGAGTTCTCACCTTGACAGGTCAAATCGTCTGGCGTTAGCCGGGGGAAAATAATCCCAGCTTTACCACGCCGTGAAGGAGTTCATGAGATCAATATCACATCCAACCAATCAATATCACAATCAACAAAACATTATCACATCGCACCTTGAAGCCAAATTTCATTAACGTGTAGTTAAAATCAGATTAGATTAGACATAGGCATAGACATAGACATAGACGTAGACGTAGACGTAGACGTAGACATAGACCAGAGAAAACAGTATATTTTCGCTGGAACGTGACGGTGAAATCTTAAATAATGACCAATTGGCTACTGCCCTTAACGAGTTCTACGTGTCTGTCAATGCTGATATTCCAGCACTAGATGTGAATTTATTAACTGCTTATTTACCATCTAGTCTGTAGAAAACTGCAAGCAATTCAATCCCACAAAGCAACGGGCCCTGATAAAGTACCCAGTCGAATTTTAAAGCAATTTGCTTATGTTATAGCAGAACCAGTTACTACCATTTTTAATGCATCGCTCGGTTCCAGTGTAGTACCACAAATCTGGAAAGAATCTAATATTATCTAATATTCCGAAAGAATCTAATATTCCGAAAGTGCGGCAACCTGAAAGCGAGGGTGATACTAGACCAACATCTCTGACTTCCTGTTTGTCTAAAGTGCTTGAAGATTTTGTTGTAGAATGGTTGATTGATGATGTTAAAGAAATGATTGACCCATTCCAATTTGGCTACTTGAGGGGGTCATCGCCTTCTTTTTGTCTACTGGACATGCTTCATACCTGGTTATCCCATCTGGACAAACGTGGTAGTTATATTCGGATTTGTTTTCTAGACTATTTAAAGGCTTTTGACCGTATTGGTTATAATGTCTTGATTGAAAAACTTATTAACCTGGGTGTTAGACGGTCTTTGATTCCATGGATTATAAATTTCCTGTCTGATCGAAGACAACGTGTTATGATTGGTGATTCAATCTCCAGTTGGCTCTCTGTTACAGCAGGTGTCCCTCAGGGGACAAAATTGGGACCGATATTGTTCTTGGTTATGGTAAATGACCTGAGAATTAATACGCCCAACATGAGAATGTGAAAATTCGTGGATGATGTTTCTATTTCCGAAAATCTTACTTTAAATTCGACCTCAACTATCCAATCGACTCTTAGTTCTATTGACTTATGGGCTTCAAATAACTGGATGAAGCTAAATGTTATGAAGTGCAAAGAACTCAGAGTCTGTTATCTTAAGGAAGCTCCCCAGTTATCACCCTTGACAATCGGCAATCATACGATTGAAACGGTTCGATCTCACAAAGTTTTAGGATTAATTATCCAAGACAATCTAAAATGGGACGAGCAAATTTCTTCAGTTGTTGCTAAAGCGTCCAAACGCTTGCACATATTGCGAGTGCTGAGCCGTGGTGGTGTACCAGCATCTGATGTTACCAAAATTTATTATGCACTCATACGGCCAGTCTTAGAATATTGTTGCCCGGTGTGGAGTAATTCGACCCCTACCTGTTTATCTGACGAATTAGAAAGGGTCCAAAAGAGAGCTATGCGCATTATCTACCCAGATCAGTTGTATGATAAAGCTTTCCAACTAGCTAATTGTAAAAGATTGACTGAAAGACGAAATGAAATCTGCATGAGAACTTTAAAGAAGATTGTTGAAGAGGAAGGTGGCCCTCTTACTGATCATGTTACGCTGACCAGGGCTTTAACTCATCGTCATTTTATCCGGAATTTTAACAATTTATCTTTGTATATATGTAGGACTGAGCGTTTTAAAAACAGTTTTTTTCCAAGTTCGATAGTGAAATTTAATAGGTCCTTATCTAATCAATGAAAGAACCCAATGTATTATATGTAAATTAATATAGTAGTTTTTTTTTTATTTTATTTAATTTCTAGCATATTTTTTTAACATTTGTTGCTGTAAACACATTGTAATTCATTTTTATACGATAATGTGTAATTAAACGACCAATCAATCAATCAATGTACTTAGACGTAGACATACACATACACATACACGTAGACGTTGACGTAGACATAGGCATAGACGTAGACGTAGACGTAGATATTGACCTAGACATAGACGTTAACGTAGACATAGACATGGACATAGACATAGACGTAGACAGATAGATGTAGACGTAGACATAGACAGACATAGACGTAGACAGACGTAGATGTAGACATAGACATAGGCCTGGACATAGACATAGGCCCAGACATAGACATAGACGTAGACAGACATAGACATAGACATAGTCATAGCCATAGGCATGGGCATAGACATAGACATAGAACGTATGAGCTTAGACGTAGGTGTTGGTGATGTAAGTAGATGGGCGTGCACACGTGAACGAAGAGGTAGACGTGAATTTGTGTTGGTCTCTATGTTATTTGCCTGCGTGTATCTTTCCCTACCTTTCTCCCGTTTTAATCTAGTACGGCTGCATTCGATGGGTAAGAAGGAGCTGTAAGGAATCAAAATTTTTGAACGCTCAGTAGATCTTGTATCTGATCTACCTGATATTCAATAATTCCACTTACTTTCGCAATTGTTGCCACTCCATCTACTAGTACAATAACACTTGTAACCTTCCAGTCCATGTTCCCGACATCTCCCGCCATTTTGACAAGGATTACTCGAATGGCATTGGGATTCAACTAAATGCAATATAGAAACTTTTATGACAAATACAAAAGTATCCCCCTAAATTCAGTTCATTGTTTCCGCTGCTAAAAGATGTCATGGAATTATTTAAAATGTCGACATAAACTATCGTAGTAATTTGAAAGCTCTGAAACTTTCATTGGCTACATTCATCGCACCGTCAAAAAGAAATAAAATGGAAAATTGAATTAGTGCACTTTAAAAACGTACGACAACAAAAATTACAATTTCCTTCTTTTTGATCTCTTAAACCTGTACTTCCGTGCGCTTGTTCAAAGTTGTTTAATTGTCGTTCCTGAGGTCTTTCAAAATGTTTTGTTCGACACAACAAATTAGAAGGGAGAAGAGGGAGACGTGTTCATTAACAGTAAACTGTATTCACGAAAAATCTAAACTTAAGGAAACTCTCTCAACTGTTTTGTCCAAGAATGTCGCGATATAACTGCTACAACGTTTAGAGTTGACCTACTCTCGCAAGTTTTCCCGAGGTATCCTGGCAAACAAGCGCATGTGTACGTATTACCCAGGGCAGTGCACGTTCCTTCGTGGTGACACGGATTTCGAGAGCAAGGGTCAGGAACTAGAAAGAGAAAGAGATTGTTGCTATTGCTTTTATTGATTTAAGTGTTGCTGTTGTTGTAGTTGTCGTTGCTGTTGTTCGTTGGTGACGGTTACGGTTATAATAAAGGTTATGGATATGGTGATTATGAGTATGGATGTTATTATTAGGGTTATGGTTATTGATATGGTAATGATTATGGTTGTAGTTAAAGTTGCAGTTAACTTTACGGTTATGGTTAGGATTATGGTTATTATGATTCGGGATGGATGGTATCTGTCATGAATCCATGAAATCTAAACTTAAACCGGAGGTCATCAAGCAATTGGGACCAGTTCTAAAACCAAAGCCCAGGATTGGAAATCTAATAAAAGTGATTAACAAGTGAATCGTAGCTCTCATGCGATATGGGGCTTCGACAGAAGACTGGAGCCAGATTAGTCAGGAAAAGTCGCAAAATATTTATAATGCAGGGTGGTTTTCACGCAAGGACGAATTTCGATCGTCTTTATACTAAGTGCAAGAAAGACTTTCGTGGTTTCATCAGTGTAATAGAATTTCTCAATGATGAAAGAAAGAAAATGTTTTTCCCTATCTAAGGACTGCTACTACTGGCATTAAATGCTTTTGGTTGTTTTTAATTCAACTTAGTTTCCTCAGAATATCGGCTGTTCATTCGCCAGGCGGGAAACGCAATCTTAAAATAAATACCAATACTCAGCAGAATAGGCTTGATTTTTATTTGTTAAAGGGCTTAATTAGAATAACGCTGGTAATTATACATCTAGACCTGTTACCATGATGTAAATTATCTCTGAAGGTGTTGCATGTTTATCGACGAAACGTAAGATCGCATTAAATATTCTATATTAATCTGATTGAATGGTTCTTCTACGCCTATTCTGCTGGGCATTGATATTTATTTTGAGATTAACTTAGTTTATATTTTTTAACATGATTTAACACAGGGGTGTCTTTGGAAGCAGTTATAAAGGGATAGTTCTGCTCCATCAGTGCATATGACTAGGTATCAAGTATTTATGTTATTTTTCTTGATTGTACGTGTTCACTGCTAGGTCGAACTCATCTATAGCATTGATAATTGTAAAAAAGCATTTATTCGTTCGTTCACATTATATCAGTGCTACTTCCCCCACAGAGCTAAGCTAATGTAACTCTTACTTAACACTTACTTTCACAGCTGATCCCATCCCAGCCAGGCATACAAGTGCATTTGTAATCTGTGTCATCCTCGTGGCAAGTTCCTCCATGTTTGCAAGGATTGAGAGGGAAACATTTCGACTCCACTGTTAATAATGAAATCACAGTAAGTAAGAAATTTTGTGTCTCCGAAGGAATTAACTGAATATATTTGTCTTGTCGAAAATGTACGTGTAACCTTACTGGGTGTACAACAGAACCTAAAGGAGGATGGATTTGCCCTTTTATGCCAGAATGTCTTGTTTAATGAGAATGAATTACGTCTTAGTTATAGCATCTTGTAACAAATTGCTAATCTGTACACACCTTCACACTGCTTGCCAATAAAACCATATATACAACTGCACGCATACTCATTGCTTACTGATGTACAGGAACCTCCGTTTCTACAAGGACTAGGGTGACACTGGTCTCTCACTATGAAAGAGAATACATTACGTGTTTATTGCACAGTAAGTCTTCTAAGAATAAGTTCTTATAGACTTTCACAATTTGCTCTTGTGGGAAGACATGGAGATTATCACAACGAAGTTTGGGCGTAGAAGCTAATTGTGAAGAATTCAATATAAGGTTACCGTCCTTGGGTAAACAATAGTTTTTTGAGGGGAAAGGTTGTTTGTAAGAGACGATGCTTTTGTTTCACGTGATGAATCAAAGTAATGCAGATAAAATTATCTGGTTGTTTAATGACATAAATAAAGTGTTCTTTTACAGCACCAAACGTAAAATTTAGTGCTAGCCAACTAAGCCAAATGTTCTTAAATTTCGCTTCAACTGTTTGATGCTTTAACGATTGACTTAAAAGGACAGCTTATACTTTAATGTTCATCAAGTGTGGCTAAGAGTCGTATACCTAAGGTTTATAAGGTAAGAGAGGCTCAGCAGAAAGAGCTTTACAACAATTCAATTGGTTTATCTACTTTTAAAACATAAAGAATGGTAAATATTCAGTATATCCTTAGAGTTACCCTCGCATCTTGATCCTCGAAATCCCTTCCGGCAACTACACTCATATCCATCTTGAAGAACGGTGCATTCTCCGAAATTCTCGCAAGGATTCGGGTGGCATTTGCTTGTATCTGTCAGAGAAGAGATAACAATTACGACAATTTTTCAAAAAAAATTCTTGGAAAATTCATGGTTAAACCAATCGTGTTAGTCTCCCTGCAACCACCATGATCTATATCTGTCAAAGATTACCTTCACAATGCCTTCCTTTGAATCCTGTATCACAGTGGCATTTGTATGTGTCTTCCACAGAGTAGCATGTCCCTCCATTACGACACGGATTTGTGGAACATTCGCTGAGTCCAACTGGCACTATGAGAAAGGAGTAGGGTATCGGGGTGGTAAATGATGCGAGGAAATAATTACGTTAACTAAAACATCTCTATGGTTGTGTTTTGTGGTAGTTATCTAGCCTAAATCCCTGTTATCACTTAACGCAGTCGACGCAATTGTCACCAAAAAAATTATCTGACCTGAATTAATACCATTATCAGCCGACAACTTTAAGAAATTGAGCAAGAAGCGTACTCCGACGAATAAGATCTTGTGAACTCAATATTTGAGCTATAAAACCAGAAGAAACTGATCCAGGTGATATTTCTACTTCATTTCAAAGTCGTCGACAATGACTTTGAAATAAAGTCAAACTCTTGTCATCTTGTTTACGGCTTAAGATATTGAGCTTGCCAGGTGTTCGTCGGAGCATGTTTTTTGCTTTATTTCTGTATGAATACACCAGGTAAACCAAGTCAGGAGCGAGGGACGCGAGCGACAAAGCGAGCGATTTCTTATGTCTTTCAGTCACTTGCTTCCGGTATCAACGGTGCTTAACCTCCAGCTGGGAAGCTTGTATTTGATTCTTCCTAAGACCACCACTAAAGGTCTGAAAAGAATTGTGGAGAAACTGCTGCCTTTGCATTCTACGACAGTAAATGGTCAGACTTTCAGGTATTTCCAATATTGAAGTTAAATGTGAGAAATTAGAAGAAGAATTTATCGTGTTCTGGAACTATGAACACGTTTCTTTCTCTGACGAAGGGCCTTTGCTCCAAACGTTGAAATTCTTTAATTCTTTGAGATCAGTCACGGCCGTTAACAATCTTTCAACTTTTTACCTTATTCAACACTGTCTACGCAGTATCCTATTTTCATTTCATTGAAGAACTTATTGGCTTGAAAAGATTAAAACAAAATGCTCTGTCTTACTTGGAATAATCGGCCTGGGGAAAACAAATGCTTTCGGTGGCACTGGCATCGGGTGCATGTGTGGATATGGCATGGGGACTGGCACTGGAACAGGAATTCTACTTATTCGGATTTCAGGAGGGGTCCGTACGGGAACTGGTACTGGGTAGGGAACATGTCGAATTCTTGGTGGACTGGCCACTGCATAAGGCACTGGTACTGGCACTGGTACTGGTTTTACGATTGGTAGTTGCCGCACTGGAACGGCCACTGGATAAGGTACGTGTTGTATTTTTGGTATTGGTACTGCGTATGGTACATGATGTATCCTTGGCAACTGAACTTCAACTGACCCTGGGTATGATACCATGGAAGGATGATCAAAATGAGCAGAATGCTCTTGAGGGACCAGCGGAGGAACAAGAGTAACTGGATGGTAGTGGAGCGGTGGGTTGTGGCTATATGGTGTGTGCCCTGGCCATGCGCCTAGTATCTCTTGATGGTATAATCCTGAGGGCGTTAGCATTTGTCTGGTTGAGGCTTCAGTCGAACTCCCTGGTTTACGTTGGAGGCTTGATACGCTCCCTTCTTGCAGGCCCTTGTCGTAACTGAATGTTGCTGTTTGACCTTCTGGGGTACTGAACTCCTCGGGACCCACCTCATGACGGTGCAGAGTACCAGTTTCGTCCACATGGTACAGTCTCTGTTGACTAGGCTGGCCAATGATAGAGACCACGTTTTGCCGCTTATTTGAAATCATTGTACCGTTCTTTTTGATACGCCATGTCTTCGACCGGTTGACCGTGTTTTTTAGACGACGTCTGGTGTTTGTTCGAATACTAGTCTCAGACTTCGTCTTGATGTCGACACTGCGAGGTACATTTGCCGCCTTTTTCGTGAAAGAATCCACGTAACTTTTTGTGCTGTTCTCGAGCGTTACTATCTCATTCAAAGGAAACTTCAATCTCAGTCTCTTCGTACTTTTCGAAGCTTGTTCTTGTGTAAGAACCACGGGAATTATTATGAATGTGAATAGGAATAATCTCATCTCGGCGTTTGCGTCAACGGCCTTCCGTCAAAACAACAATTCATACCACTAGTTCCGTTTCGGCGGCAGCTTGAAGACAATACAAAAATGGTTGCGAGTACTTTCCGTCAATCTCTTACACCTCCGCCGTTACGATTACAACCGGTTGTTTTCTTGTTTCCATTGAACCGTTAAATATTAAATGTTACTTTAGTGTCATAAACCCACAAATCAAAAGCTTGCATTTCTTCTAGTTTAAGTGTTAATGTAAAACACTCCTAACTATTTTACTCTGACTGACGCCAGATGATTTTACTCTTTGAGCTGAGACATTTGGCTGGGAGAAGATTAAGCTGAGAAACCTTTTATTGTTCCACAGTATTATTATTTTTAGGTCCAAGATGTCGTTTTACCTTAATATTGCTTAACTGGTTGGTATTTATATCGATCGTTTTTTAATTACTAGGTATTCTCTCTTGAGGACTCTTGAACTAAATATCCCTTAATTACAATAACCACGAAATGCCAGTAGTCTCCCGTTATTTCGAACTCTTTAGGGAAAAGGAAAGTAGTTCGAGATATCGGGAGTTCGAGATGATGGAGGGTCGAGGAAACGTACATTATTTCATTAAAAAGAGAGAAATGATGCAACTGTATTTTATCCATTTTGAGTATTCCAGTATTAGTCGTATCTGTTTTCAATTTCAGTATTTTATAACTTATATTTATATTCAATTTTAGGAATTATATCTTTTTTTCTATCTTAGGTTTCATATATTATTAATTAATGTAATAGCTTAGTTTTCTACATGAATTACCAAATTAGTAATTAATTAATATAATAGCCTAGTTTTTTATCAAATATATTCTACATATGAATTACCAAATTATATAGTCTAGCTTACACACAGTTTTAGCTATATAGGCCTTCCTTAGTTATTAGTTTAACCAAACATATTGTTACTGTAATTAGGCATTAGGCGGCGAAGAGCCACCTGTTGGATGTACTCCTAATAAACCGTTATTATTATTATATTATTATTATTACTATATCTTTTACTCAAACATAGTGTAAAGTAACATATGCGACTGTAAGCAAAGACCATCTGTGACTATCAGCAGTTCAGTTTAAGTAAACAAACAAAACTTTAAAATTTTCTACTAATATTCATTATAGTTTTGTTTGACCGTCTGCCTCTTTCAGCGAGTCATTTTCAATAATTGTTCAAGATAAACAAGGTTAATTTGTGTCTAGGGGAAATAAAAAAAGTGTTCGAGATTGCAGGGGATTCGAAATACCCGGGTTCGAGATACTCGTCAGTAAACTACTGAAAAATGTGGATAAAAAAACCAAGGGAAACGGAAGTGTGTTGGAGATAGCGAGAGATTGGAAATAACTGGAGACTACTGTACTGATGTTTCGAGAGAAAGAACTTCGTTATAACATGACGTTTCACTCTGGCGAAAGGCCTTCGTTCGAAACATCATTATTTTCTTTTCCAAGTTTCGGCAGTTCTGTCGTCGTTCAACACTGCCTGCCTGGCCTTGTCCGTTTATATCGCTGTATTGTACATTCGTTTTGTTGCTTCACCGCGCCAGCGGCTGGTATAACTGTACGCAACGTTAGGTCTCATATTATGTTGTTTCATGGTTAGCGACTCCACAACGAACAGCCTCTCGTTGAATAAAATGTTAATTACATTTATTCCTTGCTCATCATTTTGTGGAAGAACAGTGATGTAACCGCTGAGTAAAGATATTCGAATGATGTACATCTTTTTTTGGATTTTTTACTTGTTTTGGTGTCTCCTTGCTATCGTGGTTTACGCTCAAGGCTCACACTTAAAGGGTCACAAGTGGAGTTCGTTGCATGAAGATGGGAAAATTCCGAGGAAAATGAGGACAAGAGATTCGAGGTTCCTCGAAGAATCTGAAAAGATCTTTCAATCTACTTCAAATTCGAAAAACAAATCTAAAACGTTTAATGCAAACGATCCATTAGGTCATGATCGCAGTGACTTACCAGTCATTGTCAACCGCTCTGAACCAGTGAAAGGAGAACTTAAATCAAGTGAGACAACAGCTGGGGCAGTTTCTGTAGCAAAAGAGAATTTCAAACGACAATACATTTACGGAAGAGTGCCGAAGTTCCCTTCAAGAGTATTACTTCCAAGACGCGACTTTGTAACGTACCCAGCTTCTGGGCTCCGTCGAGGTAACCTCCTATGTATATTACTTCAACAACATAAAACAGGATTCTGCATGAATTGATCTTTGTTGTGCGAGCTCGATGATTCGTCAGAGCCTGAGTGCGGCTTCAATCGTTTCATCCTGGCTAGTGCCAGAAGATTTCACTCGTCAAGGGGAGACATCTTGGGCCGAAAAGGGCTAAACATTTCATGTTTAAGATAAAAAATTATCCAATCCTCCTTCTCTTTTCTACATTCAGGTGCTTGTGTACATCATATTTGTTTCCATGGTGGAGTTTGTGTTCAAACCATACATGGCTTTTATTGTGACTGTCCGGAAGAATACATCGGCGTTCATTGTGAATGTGAGTGTTATAGGCGACGTTAACTCCTAGGTCCAGTTGAGACGTCGAACTTGTCATGAGCAGAAACTGATTTGAATTTTAGTCAGTAAATCTTCTTTCGGACTCGTGAACTTAGAAATCCTCGGATTCAGACAGCGACATCTATATTTCTTGTGATTGTGCAAATTTATCCCGATCTAGATTATCTGCAACATCTGGCAGACCTCGCGTAAATTCAACTTTCCAAATATCAATCTTTTTTTTTTAATTTTTGTTTTTTGTTGTTGAGATGCAAGGCCTTCATAGCTTTGTAGGTTAGAGCCTTGGTGTTCTTTTCGTGGATCCTGGATTCGATTCTCGCCAGACCCCAAGCTGCCTTTGAGGAAGCAGGTGTCAGTTGGGTCTTCGAGAGATGAAGGCTGAAATATCTTTAGTTTTTCTTTTTAGTTAAACGAACCTGCTTACAAAATCCTTGTAAGAATAGTGGGACATGTACTGAGCTGGGCCAAGGTGATTTTAGCTGCACATGTCCTGTTGGTTCGAAGGGGAAAACCTGTGAACGTAAGTCGTGTTCTCTTTCATCGTCCTATAGACCAGTTTCTTAAAAATCATTATACCAATTCATTTTACATGCATAGCCTTTACTCTGTTTTTCTGAATTCTGCTGAACGAAGACAAAAGCCCAGAACAATGAGTAAAGTTGAATAGAATTCAAAAGAATGAAGTCGAGGCTGTGTGTGTATAGTGATGCATCTTGGTATTGTTGCTGTTGCTGCTGCTGTTGTTGTCTTAGTAATCTGAGGGGTTGGTCGGTGTTACTGTTGTTGTTTGGACTTTAGAGGTAGTAATAACGATGGTGGTTTGTCGTTACAGTTATACTGATTATTTTTGGGATATAAATACATAATTTTCTTTTCTCTGTTCGCAGTAAAGGATTCTTGTGTACCGAATCCTTGCAGCAACGAAGGTCGTTGTACGGAAATGGAAGATGGTTACCACTGCACTTGTAAACTGGGATTCAAAGGGGATCGTTGCCAGAGTATTGTCTTTTAGAATATAATCTTGATGTGTGAATTTTATTTTCACAACTTAATGGATCGCTTGAATTCATCCCAAAGCTGTTCCAATTTGATGTCTGGAACTTAACTTTCTCTCTTTCAGTGAAAGCCCTTTGTTATCCTAATCCATGTAAAAATGGAGGAACTTGTATCGATCGCGAAGCCCTTGACTATCAATGCTCTTGTACGATAGGTTATAAAGGAGACTTGTGCGAAAGTATGTAAAATCATTGTACCCAATATCAATGGTCAATCTTTTGCTATGTCTAATTCCTCGAATATCCAGACATGCGATAAAGTTATCGCTGCCATTGTCTGATCATAAACTGATGAAAGTCTTGCGTAGTCAGAATTTCTGTGGGGAACTTTAACGGCCGACCACAAGCGCCCAAAGGCCATTTACTTTAAACTGTAGAGATCCTGGTTAGTTTTTGTGGCTCATTCAAAAGAAAAAATCTCTTCCAACACGTAATAAGCGGTGTATCAATGTAACATATATGTTAATTAGTAATGCAATATTGTACGCTAGGGAACCCCATGGTGCTATGCCTTACTATGCTAACGATGGTGTCTTCCTTCCAGTAAATATAATGATTGTCACTTTGTCGGACCATGACAAAACTTCGATAAAGTCAAAGTTTTGTCATTATCCTGTTGTCCTGTTTTGACTCATATTTTTTCATGTCGAAAAATTTTTATTTTGATTTTTTCCCTACACTAAACACCGTTTTTTGTTTTGCTTTTACACCTAGTTGAAAGTGAGTGCAAAATCGACCCTTGTAAGAACGGAGGAATATGCCATGAGTTACCAAATGGCTACCGATGCGCATGTCTCAAAGGTTTTGTCGGCAAAAATTGTGAGCGTAAGTAAGAAAGATGCCTCAGTTTTTTTCCCCCTTTTCTCCCTGAACAATAATTCATTGCATCATGATTGTTTAGCTGTTTGCTGTCATACATTTGTTTTACTTCTTTTCAGTTTTGTCACGCTGTCCAGCTGTTGTTGTTCCTGCTTTTCTCGTTGTTTTTCCTGCTTTTCTCGTTGTTTTTGTTGTTGTTGTTGCTGTTGCGGTTGTTGTTGTTAATTTTGTTGTTGTCGTTGTCGTTGCTGTTGTTACGGTTGTTGCTGCTGGTTTTGATGAAACTCGTGGTATTGGTGGTGATAAAGATAGAGACTTGAACATTAAACATAATCGATTTGCAAGACGTACGCGTATCTTTCTAAAATCTAGAAGGAATAGGTGTCAGGAAGATCCTATTTGGTAAGAAGAAAACTCTTACCTTCTTAACCCTTTCCTGCACACGGTTGTTGTACAAAACCAGAACAAATGAAAGAACATAGCAACAAAAGAACGAAAAATAAAAAAATAATGCTTGAAAGAGTTAATTCATTATATTTCAGACATTCTTTAGGTATCGAAAGAGGTAATTTGAGTTCGTAAAACATCGTGGGTAAATGTATAGTCGCCATCTTTTTCGATACTGTCAGTTGTTATCAATTTATTTTCTCGGTGTCATCAATTGTTGTCAATACACTTTTTCGTTGTTGTTCTTCTTCTTCTTGCTGTGACTGTTGTTGTTGTTGTTGTTATTGTTAGTAATCACCATGCTACTTTTCGTTGTTGCCTTGCTTCATACAAATCAGGCATCAGTTTTGTCGTTGCCCTTACACTAATAAAGGCTTAAAAATCTCTTGCAAATGCAGAAACACTGTGCAGTCCTAACCCTTGTGCGAACGATGGATTATGTAAGGTGTCTGGTGATCATTATACCTGTAGCTGTGCCAAAAATTACGTTGGGAAATACTGCGAAGGTTAGTTTCATTTATTTTAACTTCATACTATCGTAAATCCTGGATTTCTGTTCGGAATGCTCCCTAGTTCTTTCTATTACCCTGCCCCTTGCACCCTCGATTTCTCTTTATATGTTTTTGTCCTTCTCTTTCTTTCCTCTCTTCTGACGGTATTACGACCTTCTGTATGGCTTAGCGTGCCGAGCAAAACTCTGAAAAATTTAGCTGCAAAATATTTCATATCTCCTTCGCCGAAAAACATGAGTATGCATCTGCCAACAATTTTCAGAACATAGAGTTACGGAATATAAACACAGCAATAAATGGTGATATTAGGCACTCGACAGCTAACTAAAAGTAAATTAATCGAATGATGAGTTAAAAATCTTAATCCTTAAAGTTTAAGTGACTCGTCTTAAATTCATTCAATTCGACATTTTATTTATCTTTTTATCGCTTAGTTCTTAATCCATGCCTTAACAACCCGTGCTTAAACGGAGGCGAGTGTGTTGTGACCAGATCATCAATCGGAGATGCTAGTGATGGCTTCTCCTGCAAGTGTCTTCGAGGTTACTACGGCAATATGTGCCAAATGAAATAAGACTTAAAGTCGAGAGTTAAAGATATGTAAATGATTGTAAAACAGAAATTGATGAAGACCACTAACGAAAGCCACTAAATCTGATAACTTGTATTTAAAGGACATTGAATTTTATAGAATAAATGCAATTAAAAATTTGAACAAGATAAAGCTTAATCGTAGTTGTTAGAACGATGTTATAATGACAAACTAAAATGGTAAATAAAGACAGCTCACTACTGCTGGGATTTCGTCAAAGGAACGCGTACCCTGTAAATGATTGTAGACTAGCTAATGGCATATCGTGAATCTACCTCAGGCAGTGCCACTGTGCTACGCACGTTCACAACTTTCGCCGTTCTCGTCCCCAAATTTCGTCACTTTTCTTAAAGTAAATATTTTCGTTTGCGGTGTTACATCCAGCGGCTTAGCGAGAGGAGCAGAGGGGGGGGGGGGCAATAGCCACGGCGTGCTGAAATAAGGGGAGCGCCGAATTATGACGTCGTGAAATTTTATTTGTATTATTGTTGAAATAATATAAAAATATTGCGTAGGACATTACAGTTTTATCCCACTGAATATTGTGGCATATCGTCGCTAGCATCGTTGTCATGATTGTTTCAAGTTGGGAATGGGGAGGTTGATAGGGTTTACCACAAGTTAAGTTTGAATCATTTTCCTTGCTTGAAGTACGGGGTTTTCGTCTCCTATTTGACTCCAATTAGTAATGGCATTGGGTATTTTGGATGTTAAAGATCAAAATGAATTATGATAAATGGGCAATTCTGACTTGCAAAATCGTACAGTCATTTTTAGAAAATGGTTGCGTAACTGATTTGCTTCTTGTTTAACTTGTTCCTAATAATAAACAATTATTGGATGAGGCTGAGCATGATAGCAAGAATTATCCAGACCGGGGTCAATGTTATCTACCGAAGCCGAAGGCTTCGTACTTCGCACGAGTACCTTGCGATCATGGAACATTCACATCTTAAGATAAAAAGTCGCTGTGATCCTTGTTTGTCCCCTAGAGTCGCAAAGCTTACACTTCCCATACGATCGCAGATCAGTGCCGATAACGCTACATTTATTTATGTGTAGACGCTATTTAATCTCTTAGTTTTAAAGAACCATTGTTTGAAAAACAAAGATCTGTTTTCTCTATCATTCAAGATTGCTAGTTTCCTGATCCACCGACTGTATAGTCGTTGATCAGTACGTCATCGAAATAAATCATCATTGATTGATCGGCGCAGAGTCGAGATACATTATCGTATCCATTTGCAATTTGATATCGCCAGCGCCCCAGAATGCCTTGAAATCAAAATTGCCGAAATTGGAAAAACTCTTACAAGAAGGTTCTTTGTTTGGGAATATGGAAAAGAACACCTTTATTTAGGTGAAATCACTGGCCAGATTGGTTTTATTCACATTTATAAGAAATCTTTATTTTATTGAAGAAATGTCTCTTTGTCTCAGATTTCTTTCCTTTGATTTAAGTTTTCCCCTTTTCCATTGATAAGTTTTTATTACTGCTTAAATTCGTTTTTTTCGTTTTCATAAAACACTTGCCTGCTTGATTTCACTACCAACGGGTGGCCAGACACATTCTTTCTTTGTTTTGTAATTGGCGTTGCCAAACTCAGCAATCGTGCCACTGGAATTCATAATTGTTGAAAAATGCTGGAAAGAAACGACGGAAATCGTGGTTATCCTGTAATTACAATCGTCATGGGATATCTTCGTCTAAACAAATCATGATCGCCACTTAAAGACTCCAATTTTCTTCTGGGATTCTTCCCCGACAGCAGAGGCTTGTGGCCAAAATATGGAAAAGCTACCCAACACCGTTCCATCAAGTACTTTATATATTGTTGTGTTCGTTTCTTGTCTTCTTATGAACAGATCAGACGTCCATGGTAATAACGCTACGTATGCGAACCACGCGACGGGAATGACTAACTCAAGTCCAAAACACACTACGAATATGAACCTTTCGTTTCACATAAACAAAGATGGTGGAACCGTCCGACAAGTGCAACGTCAACAAAATACTCAAAATTCCAAAAATGAACTTCGGAAACGCACGATGGAAGAAAACGCACGACTCTCTTTAAAAAAGCTGGTCCATATCCGCTCTTTTCCGAGACCACTGAAGCCTCTTGAAATCCGAGCAAAGTCTCCATTTGTTAGGTCACGCTTGAGTTCGCTTCGTTCCTCCACGTTCAAACCGATTCACATATACGGCTCTGTGCCGTTTAAGACGTTCTTGAGCGCTCTCTCTCAGTCCTCTGGTCAAGGAAACTCCGCCTCCCCTGACGGGAGGACTTATGCGACGCCTGCTTTCCCCCGCGTTAGCCAGGAGGCTATAAACATGCAGGGGGGAGCTACTCAAGTGGGATTAATGCAGGATAAAACAATGGTACCTCGTCAATATCCCGTGCCTGATACAGTTCCACAGGATGCGGCGGAAAACCTTCCCATGTTTGCTGACGGGCCAGGTCCCATGATAAACCCAGGTTCTTTGCATGGAATCATCCCTGCCTATCCTGAAAACATGCCTTATTTCATTGAACCAGAGGGATACCATGTTGATCGCCATACTGTTCATCATCACTTGCATCGCAAAGGTATGTAGCTGAGAATTCATGTTTGATTATATTGAAATCTAGTGTTAGTTTTTTCATGCTTTGTAGATTTTTATCCAGATGTTGAGTGTTTTTTTTTCTTATTTGGTAGGTCATTGCACTTAAGAGTTAATTCTGATGATAACTTTGCAATAAACTCGTAATATCTTAGATTCACTCCATCGTCTTGATTTCACCCGGATCTCGAGTTTTCAATATGCTATTATTTAGATTACATTTTGTTTCATATTTTTTTCAAACTGTCGGCTGGTATTGGTTTATTTATTTATTTATTTATTCGTTTATTTATTTGTTTATATATTTGTTACTTTATACGTTTATTTATTTTGTTCTCTCTTATTACTCTTTATTTCAGCTTTCAGCAGAGCGAAATGCTTTCCAAATCCTTGTCAAAACGGTGGCCTTTGCACTGCCTTCTCGACGTCGTTCGAGTGTACGTGTCCCTTAGGATATAAGGGAAATACGTGCGAAGGTTTGTTTAGGTGAAAATTACTGTAGTAAACTTAATTTACTTAGGGGCTGATCGTTTGGAGTGAGCCAGCCCGGCTAACCGGACTGACATTTGCTGTGCGATCATGTGAGAAAATAATCTCAGTTAACCGGGGCGGAGCTCGCCTTCCTCATTTAAGGCGCGAGCTTTAATGCTCATAAAGTCTTCAGTACATTTGCCATTTCTAATAGTTCATTTACTCTAAATTCACCAGGGGGAGTTGCATACCTTGTATTTTGGTGGTCTTTTCCGCACTGGTTTCACTATTTTGTGTGTTTAGTTTAAATTTTCATGAGCTTTCTATTTAAAAAACGAATGAAAGTGGATTCATTTACTGAATGAAAGAAAAATTGCAGTAAACAGGTATAAAAAATGAATGAATTACAGTATTTACATCTGTTAAAACACGGAAACTTTTCCGAGAACAGTACTTTGTACTGTAAAGTAGTTTTACCATATACTTACCGTAAAATATTACAGCAGATTTTTGGTTTAAGAAACAAAAACTTTTATAACTGTACACATCAGGATGAACAATCGCATGCGACAATCGTCGTGTAAAGATGCTTGACGTGAACAATCCATTTACACCACGTTGCTGCCTCGCTTTTAGAAAGGAATCAGTGTGTACCTAACCCGTGTAAAAATGGCGGAAATTGCTATGACGACGAGGAAAACTACAAGTGCACATGCGTGCGAGGATACACTGGATACAACTGTGAAGGTGATGGATTTGAGAAGTTCAATCGTTGATGTTTACTTGAATTATCCGACAATCCAAGTTCTGTTGCATCATTTTCCACAATTCCATGCAATTGTTTACTTTGTCTAGAAATGAGTAAATGTGTGCCAAACCCTTGCAAGAATGGAGCAACCTGCTTGGAGAGTGGCGAGAGTTACGAATGTGAATGTCCAGATCACTTCAGTGGTCAACACTGTGAAGGTATAGCCTTTCAGGCTGAAACATGCTGGACAGTCGCCGTAGTCGCGCGACTAATGCGCGCACAATTCGTCGCCGTGGTCGCACGACCAACGCGCTTAGAATTGATCACTGTAGTCGCACGACCAACGCGCGCACCATTGATCACCGTGGCAGCACGACCAACTCGCACACAATTGATCACTGTGGTCGCACGACCAACGCGCACACAATTGATCGCCGTGGTCGCGCGCGCAGGGTGACTACATAGTGCGTTTCAGCCTTGGGACTACTCTAGATTGTTTTCTTTATTCTTCCCTTTTCTCTTCCTCCATTTTTCCTTCACTTTTTTGCTTTCCTTGATTTGTCGGTATTTTGGTTTTTATTTTTATATTAGCTCGCATGTCTGTATTTTCTTATGTAGTTGCTTCCTTGCTTCCTTGCTTGCTTGCTTGAAATGGCGGATTCGGAGTGGTTAGACCTGCGCACTTGTACCAATCAGATATTTCTTGTGTGATTTTTCTTGTATAATCATATGCTTGTTTGCTTGTTTTTCAATTGCTTTCCCTCCTTCCCTCACTCCCTTCCTTCCTTCCTTCCTTCCTTCCTTCCCTCCTTCCTTCCTTCCTTCCTTCCTTCCTTCCCTCCCTCCCTCCTTCCCTCCCTCCCTCCTTCCCTCCCTCCCTCCTTCCCTCCCTCCCTCCTTCCCTCCCTCCCTCCTTCCCTCCCTCCCTCCTTCCCTCCCTCCCTCCTTCCCTCCTTCCTTCCCTCCTTCCCTCCCTCCCTTCCTCCCTTCCTTCCTTCCTTCCTTCCTTCCTTCCATCCTCCCTCCCTTCCTTCCTCCCTTCCTTCCTTCCTTCCTTCCTTCCTTCCTTCCTCCCTCCCTTTCTTCCTTGGTTTCCTCCTTCGTTTCCTTGTTCCTTCCTTGGTTCCTTCCTTTGTTTCTTAGTTCCTTCCTTGGTTCCTTCCTTCGTTTCTTCATTCTTTCCTTCCTTCCTTCAGTCCTTACATACTTATTTACCTATACTTATTTCTCTCCTTTCCTTCTATCCCTTATATCTTTCTCTCCTTCAGACTCACTCAATTTCTCAACATTTTAACATATATTTGTTTGTTTCTTTATTTTTCTATTTATAACCTTATTTATTAATCTGTTTATCTATCAACGGCTATTTGAAAAATTTTTCCTTTTCAGTTCACGATTACTGTGGTCAAGAAAACCCATGTATGAATGGCGGAACATGCTCAAACCATGCTAAAGGCTATGAGTGCACGTGCAGGCTTGGTTACCGGGGAGACACTTGCCACGGTATAAAAATCTACCGTATCCTAACAACAAAATCCTCTACTGTCCTCTACTGTCCTCTGTCCTCGCTTAGTACCCAATTCTACCTAACCCTCTCCTTCCCTTCCCTTCCCTCCGTTGCAATTTCTACACTATCTCAGCCTACCCCCGGCATACCTTGCTCTACCCTATCCTACTCTCCTGTTCTCTTCTATTCTACACTTTATCCTATTGCACTCTTCTTTACTTTATTTCACCTTATTCTAGTCTATCCCCCTCTATATTGCCGTACCCTTCCATACTTTACCCAACTCTACTCTTCTCTACTATTATCCACTCCACACTACACCATTTTACTCTGCTATGTTCTACTATGCTCCACTTTCCACACCTTTTTTCTGTACCTTAGTACACTCTTGTGGGCTACCGCACTCCATTCCAATCTGCTCTGATCTCTTCAAGTCTATTCTATATCGATCCGCTGACGTATATAAGAATAGGTCATTTCAGAGAATCTGAGGGAGAGTTTTGAAATTTTTTTTTCCGTAGAAGTTGATGTTTGTCATGAAAACCCTTGCGACAACGGAGGAGTATGCAAGAATACCATGAATGGGGAGTTTTCGTGTAAATGTGCTCACGGTTTTCGTGGAATAGAGTGTGAAGGTAAAAAGGTGTCTTAATTTATAAATGGCTTAATGTCCACTGTGTTTCTTGAAACGTTTTGTCCCTTACTTTCATTCCATAGAGAAGATACCACCTTGCGAGAATGACCCATGCTTAAATGGAGGCACTTGTTTGGAAGAAGATGACAAATATTTGTGTCACTGTCCGCAACACTACAAGGGGAAAACCTGTGAAGGTACTGTTATTTATTCTCTGTCAGGTTGTTAAGTTGATCAAAGAGATGCTGTGAGAAACGCTAAAAAAACTCAATGACGTAGCCGAGAGGCATCATGGACGATGATCCACACCCTGCACGACTCCCGGATCTCACTTCGTAAATTTTTCCTTGACCATTCTCCAACGATGACAGAGTTCAGTTTGAAATACATTATTTTAGAGGGGGTTAACTTGAGGGACCATGCTTCTGGACGGCGTTTACATACAATTTTCAAGGTTTATCTCCAAAGGCAAGACTCTATCTATTCCACTTGAAATACTGACGTTTCGAGCAAAACCTTTGAGTGTCTAAAAAATGGTTAAATTTATGTGACTCACCAAGCCCACGAAAAACGATTCGAATAATTAGTTTCGTTTTTAAGTTGAAAAATAATTTGTCTGTTTAATCAGAATGAAAATAATATGTTGTTTCGTTTGTTCGTTTATTCGTCAAACGATTGTTCTTTCGTAACTACGATGATTCTGTTCACTTTATGATTTTTAGTCTCAATTCATACACCTTGCAGCGGCAATCCCTGCCAAAACGGTGGCTCGTGCATGGAAATGGATTATGGTGATTATAAGTGTCAATGTCCTCAAAATTTTGGTGGTATCCATTGTGAAGGTGATTGGTTTTGTGACTCTTTTTACGTCATCAGAATTCTCATGACTATCATTTTGCCATTACGATTATTAATATCGAGGTAGATGAACGATCTTCAAGCTCAATACTCAGAAAATGATTTCTGAGTCCCAGACGGGGATCGAACCCGCAACCTTCTGAAGGTTGCGGGTTCGATCCCCAACTGGGACTCAGAAATCATTTTCTGAGTATTGAGCTTGAAGATCGTTCATCTACCTCAATATATCCAAGCTCTCATGTTTCTCGAACGTCAAACTGATTATTAATATCCTAATATACATAGATGTCGTTAAAAATTACGTTGAAATATGACATACATACTTAAACAAAAATACAAATACAATAGAAGATATAGTAAGAGGCTTTGTCATGAGGGCTCCATTTGTTACGTTCTGGCTTCCACACGACCCTACGCAAGCTTCACCCGATGTGTCGCAAATGTACCGCTAACACACAGTCATGCCACGCATGTTTGAGGAACCTTCATACTTTTTTTTTTTTAACGTAGCCGTTGAGCTATTTGTAGTAAAATTAAACTATATTAAAATTCATTTTTGTTACATAAAGTAAAAAATAGAGTTACAAGTAAGGTTATCCAGTGTATCTGAAATATGTGTGACAAAACTGTCAAAAAAAATATACTTACTTAAATAATTTGAATTACTTCTTTTTTACCTTTAGTTCAAGCGCATCCAGTTTGTTATTCCTGTCACGAGCATGCTACGTGTGTGAATGATAAGTGCGCGTGTCTCGATGGCTATATCGGCAATGGACACTACTGCGAATGTAAGATATATCCTGGTCTTTCTTTGCAACGTCTCCTTGATTCTTTTCCAGTCTATTTACGTTTATTTTACGTTATTGCTTAATCCTTCTCGGTCCGAATTCGACTTTCAGTATTTTACTCTGGCAAATGTCAGAGTATTTTACTCTGGCTAACGTCAGACGATTTTACTTGTGAAGGGGAGGCGTCTGGGACCAAAAGCGGTTAAGCATTCCTCGTTTTTTTCCTTTATCCATTCCTCTTCTGTGCTTGATGCTCACTGTTTTCTCATCTTGACCCAAGATTAATTTTTATTTTTTTTTAACTAAGTTGTCAGTCATTGCCATCCCAACCCTTGTTACAACGGTGGTGTCTGTCACGACCACGCCTCCGATTATGAATGTGTGTGTGCCGATGGATTCATGGGGAAAACGTGCAAAGGTAGAGCTTTTCTCTGAAGTCAAATATTATACTGCCCTACAGGAATGTAACCATAGAGATCATATAAAACTAGAGGGGGCCCTGGGGCCGAAAATTGGGGTCGAATTGAACGCTGCCATTTTGAGTAAATTGGGGCGCAAATTGTTCTTCTCCAGGCCATTTTCTGTCTGTTCGAAAACTTTGAGGTCAAACAACTGATTTTTAGGAAATTGTTCGGTGTTTGTTTTCATTAACTGTATAGAAGAAAAACTACTGTTCTGGTTATTTGTTGGCAATTATTTTTGCCTTATTGTCTTATTCAATTTGTCACCTGCTGTTGAGTGACATTTAGTTAAAATGCCGCCTCTAGTTAATATATGATCTTTATGGGTGTAACTAAAAGGAGGTGTAGAGTTAGTACAGACTGCAACCCTGTAGCCATCAGGATTTTTGTAAAACCACGCCCTTACGTCGGCCAGCTGTAATTTTTTCATGGAAAGTCTCTAGCACCCCTGGTCCATTAGGTTATATTAACTCGCGATATCTAGCTCATACATGGAAGTAAATGAATGTGTTAAGCACTCCTTCAAGTTTATTATTCTGTCACTCACAAGTCTGTTCAACCGTGGAAAAGTTTAAAGCGTTTATCTAGCTTGTCTTAAACATCATTAGTTACTGTTATTTTCTTAAATCCCGTTCTGCCCAGTAGGCATGGCTCACAAATTGTTCCCTTCTTAGAACCTAAACCGTGTCTCTCCTTGCCTTGTCAAAATGGTGGGACGTGTGTCGACCATCTTGGAATGACATGTTTGGCTGGAATGCCTTGTACTTCAAATGGCTACGAATGCACTTGTCCAGTGGATTTCCGAGGACCAAATTGTGAACGTAAGGATTATGACATTAAACGTCCAGTGAGTTTAACACTTCCTCGGCAGCATGTCTCTTGTTGACGAGTAAAAGCTTCTGAAGATAATCAGAGTAAGATAACGGAAGACTTATGTTGTCGAAATAGAGTTAATGCATGCAGAATACCGTAAAAAGTGTTTTAATTATTGTTAAAACCGTTATCATGAGAAACAGAAGTGCTCAAACATACCTTCCCTTTTTATATGAGTCTGTGTATCTTGATTGTTGGAGCGTCTCAACGGTAATCAGGCGAAGGTTACCATTCCAATCAAGGACTACAAGGGCGTTTCGGGGTAAACAGCTTGAGAGCATGCGGATTAGCACATTTTAATACTTATTTTCCAATCTGATGGAACTAGCAAAATAATTACCAACGTCTTCGTTAACTCAATCTGGAAGTAGTTAAGGATCATATTTCTTGGTTCCCGAACAAAATTAAACGTTGTCCTCCTATGGATATTGTTAAAATGCGGATTTTTAAACCTTCTTACCTGTCGCATAGTTATAGCATTTCTTAAAACAGAATTGATCATTTTGAAAATTTTTATTAATAAATCTATCTTTGTATATAGTCCCTTACACCCACATACCACATCTTTCCCCTCACATTGCATACTTTGTTAATTGCTAGGCTCTTCTCAGAACCATCTTTATTCCAAGATCGGGTACTCTTACGAAGTGATATGATATTTTGTTTGGAATTTTTCTTTTGATCAGATGCAAGTCCATGCAATCCAAATCCTTGTCAGAATGGAGGAGAGTGCATCTCAGAAACCACAACCTATATTTGTCAGTGTCCTATTCGATATACTGGTCAGAAGTGTCAAGGTATGCACGGATCTTTTCGTACAATTGTTTAATCGTTTGTTGCGCACAAGATTGCCCTGGAATTTTTTCGTTTTCTTCTTTGCGAGATATATTATGCTGGATATTCATAATATAAAATTTTGGGGAAACCAAAAATGATTAATATTAGAAAGTTGATTTTTGTGGTGTCTACACAAAATTACAATGATGTAGTATGATTTCAGTTTTATTGCAACATATTGCCAAAATGCCCTTGTCTTATGGTATGGCTTATTTTGTCACGAAATTTTGAGTGTCATTGATGAAGGGCAACAAAAAGAAAATTCACAAAAAATCAATTTTGTCCACCGATTTAGGCTGTCGGGGTAAATCAAGAAATAGGGGCATTTAGAAACAAAAATACAACACTAAAATCATGATTTCTATCGTGAACTAAAGACAACGTAATGTACTTTTAACATTTCTAAACGTGATATTTATTTCGAAGATCCTCATAACATCACGCGACTTAGAAGTAGGTTGAAGAACAATTATTCACTGAAGTGGAGGTAAATATCTACGCTATTAACCGACACAGAGGTGAATAATTCTTTTAGCATATATCTCGCATAACTGTTTTGACATGATTTTTTTTTTTTAATTTTTTAAAACAATTTCACGGAACGTCGACTTATCGCCCACTCATCATTTGTAAACAAAACATTTTGAATACGTTCTGAGTAGATTTATCGCTCAAAAGTAAAAGAAATTCATACACTTAAATACATTATTGCCCAACTTTGTTGTATTTTTGGTCTTGTCTGGCACATGGCGACTTCGTTTATTAAAACAAATTTCTTCCGTGACTGAAACAAAATTGGACGCCATCTTGTTTTGCTCGGAGGTGAATGGTGCAGGATATTCCGAGACAGAGGAACCAATCAAATTGCACAAAAAAGACTATCCACCTGTGAGGTATATGCTAAACCGTCTTAACCATTTTCTAGACAAGTTTTGTTGAAGTCTCCTCTTGACGAGTAAAATCGTCTGCCGTTAGCCAGAGTAAAATTAATAAGTTGCCTAACGGTATCAGTGCATGTTAAAGGGTTAAACTCATTTTCAACTATTTCTCGATGTTTTGAAATCGGAGAAAAAATTGTTTTTTGGTGGCTCGAAGCAGTTACAACGAGATTAACGTTCAACTGGATTTTTTTTGTAGAAGACAAGTGTTCAAACTGTGATGTTAATGGTAAATGTGAGAAGGGAAAATGTGTTTGCAATCAGGGATTTGTCGGAGAAGGAACGAAAGGAACTTGTAAACCAAGTATGATGAGTATTGACCATTTCTATAGCCTTCCATGTTATTTGCATCTTGAAGGAGATATTTTAGAGATACAAGTGGACCAACAAAACTTCCAGCCACCACAATTTGAAATTGAAATTGAACGACCAAGTTAAAACTTTTCAGAATTTATTTTTATTTTACATGCTCGTCTTTGTTTGTTTGATTGCTAGTTCAGACCTTCTTCCTTTCTACCCTTCCTTCCTTTCTTCCATCGTTCTTTCGTTCGTTCGTTCGTTCGTTCCTTCCTTCCTTCCTTCTTTCCTTCCTTCTTTCCTTCCTTTCTTCCTCCCTCCCTCCCTCCCTTCCTTCCTTCCTTTCTCTCTTTCTTTCTTTCTTTCTTTATTTCCTTCTTTCCTTCTTTCCTTCCTTCTTTCCTTCCTTGCTTCCTTCCTTCCTTCCTTTCTCCCTTCCTTCCTTGCTTCCTTCCTTCCTTCCTTTCTCCCTTCCTTCCTTACTTCCCTCCTTTCTTCCTTTGCTTCTGCCTGCCTGCCTTCCTTCCTTCCTTCTTTCTTTCTTTCTTTATTTATTTCCTTCCTTCCTTTCCTTCTTTGTTTCTGCCTTCCTTATTACTTTGCTCCCTTCCCTTCCTCCTTCCTTTTCTTTCGAACATTCTTCCTTTCTTTTCTTTTTTTTTCTTCAATTCAAATATTTTAAGTTAATTGACTTCGTTTTGTGAAATACTGTCACATCTGTTGTAAATGTTAAACATTTTCGGTAATTTTAGTTTTTCTCATTTTATTGCTTTTCTTTCACTTAATCCCACAATCCTTCATTCCACAGTATCGACACCTACAGAACAACCGCCAGTCGGTCTATCACCTAGTCGTCCAGTGACTCCTAACGAACCTGTTGGCTTTCACCCTGGTCGCCCAGTGACACCTACCGAACCTGTTGGTATGGCCCCGCCCAACGGATGTCAACCAAATCCGTGTCAACAAGGAGGAACCTGCATTCCTATTGGTACAACGGATTTTTCATGTCAATGTCCGCCAGCTTTTACTGGCAAAACGTGTACGGAAGTAGGTGAGAAGTGCGTCTCAATTTTTGAGTAAGTTTATTTAAGTATGTTGGTTTGAGTATTTTATTCTCACTATGAAACAAGGCTTTTCAGAGGCCTCTTACATCAATCTGACCAGGTCTTTACTTTACTAAACTGAGCTACCCTTGTTGTTTACAGTTTTAATCATTAATTTCCTTAGCAATTTATCTTAACCCGCCTTTCGTGTTCCCTGTGGCAGGAAACCGGAGATCCTGATGAAAACCCGCGACATTCGGCGGAGAAACTGAATTCTTACCACTTGAAATCAAGGATTCCAACTCTTGATCTCAGTCGTGGGAGGCTGTTGCTATCACCCTTGAGCCATCGAAACCCCTTGATTAAGCGATAAGCGTTAATTGACGCTGTTACCTTTTCCTGCTAACAATTTAGGCTGTATATTTCTCCACATAAGCTTTCTTTTTTCCTTTTAGTTTGTTCATGCTAATTCCCTGGCATTTTTTCGGTTTGCGGGCTGTTATATTATTTTTTCAACCGTTAGCATGCCATCCATTGGTATCTGTATCACTTATTTTATGCATGATTTACTAAGCTGTTATCGTCCTTGTGTACTCATTGTATATAGCAGATTGTTTTGCTTTTCAGTCAAGAGTTACTGTCACCCAAGTCCATGTCTTAATGGAGGCATTTGCATAGAAAACCCAAATGGGTATAAATGTCAGTGTATCGGACACTTCAGAGGGACAAATTGCCAAGGTATTTTCATGTCGTAGTTTTATTATTATTTCTATTAGAACTTTCATATGCTCAATGCTGGACCGTCAAGCCAAACGATCATCTAACGGCGTCTAGGTGCATGCTCTTACTCAAAAATTTTGAAATATTAAATTGAAATTTTCTCCAATACAGTGATTCAAAAGGTGAGAGCTCTCGTTGCATATGAGATACGAGATATAAACTGAAAAATTAATGTAAATCGGTGGCTGTATCGCTTGATACAACACGTGTGGTTGCATCACATTGACAACAACCGATTAAACTATAAATTCTTTGTTTTTCTTGATGAATTATTGATGAGTATAATAACAACATTCATCATTCTCTTGGAAGTTTTAATCCCACTTGTATAACTTGTATAACCCGTGGTGAAATTTCATCGTGATACATTTCTGTTTTCTTCAGAGGATGATTGTGATCGATGTGACATTCGTGCAGTGTGTATCCAAGGAAAATGTCAATGTCGCGTAGGTTATACCGGGGACGGCTACCAGTGTTCTAAAAGTAAGTGAAAATTGCTTTTCATATTTAACCCAAAGACATCAAATGCGCCATATGGTCCGTTGAAATATTCACGTGATGCTCAAAATGAAAACACTTTTTAAAATTTCTTTACCACTGTTTATATCTTGACTGAAAATGACCATTCTGTTTGGCTGTATTTCATTGAATGGTAAAAAAACTAAGCCGGGCATAATCTTTTTAGACTTCACATTTCGAAGGATCTATCACTTTGCTGTCCACATTGAAAATTTTAAACAAAACTCATGAAAACTGAGTTTTCGGTGATTTTTGACTAATTTCCTGTCAAATGTCTGTAAAAAATAGTTAGTGGTTCTAAGGTTGAAGAGAATCATCCAACTTTTTTTTGGGTTCCGACTTTCAAGAGTTTTACCATTGTGTCTTTCTTAGTTAAAAAATGTGGAATCTGCAGTCCTCATGCCTCATGTAACGTGGACAAGTGTATTTGCAATTTCGGTTTCACTGGGGATGGTACAACCTGCCAGCGTAAGTACAGAGAAATTTATGAAGATATCGGGAAGCTGAAGGGCCCATTTACACAATACAACTGTCGTATATGATTATTCATTTTGATTTATCCGGTTCAGTCATAAGTGTCTTCAGGACAGCGAGCGAATATAGCAAGCAGGAATTGAGCTTTTATGACATAATCGTATAAGCCAAAGTGAAGAATCGTATCTGACAATCATATCGTGTGGATAAACTTTAAGGTATATTCGAATGAATTAGAGCGACTAAATAAGAATTTCGTATTTCACTGGAAGACATCAGTGTAGTCGTTTCATCTCCCAGTTAATCTAACACGGAATTTGAATTTTCGAAATGGGCTTCTCCAGATGAATTGGCATGTAATTCTGACGAAAGCACAACGCTTTTTAGTTTGTTTTTATTATTAAGGTAAATGGTTTGAACCTGGGAGAATCGTGACATGTTTGTGGAAGTTGATCGTCCAGGTTAGTGTAGTCTTGAGAAAGACTGTTGGTGGAAGTGACTGACGTTTCGACAGCCTTAGCGGCGGTCATCTTCAGAGTCAAAAAAAAAAACAAAACAAAAAACTGACTCTGAAGATGACCGCCGCTAAGGCTGTCGAAACGTCAGTCACTTCCACCAACAGTCTTTCTCAAGACTACACTAACCTGGACGGTCAACTTCCACAAACATGTTTTTATTATTCACCGACATGTTTCGGAAGTACACAAGAAGGAAAAAGGAAGGTTTTTGTGCTTCCGAAAAAGGACGATAAATAATAAAAACAGATTAAAAATCGCTGTCCTGTTCGTTAGAATATCAGTTGTTGCAAAGCTGACTATTCTTCAGAAGATAAAATGTAAAAGAAGTTCGAAATTAGAGAACTTAAGCAGAAAGCGAACTTTGGCAGTAACTACAAGGCTATGATTTGGTTTGACTAGATCTTAAAATTTATGTCTATGACTTAAAATATGTTTTCTCATGACTACTGAAAATGTTTTTAAATTTGTAGCTGTTGGGTGCTCCGATTGTCCTTCCAATTCCAAATGCGTTTATGGCATTTGTGTGTGCCTGCCTGGATTCTTTTTTGATGGAAACAACTGTGAAGGTAGAGCACTATAAATATGTTCTTATTTTCTTTAATCCTGCTTGACGCAATGATTTCCATCAGGTAAACCAGAAATGTAGCGTCGGCATATCTCCAGTACTTTTAATAACCTTGGAAGCCTTTTGCCTTAATCAAAAGGTGACACAGGCATTCCATCTACCATAATTCATTCCGGCAAATTATTATGTAGTCCGGATTTTTTAAAATCAGATTAATAACTGATATTTTAGTTTTCATGCTGACAACTAAGTTTCCTTACTTAAAACTGGTCACCTTATTAAACTCATGTATTCCATCTGCGGGAAAACAGGTTTTGCCAGTCATGAATTTCCAATCATAAGCGACAAAGAAGCGAAATGTGTACGAAAACCCAAGAGCTGATAGTTTTACCAAACACATCAAACAAACGATGTGCGCCATGACTTTTTGTAAAGTCGTTGTTTGTTCTAGACGCTGTTTTCTTTTCGTGAGGCGGCATTTTTTTTTACTTGGTTGTTTTTATGTAGTCCTTCTTGTTGAACTGGCATCCACTCATTTTTTTTCTCTTGTCGTCGTTGAGAAAAAGAGCTATTAGTGTCAATTAGCGAGGCCCGAGCAATGGTTCAGGGAGTTGTAAAAATAGTTTTTGGCAACTTAGAAATAAGAAAAACAGTTGTTCTTGTCGGAAAACTTTTCTGGTTAACGTTATTGTGAATTATGAAGATGATAGAACAAAGCTACCCGTAGCTTTGGCTGTTTCTGTTTTATCGTAACTGATGAAATAACCAATAAATAAGTCACAAAGTTATCGATAAGTCAATTGGTCATCTGATCTAGACCCTCCAGTTTCCGTTCGTTTATCTTCAGAAGTTTTCCAACACCAGCTCAGTAACGATAATTTTGAAGACCGAACAAATCAACTTAGCCATGTAATATTACTGCCACTGATATTCTCGTTTTTACATTCTTGACTGTTCTCGTAACTCCCATCTGACTTCATTTTTCTGTACCACAGCTCCATCAAAACCATGTCCAAGCTTCTGTAAGCCACCAACATGTGAGTCATCCTGTCCAACCACCTGTTGCACTCCACCGCCACATCCTCCTCCACCTCCTCCACCACCTCCCGTACCATGCCCACCTCCTTGCCAATATCAATGCACTAGCCAATGCCCAGTCCAATGCTGTGACGACTATTTCTCGAAATGGAGCCTTATGGGCTGATAGTCGGTGATTAACGATGTATCTAAGATTGTATTATAATAGCGATGAGAAAGTAATTCATCGAAGCCTCGAGAATGTACTCCTTAGCAACAATGATGGGCAGGGTGTGAAGGACACAAGGATAGGCGAACATCTCACTGCTTGAGTGACACGTCCTAAGTTTGTATCAAATTACTTAACTTAAACCCAAGGATATCGCTAGAAAAGGAAAATTTATTTCCACAAAAACTTAGGGGAGACAACACATTCATCCAACATTTTAAAGTCACCTGCGGAACGTTTTGTAGTGTTCGATAACAGGGATAAAACTTGATAAAAGTCTTAAGCTGCGGACAACATACTAGATCGAGGTATTTTATAAAACGCTATATCACTACTTTAATCGTGACAGCCGTAGGTAAAAGGAGAATAAGACCCTGTTCACACGATACCGGAACGAAACTGCACCGGTATCAAAATATCACGGTACGAACCTGTTCACACAATTACGGTTTCGCATTACGGTTTCAAATCGTTACGGTTGGCATTACGGTTTCATGCTTTTTCATACCGGTACGTGTGAACGCAAGGCCTAACCGTAATAATTTCGTTACGGTTTCATTTCGTACCGGTATCGTGTGAACGGGGTCTAAATCTTGCGACGGAGAGAAAAACGTTTTACTTGTGTCGTGGCCTCTTCTTCACTCGTTGATTTTACGCGGCAAAATAAAAAGAACTTGGTTAAGGCGTTGTGTAATTTTGGTATTCTTAAAGGTACACAACAACGCATGACGTAACATCGGGTGACCGCAGAAAATTGGGTATTTTTATAGTGCGGGTGCACAATTTCTCGGTGGCACATCACGAAGAACACGGATTAACGTGTGAAATGTGGATCTGGGACGTAGACAAAGAATGTTTGATCCAAGTTTGCGTTGTTAAGTTATTGCTTTTTTCTACACACAAATAACGTCTACAACGCCTCGTTGAATTGCTAAAAAATTGTTCGTGATCTTTAGTATTCCTTACATAAAACGTTTGTCATCTTATCAGTAAGTTAGTTTTGCAATGTTTAAAAAGCGCCCAGGAGCGGTTTTAATCCGGTAAAACACGTACTGCGAGTTTTTTGAACGGATTCAAAAACGAACCCCTTAATAGTTAATACGCTAATTTGCGAAGAAAGTTTGAAAATTAATGTTTTCTAAACCTAAAATATTGGAGGCGAAAAGTAATGTAAACCTAAAATATTGGAGGCAAAAAGTAAACGTGCCTCTATCAGGTTTAAAGACACGACACAGTTATGATTTTCCTTTGTATTTTCTACATGAATTCTTCATGAGTTTTTTAATCAGGTATAAAAGCTTTTGCACGTGATCAAATAGGTGCAGGTAACTTGAGAATATATCTTTTGGATATTAATGAGATTTTAACGGTGTTTTTTCTGAAGAGGATATGATAATTCGAGCGTCGTCGCTTGGGAGTTTGTAAGTTTTACTGCTTAATTTTGTTTCTAAGAGGACAGTAATCTAACCAGAATAGCCTTAAAAACCTTATGAACGCAAGGTCAACGAAACACCCTTGGATATTCCCGTTAGTAGGTGAGCGTAGTAAACCCGCAGTTTCATGTTGACCGAATTGACCACACAATTCGAGAAGAATCGAGTTATAATTATTCTTTGACATGCTGGTACTTTTACAGACCTCGCTGGCGAAATTTTCTTGTTAATGTTAGGCATTGGTCTCGTTAAAGTCCTCGTCAGCAAAATATTTAAGTTGGAATGAACAGTTTAATTAATGACTGTGGGTCAACAAAGATGACAGTTTTCTGGTAGTCTAAACAGCGTTTCTTTTGTTCACGAATTTTGAGACACGCCTTTCCTAACACGTGATTGGCTACAATACTGATAAGCTTATCTTCTTTTGATTGGAGTTGCAAATTTTTATTTTTTTTTTCCATGACGCTGTGAAATTTGTCACTGTAGAACCATGATGAGCTTCTAGAAAAAGCGACGTCGACATATGCAATGGCCGGGACCACATCGGCGAAAGTAACAACTTATTCTTTTCGAATCACATTCTAAATCAAAAACAACGAAAGAACAGTGAAAATTTAACTTTCTTGGGATAAGTCAGGTAAATTTTTTTAGGAATGAATAATCTAAAAGAGGAATTAGAACTATTAGGTCAACAGAAAAGAGTTTTGCAATTTGAGCAAAAGCATATAGTGCTTTACTTTGCACTGACAGATTGGCATAAGTCTTGGTTACGTATTCGCAATGCCCGTCCGAGTTTACAGTCAAGATTAAGAAATGAAAGTATAAAGTTCAATTTAAACTATCGTTGCCTTAATATTAAATGTAATGGAAATAAACTAAAAGTGAAGATTACCGTTACTAAAACTGACACTAAAATTGGAAGGGCGTGAGAGGCTTACTCAGGAAATATTAAAGAAATGGTTTATGAATTGGCGTGCTCCATTGTGTAATGGATGGACGAGGGAGGTTGAGAGAGTACGAAAAAAGGCGTAAGGTACATACTTAATATTAACCAAAACGTCTGGTGTAAAAACTTGTATAAATATGACTTAGATGTTGACGAAACATCCAGATCTCGATGAAGAACTGCTGAGTTACCAAAAGCAGTTAAGTAGAATAATGGATTTTTTGAATCTTGATAATGTTAACGCAAACAAAATACTTACGCCCCAATTGTGTCGGACAACAGAGTCCATTCTTGACTTCTTCTTGTACCTTTTGGGTGAAAGGTACAGCAGCAGACTGAATATCGTCGTAACGAGCACTATAGCGTGTGAATAACATTCCGTCGAGGAAAATCAGATATTCAACGCCGAAATTTAAATCCGACAGACATGCGGCAGAAGAACCAAACTTGTCCGCGCAAATATAATTGTACCGCATGGAGCCCTTGTATATATAGCTCACGTGTAAACACGCTTTGTAAGAGGTGGCATTTCCAATCTTTTGAACCAGATAACCTCGAACAACTACAGGAGCTCGCTGAACTCTTTCTTCTACGCTCATCGGCTTCCAGTCAGGTGCGGGACTGCATTGATTGCTCCTTTGCACAACGCAGAGGAACACCAAGATTAGAATGACAAATTTGACCTTTCTCTTCAACATTCTAGATGTAAAACGTCGAAGCCAATCGTAGAGAACCAATCCTATCCGGCGAACACTGAATTATCTATTTTCACATTCCGTCTTATATTGTCTGTTTTGCAAACGGGAACAATAAACAATATCACGGAATGTTTGATGGAACAAGCATCATTGGCATTCACAACATCAGGAGACAACAACTTAGACAAGAGAAATAGTTGATGAGAATAATTTCCCTTTTCGCATTATAATCTATGTTAAAATCCCTGCTGTAGAATGTCTCTTTTGACGGAGTTAGGAAATATAATTTCGTGGTAGTTGTATCACGAGATAACGTGGCTCACTCGCCTTAAGTGTTCGTTAAGCTTTGAAGAAAGTCCTTACACCTTCTATCACAGTCGTTACCATCAATTAATCGTCACTTATCTCGACGCCATGTCATTCCTTTCATTCTTTCTGCCTGCTCGGTTTCCTTCAGTCGTTTCGATATCTGTCCTTGTAATTTATAAATACTTTATAGATACTGGACCAGTTTTTGGTAGTTGCTGATAACGTTTCGTGGACAGTAACTATGCTTTAGTCACTCTAAAATATGTTTCAGATGTGGTGTTTTCTCATGGGCCATTGCTGAGACGTTGACTTGTAATATGATGGCTTATGGTATATAATCAAGCTATGCATTCCGCCCATACCGACACACGTATCCGCACGCCATGCCCAGCTTTTACACCGTGTTACAATATAACTTTAAGTGCATTAAAATTCGTCGAAGTTCATCTTAGCTCACTGAAGTGCGTGGTAGTTCGTTACATCGCATCTCCACCTTTTACAGTTCGACCTGAATTCGCAAACACTCTCAAGCCAATCATTACTTGTCGAACATTGGAACCCATGATAACTCTCCATATCCTGTTAATCGATTCCCCATGCAATTTCGCTTTCGTAGCCCACTTAAGGCCCAGTTCAAACGTCGAACTTTTCATGAGCCGAATCAAATGAAAATCAGTTTGAACAAAGGATTTTGCTCATTAACATTAGGTTTGCCACATGAAAAGTTCGACGTTTGAACTGCGCCTAAGTCAACCTCTTCACCGAACTTAACAATACTAAAAGCGTATATTCATTTCTGTGAAGTAAAGTCAGAATACCATGACACATTAAAGCATTAAGTGTGATAAAGTCAGTCAATTCGTCATGGAACATTACGAGATCCAAATGACACCCTATATTCGATCCAGTAAAGACAAAATTCTCGATGCTCACGAGACATTGTAAGTTATCTTGCCCAATGTGCCACTATGGCTATTTTTTCAGCAACACAACCAGTCCGAATTTCTTTGTACGAAATCCTAAATATTTTGTTTACAACCATAATACAATCCTTACAATTACAACCATCTACTTCTCGTACGTGTAAAATTCAACTGGCTAAAGGTGCACAATAACCTCAAATTAGTTTAAACCGTCCAAATTCCAATGCCGTGGCCAACTTGCTGACATTGCGCCAGGAGGGCAAAATAGCCTGGAAACGAGGTTAAACCAACAGAGTGCTTTGCCGGCCGTCCCGACCTTTTCTCACGATTTTGATTTTGAAGGTCTCGCTTTTCCACCCAACTTGCGATATTATGGTTTGGAAATGGGATTTTTAATGCAAATATCACTCAAAATCACTTTCAAACCATGCATGAAAAAAATTGGCCGCCATACTTGGAATTAAATCTTCCTACACAGAGAGAAGGTCTTCGCTCAAGTACAACACGTCGTCTTGAAATACCACTGCAAAGGGGGACATTTCAGGACATTGTCGCCAGAAGTTGTATTAAATTACCTTCTGATTTGAGGAATTGCAACAATTTAAAATTTTTTAGCAATAGCTGTTTGTAATAGTTTTGTAATATTTTATAATTTGCATCTGATGCATGAAGAGTCACGTGTTTGTGGATACGACATCAGTAAATTATTACTACTATCATTATTATTATAATTAATATTATCATTATTATATCTACTATGGTGAGTTATGAATTCTGGTGATACTGGGAACTGTAGTTATTTTTATTCTATATTTGAGTACACAGCACGAATGAATTCACGAAAAGTTGAAGAAACCTTTGCTGTTTATAATGTATAATGGAGATAGAAGACAGGTTGCGTGTCTAAACGCTTTAGCTTCACCGAGAACTTCGCCTTTTAACTGAGAACTTAGCGAGACGAATCTGGCTGTTTTTTAATTATATCTTCGACTGAAGTGATGTCTTTCACGTTTCTTCAGAGGTCAGTATAAATTCACCATTGGTCTGATGTTTGTATATTTGTTTGGCTATCGTGTCATTTACTATTAACCAATGCCCAATAATATGCAATTAATAAACCAGTAAAAAACTCTTTTATTATTAATCAACCAATTAAAGTTTTATTACTCATGAATTTCCTGTACACGTGCATGACATTGAAATTTAGTATCCAAATTTTAATCACATCGCATTTACTTTTGGATCGGTATTATGCAATATGTGGACTGTTCTACTCTTAAGCTATTGTTTTCACTTCAAAAATCAGCTGCTTCTAATTTTTTTCACCCAGCACCGCCTTCAGATCCTGTAAGCGACTGTTGATGTCTAGGAAAGAAAATAGAATGGATGGATTAGAAATCAGACCAGTACGCATCCTCCCCCTCCCCTCCCCCCATATTATTGGCTGATAGAAGCAATGGACCTACGGTGTAGACCTGGACGTAACATTTTTAGATCGTCGCCAAAATAACGGAGACAATTTCGATTACCGTCGATCATGACCGACAACGCTCCTAGTAGGTTTTTTATATTTTTTTTCCTCAATTAGTTCCACTGGAAAGACTCATGCCCCAGACAAAGCGAAAATTCCGAGTAGTGGAATTCAATGCAAATACAGCTGCTGTGGGTATTTTAACTTCAGAAACTTTGAATGAAAAAAGATGACAGTCTTCTGGCCCTCTGAATAACGTTATTTCTGTTAAAGTTTTAAGACACACGTTTCCCGACGTGTAATTGACTACGGTGATATTAGGCTAAATTTTTCTTTTAATTCGACTAAACCTTTTTCCCTTACGATATGAAGTTTTTCACGGTGAAACCCTTACCAGCCTTTAACATTAGCGAAGTCGACATCCGCAATTTGTGGGACCACACTTGCGTAAAGAACAAATTATTATTCCCGAAGAACATTCTAAATGAAATACAACGAAAGAAAATTGAGAATTTAACTTTCTTGGGTTAGTCAGGTTGATTTTCAGGAATGAATAATCGAAAAGAGAAAATTAGAACAACAAGGTCAAGTCTAGGGATGAGAAGTTGGCAATTTGTGCAAAGTTCTTATCGTATTGCGTTCATTAGATTGTTAGAAACTTAGAGAAGTTTATTTCACATTTACAATACCCATCTGAGTTTACGTTCAAGGTGAAGTAAAGAAAGTATAAAGTTCAATTTAAAGTATCAATACACTGATATAACGATACTAAAACAGATCTAAGACGGAGGCAAAATTGGATAGGCGTAACAGGCTTACTCTTGAAATACCCGTCTCTCTTCAGTTTTTGGAACAAGAAGCCGCCGCGTCTCATTATACCAAAAAAGAAACAAAATTTTGCTACAAAGTATTCAGCTATATATATTTCTTTTACTTCTTATTGATAAATGCACTTATGATGTGTTGAAAATATCTTGTTTACAAATGACGAGTGGGCGACAGTCCGACCTTCCGTAAAACTGTTTTAAAAAAAATTTAAAAAATGATGTTTGTGAAAACAGTTACGCGAGGTGTATGCTAAAACAGTTAGTCTCGACAGTACATAGTTGACTTTGCTCAAATTAAGCTACTGGAATGGAAACTTGTATAGGAGTGACTGAAGTGTTGATAAAACGTTCTGGTTTCAAAGAAAGACAGATGAGCTGAATCTAATGCGAGCGCTAAAATACTTACTTCCCAGTTTTTTTGGACAACAGAGTCCATTCTTGATGTCCGTTAATATCTTCTTGGTGAAAGGTACAGCTGCAGAATGAATATCATCGTAACGAGCAACGAAGCCTCCCAAGCGTTTTCGGTTGAGAAAAAAAAGATATTCAACGCCAAAATTTAAATCTGACAGACATGCAGCAGTAGAACCAAAATTATCGGCGCAAATGTAATTGGACGACAAGTGTCCCTTGTATACGTAGTTTACGTATAAACACGCTTTGAATGAGTTGATATTTCCAATCTTTTTAACCAGATAACCTCGAATGACTACGGGAGCTCGCTGAACTCTTTCTTCTACGCTCATCGGCTTCCAGTCAGGTGCGGGTCTGCATTGATTGCTCCTTTGCACAACGCAGAGGAACACCAAGATTAGAATGACAAATTTGACCTTTCTCTTCAACATTCTAGATGTAAAACGTCGAATCCAATCGTAGAGAACCAATCCTATCGGGCGAACACCTGAGTCAAAAGTGTCTCCACTGAATTATCTATCTTCACATTCCGTCTTATATTGTCTGTTTTGCAAGCGGGAACAATAAACAATGTCACGGAATGTTTGATGGAACAAGCATCATTGGCATTCACAACATCAGGAGACAACAACTTAGACAAAGGAAATAGTTGATGAGAATAATTTCCCTTTTCGCATTATAATCTATGTTAAAATCCTTGCTGTAGAATGTCTCTTTTGACGGAGTTAGGAAATATAATTTCGTGGTAGTTGTATCACGAGATAACGTGGCTCACTCGCCTTAAGTGTTCTTTAAGCTTTGAAGAAAGTCCTTACACCTTTTATCACAGTCGTTACCATCAATTAATCGTCACTTATCTCGACGCCATGTCATTCCTTTCATTCTTTCTGCCTGCTCGGTTTCCTTCAGTCGTTTCGATATCTGTCCTTGTAATTTATAAATACTTTATAGATACTGGACTAGTTTTTGGTAGTTGCTGACAACGTTTCGTGGACAGTAACTATGCTTTAGTCACTCTAAAATATGTTTCAGATGTGGTGTTTTCTCATGGGCCATTGCTGAGACGTTGACTTGTAATATGATGGCTTATGGTATATAATCAAGCTATGCATTCCGCCCATACCGACACACGTATCCGCACGCCATGCCCAGCTTTTACACCGTGTTATAATATAACTTTAAGTGCATTAAAATCCGTCGAAGTTCATCTTAGCTCACTGAAGTGCGTGGTAGTTCGTTATATCGCATCTCCACCTTTTACAGTTCGACCTGAATTCGCAAACACTCTCAAGCCAATCATTACTTGTCGAACATTGGAACCCATGATAACTCTTCATATCCTGTTAATCGATTCTCCATGCAATTTCGCTTTCGTAGCCCACTTAAGGCCCAGTTCAAACGTCGAACTTTTTATGCGCCGAATCAAATGCAAATCAGTTTGAACAAAGGATTTTGCTCATTAACATTAGGTTTGGAACATGAAAAGTTCGACGTTTGAACTGCGCCTAAGTCAACCTCTTCACCGAACTTAACAATGCTAAAAACATATATTCATTTCTGTGAAGTAAAGTCAGAATACCATGACACATTAAAGCATTAAGTGTGATAAAGTCAGTCAATTCGTCATGGAACATTACGAGATCCAAATGGCACCCTATATTCGATCCAGTAAAGACAAAATTCTCGATGCTCACGAGACATTGTAAGTTATCTTGCCCAATGTGCCACTATAGCTATTTTTTCAGCAACACAACCAGTCCGATTTTCTTTGTACGAAATCCTAAATATTTCGTTTACAACCATAATATAATCCTTACAATTACAACCATCTACTTCTCGTACGTGTAAAATTCAACTGGCTAAAGGTGCACAATACCTTCAAATTAATTTAAACCGTCCAAATTCCAATGCCGTGGCCAACTTGCTGACATTGCGCCAGGAGGGCAAAATAGCCTGGAAACGAGGTTAAACCAACAGAGTGCTTTGCCGGCCGTCCCGACCTTTTCTCACGATTTTGATTTTGAAGGTCTCGCTTTTCCACCCAACTTGCGATATTATGGTTTGGAAATGGGATTTTTAATGCAAATATCACTCAAAATCACTTTCAAACCATGCATGAAAAAAATTGGCCGCCATACTTGGAATTAAATCTTCCTACACAGAGAGAAGGTCTTCGCTCAAGTACAACACGTCGTCTTGAAATACCACTGCAAAGGGGGACATTTCAGGACATTGTCGCCAGAAGTTGTATTAAATTACCTTCTGATTTGAGGAATTGCAACAATTTAAAATTTTTTAGCAATAGCTGTTTGTAATAGTTTTGTAATATTTTATAATTTGCATCTGATGCATGAAGAGTCACGTGTTTGTGGATACGACATCAGTAAATTATTACTACTATCATTATTATTATAATTAATATTATCATTATTATATCTACTATGGTGAGTTATGAATTCTGGTGATACTGGGAACTGTAGTTATTTTTATTCTATATTTGAGTACACAGCACGAATGAATTCACGAAAAGTTGAAGAAACCTTTGCTGTTTATAATGTATAATGGAGATAGAAGACAGGTTGCGTGTCTAAACGCTTTAGCTTCACCGAGAACTTCGCCTTTTAACTGAGAACTTAGCGAGACGAATCTGGCTGTTTTTTAATTATATCTTCGACTGAAGTGATGTCTTTCACGTTTCTTCAGAGGTCAGTATAAATTCACCATTGGTCTGATGTTTGTATATTTGTTTGGCTATCGTGTCATTTACTATTAACCAATGCCCAATAATATGCAATTAATAAACCAGTAAAAAACTCTTTTATTATTAATCAACCAATTAAAGTTTTATTACTCATGAATTTCCTGTACACGTGCATGACATTGAAATTTAGTATCCAAATTTTAATCACATCGCATTTACTTTTGGATCGGTATTATGCAATATGTGGACTGTTCTACTCTTAAGCTATTGTTTTCACTTCAAAAATCAGCTGCTTCTAATTTTTTTCACCCAGCACCGCCTTCAGATCCTGTAAGCGACTGTTGATGTCTAGGAAAGAAAATAGAATGGATGGATTAGAAATCAGACCAGTACGCATCCTCCCCCCCCCTCCCCCCATATTATTGGCTGATAGAAGCAATGGACCTACGGTGTAGACCTGGACGTAACATTTTTAGATCGTCGCCAAAATAACGGAGACAATTTCGATTACCGTCGATCATGACCGACAACGCTCCTAGTAGGTTTTTTATACTTTTTTTCCTCAATTAGTTCCACTGGAAAGACTCATGCTCCAGACAAAGCGAAAATTCCGAGTAGTGGAATTCAATGCAAATACAGCTGCTGTGGGTATTTTAACTTCAGAAACTTTGAGTGAAAAAAGATGACAGTCTTCTGGCCCTCTGAATAACGTTATTTCTGTTAAAGTTTTAAGACACACGTTTCCCGACGTGTAATTGACTACGGTGATATTAGGCTAAATTTTTCTTTTAATTCGACTAAACCTTTTTCCCTTACGATATGAAGTTTTTCACGGTGAAACCCTTACCAGCCTTTAACATAACGACGTCGACATCCGCATTTTGTGGGACCACACTTGCGTAAAGAACAAATTATTATTCCCGAAGAACATTCTAAATGAAATACAACGAAAGAAAATTGAGAATTTAACTTTCTTGGGTTAGTCAGGTTGATTTTCAGGAATGAATAATCGAAAAGAGGAAATTAGAACAATAAGGTCAAGTCTAGGGATGAGAAGTTGGCAATTTGTGTAAAGTTCTTATCGTATTGCGTTCATTAGATTGTTAGAGACTTAGAAGTTTATTTCACATTTACAATACCCATCTGAGTTTACGTTCAAGGTGAAGTAAAGAAAGTATAAAGTTCAATTTAAAGTATCAATACACTGATATATCAATACTAAAACAGATCTAAGACAGAGGCAAAATTGGATAGGCGTAACAGGCTTACTCTTGAAATACCCGTCTCTCTTCAGTTTTTGGAACAAGAAGCCGCCGCGTCTCATTATACCAAAAAAGAAACAAAATTTTGCTACAAAGTATTCAGCTATATATATTTCTTTTACTTCTTATTGATAAATGCACTTATGATGTGTTGAAAATATCTTGTTTACAAATGACGAGTGGGCGACAGTCCGACCTTCCGTAAAACTGTTTTAAAAAAAATTTAAAAAATGATGTTTGTGAAAACAGTTACGCGAGGTGTATGCTAAAACAGTTAGTCTCGACAGTACATAGTTGACTTTGCTCAAATTAAGCTACTGGAATGGAAACTTGTATAGGAGTGACTGAAGTGTTGATAAAACGTTCTGGTTTCAAAGAAAGACAGATGAGCTGAATCTAATGCGAGCGCTAAAATACTTACTTCCCAGTTTTTTTGGACAACAGAGTCCATTCTTGATGTCCGTTGATATCTTTTTGGTGAAAGGTACAGCTGCAGAATGAATATCATCGTAACGAGCAACGAAGCCTCCCAAGCGTTTTCGGTTGAGAAAAAAAAGATATTCAACGCCAAAATTTAAATCTGACAGACATGCAGCAGTAGAACCAAAATTATCGGCGCAAATGTAATTGGACGACAAGTGTCCCTTGTATACGTAGTTTACGTATAAACACGCTTTGAATGAGTTGATATTTCCAATCTTTTTAACCAGATAACCTCGAACGACTACGGGAGCTCGCTGAACTCTTTCTTCTACGCTCATCGGCTTCCAGCCAGGTCCAGGACTGCACTGAGTGCTTCTTTGCACAACGCAGAGAAATGCAACGACAAGAAAGACAAACCTGACCCTTCCTTTCACCATTCTTGATGTTGAAACGTTTCGGCCGAACGTGGGGACCCGATACTGTTCGGCAAATAGCTGCTTCGACTCTATTTCTACTGAATTACCTATCTTAACATCCCGTCTTATATAGTCTGTTTTGTGAAAGGGAATAAACAAACAAACAATATCTCCGGAAAACGGGATGTCCTGTGGAGTGGAACATGACTCTTCCTGTGATATATTTTCCAATGAGCTGCCCCCGTGCGATAGAGTTTCTTATCTTTTGTCAGTGTCTTGGATCAACCTACATGTAAAAATGTCGAGTGCTTTAGCTAAGTATTAAGTCGACGTACCTTGTTCTACTTAACGAACAGAAATTTACTTGAGTGTTTCTGTGCTGCTGGAAACATGAATGACTTCATTTGGCCAGGAAAATACCCTATGGGAACACTTGAGGCAGCCAAATCTTTTCAGGCATTTTCCGGTTGAAGTGGCGTCGTTCATGTTATCACCGTATTGCAGCCGAAAGCTATAAATAATTTAACTATTTGTTTTATAAGGTAACCATGGACCTTTCGAATTCTTTAACGTCATCAATGTCTGTTTATACTAATTTAAAGTGAGATGTGACGTCAGCCGTGTCTCCGCACTTTCAGGGGAAATGCAGCCCGTACAATCAGAGCGCGACGCAGAGTTCATAATTCATTATTCCTAGTAAAGCAATAAATCGTTCATTTAATTGATAATCATTCAAAGTGTGAGTCCCCTCTTAAGAGTGTGATAACCACTTACCCCACTTATTAACGCATTGGTGATTTGATTTATAACTCCCGACATTTCTTTCTTGTTAAATTTTATAAAAAAAATAAAATAATTTCATTATGCATGACTCATGAGACACTAAAGTTAATCAATCAGAGCTCGTTTGATAAAGGATTTCAACATCATCTTGTAAAGTAGGGCTTATGTATATGAGCTGGGCTGGTCCACTCAGGCGTTCGTTACGTGGAAGAAACACTGTAATTAACCGCTTTGACTTTGATCAACATCTCGCTATGGTAGTAAAGTACACTGGAGACAAGATCGTAAAGCAACATTGGTTTAGTTTGGGTGTAGAAAAAGCTTAAATTTAATTTAAATTATCTTTCGCCAAAGTACTAAGACTTTCATGACACGAGTTACTCCTGTTCGTATAATCAGCCCCTTCAATGTCAGATCCTGCCCTTGGAGACCATTAAGCCTCGTACACACGACCAAGTTTTCCTTGACAAGGAGTCTTGCTTAAAAGCTGGTCATACCCGCTTTTGAAAAAGGCGACTTGGCTTGGAAAACGTACCAATTTGTGTCATACACACGACGAAATTAAACTTGTCAAGGAAAAACTTGTCAATTAAAACTTGGTCGTGTGTATGGGCTCTATGGGCCTCCAAGGCCATCAATTAATGACCATTAAGTTTGACGTGTAATATTAAATCCTTTTATCACACTCGTGACCGTTAAATTACCGTTCGTCAACCACACAAAATAGTGGCAGCAGGATTTCAGCTCGATGGGACCACAATGTCGATAGTGGTGAAAAATTATTGTTGCTTTTTGAAACGATCCGGCACATTTTTCGTGCAATCTCTGACTCTGCATTTTTAGAACGTAATCTGACTCTAAATTAGAGGCATTTTGCATTGATTATAGTGCCTGTTTGAACTGTGAAGTTGACCCCCAACATGTCTGTTTTGACATCACACAGGAACAGCCAAGGCAGTAGTTGTAGGTCACAATTTCCCGTTAAACTGTACTTTTTGACGTTAGTGTGACCCAAAAGCGACATGTTTTGTTCTGACGCACAATTAACCCGGAATCTTGTAGGTGGAATCTAGGATTAACTTCGAGGTTGATTGAATTCTTTACTTTGCTGTAAGCACATCCAAGCATTGACCTGACAGTATCAAAGTCCCGGTTTGTCTGCACTACTCCTACTGACGTGTTATGTTTAACTAACAGATCAAGGTTTATGTGAAACTAATGAATCAATTGTTTACAGTGTCTGTTGAGACATCATAAGACTGCGTTTGCATAACTAAGGATTTTTGAACAATATCATTTTGATGTTGTGAGGTCCTATGGCAAAGCAATTCTCTTAACCTCATTTGCACATACCTGTTGATAACCTGTTTAAAAAACTGTGCTTGTTTGGTATTTGTTTTACGTTTATGGACTAACATATGACAAAAACATTTAAAATCAAACAATAGTCGAGTGGACGTACAGGAACAGATCCAGAATTTTGAGAAAGGGAGGGCACGAGATATTTTTTCAAATTCATGCCAGTAAGTGGCGTTTCAGGGGAAGAATTTTTATGATACCGTCGTCATCACAAAAGCATGAACTGCGCGAACCAAAACCTCTTCCATGCGAAAGTCAAATTTATATGTTTGCCGGACTCAAGCGGCAAGTTTTTATTCGATTAACAGTCAATGGCTGATTGTCACTTCTGTGCTCAACTATTCAAAAGCTAATGACAACTATTCAAAAAGGGGGACACGCGTCCGGTGTGCACCCCCCTAAATCCGCCTCTGACGTATGTGTGGCAGAATGCACTGACAGAACTACTGATATGCTGTGAAGAATTGCGAGAGGAAAGATATCGGCGTATGATAGCATCGCATATCATGACAACGACATTGAAAGTAGACTGCATGTTTTTAAACACGGAAACAGATTTTAATATGTTAAGGGCTCGAATTTGAAAAAATAGCAATCAAAAGATCTCGACCGAGTCACGGTCTTGTTGGAACTTAACCCATAGTTAATCCTACAAGAATTTCAGTAGCAACAATCAATCTCGGTATTCGTCACATTAACGTTAGAAGGTGTGTGTGGCAGGAACTTAGCTTCTGAATGACAAATATACGAGTTTCGTGCGCGTGGGAAGCATTTTCAAAACAAATAATCTCAAAGTCTGGATTGAGACTTCAAAATTCAAACTCTAACAATAAATGCAAGAAAACGATCATACTTTAGGAACAGTTAATCTTATAAAACAAATAATTTCAACAATACTTCTTGTCTGTCTTGATACAGTCAGTTAAGCTGTGATGTATCTAGAATTGTTTGTCATGGTACATTTACAATCGCCAAAGATATTAATTTTATTTTATCTAAGAAATTTATTTTATCTTACAAAGAACTTAATAGACATACTGCCTCGTTAAAATTTAGGTCTTCGCGGTGCCAATTGCTGTTAAACTCGAATTTAGCTTCTAATTTTTCCCAGATCTTAAACATGGTGTTATGAGTTGGTACAGTGAACTTCCTCTAAGACGAACACCTTCGGGACCAATTTTACTGTCCGTCTTAGAGAGCTGTCCGTCTTAGGGGGAGACGAGGTAATCTGACACTGGCCATCAGGATTATAGCGGTTATACCTCGTTCACTCTGCGCTTGTCTTCTGCCTCGAGAGAAAGGTACTGACGTTTCGAACGAAAGCCCTTAAATGTACGTCAGGTAGTAAAACATAGGATATAGAATTTGTTAATTTTTCGAACAGAAATCGTCTTCGTTATAGTGAAATATTGAAATCTCGTTATCCTAACCTATCGATCAGGCCATTATCAGTCCACTTTGAGAGGTATCTTGAACCTTTTTCCACCTTGGAATAGTGTCCGTTGTCCGTCTTAGAGAGGTGTCCGTCTTTTTAGAGAATGTCTGGTTATGGTGAAATAATGGATAATCGGCTGAGACCAAACGTGGTGTCCGTCTTAGGGAGGTATCCGTTAAGAGGGAGTTCACTGTATTACGTTTACAAGATGTGACAATGTGCAAACAATTGGAATAGAAAGTGCGAAAGAGTTGTTGCATTGTAATGCAGGAAATGATCAGCTTAATGAAACCTCCCGTAGTTCCGCAAGTGTGGTATTTGTTTGCTTTCCCCCTAGAAAAACGTGAGACAAATGAAACGGTTGGTAGCTACTTAATTAGAATCATCCTCAGAGATATACATGAAGAGAAGCTTTTCATGATAATCTGACACTGCCGAAGTCAACTGAAAAATGTTGACTCGAGGGGGATTTGAACTCGCACCTTCGGGATACCGGTCCGCCGCTCTACCTGTTGAGCTATCGAGTCCACAGGGATTGGAGGCGAGTTTTATCTAATTTAAGTGCACGAGATATTCTCGCGACAACTTATGGAGCATGTTGGATATCAGTATAGGTGAATCAGGGAAAACTATGCTCAAATATAAACCAGTTGTAAGGTAGTTATTTTTGTCTCCGTATTGCCTCCAATACATGGCTAGTTCAGTCGTTCTTGTCATTTCCGAAGAATTTCACAGTCTGTCAGTTTTCAACAACGGAAGTTCAAATGCCCAGAAAAATAATTAGAAATTTGAGAGCCCATTGGTTTTGGATAGTAACACGTTGATTTTTTAAATTGACTACAGAAAACGTTACTTCGACGAAATAAGTAATTAAACACCTTGAGACTACTCAAAAAAGTCTACTTACAAGTAAATGCGTTACTTTTGCAACGACTGCTTGTAGGGGAAGTAAAGTCGTTACACTGAAGGAGATGACAGTTGGAATAGGTTAAGGTGATTAATATCTTGAAACCAAAATGACCGTGATGAAGAGCTGTCAGTCAAAATGTTTTATTCGACAAACTAGCTTGTAATTTCATACTTAAAATCTTTTGATTTTCTTCTCACGTTCGTTGTTTTTCATTTAGAATGTTATCAGATGAGACTTACCTGTTCCGGCTATGGACAATGTGGTCTCAGCCGTTGCAAGTGTAAATCCGGTTATTTTAAGGGCTGGTAAGTCTTTTTGACGACGGGTTTTCTGCCGTAACTTTGTTTGTTTTTTACAGAAAGCGCATTAACATACTTTTTAATGGGTGCAAACAGTGGGCCCATGGTTCGAAATATTCGAGATGGTCCCAATCGGAGTAGTGATGTCGCTGAAGGTGTCATGCTATGGATGAATACTAACTTGACTAAAGAGCATGATCCCCCTGAGTCCCCCTCCACCTCAATCCTGAGCGCAAAGATTTTCAATGGTCAATTATCTCCTTGGTTCTGTGTAGCAGTTGTTAATCTTATCAAGTGTTGCCTACAATTTGTTTTGTGCCAACGAAACTGTATGGCAAAAATACAATGTTCCTGATACATTGTTCCACGTCACCCAGTGACTATACATTTGACATTCTCCGCTTCATAATGGGTGAACCATTGCTGAAAATGTGTTTGCAACTGTATAAACATAATTTTACATGGCTCCCATGATAATAAATACCATCCTTCTAGCATGGGTTTCTACCCTGTGAAAGAACTCGTAAAGGAGACAAAAGTGAATGATTGGATTGATAAAGGAACTTTAATATATAGTCTGTTGGCTCTTGTAATTCAAGTAGTTAGTATAGTTACATTTTTTCTGTCCTAGTCGATTAACGGTGTATTTTGTGATAAAAAACACAAATTATGTAGATTTGTTTCAATGAAGTTGTTTTCTTCGACCTGATGAGATCTAGACTGGCGTACTGTCGACTCAATTTTTACTTAAAAACAGCATCACGGCACCTTGAGTTACTTTAATCTGTGGAAAAAAGTTCAAGCTGAATCAAAATTAAATCATCGGTTCTGACTTGAATTTTACAGAACTCACTTGAAACTGGTACACTTGAAGCCATAATCTGGAAGAGAAGAAAGTAGTTTGGAAAAAATGGGTAGTCCGGTGCGTGAGCAATATCCACCAACAGATACTTTGTCTTTAAGTTTGCGATGTAAAATCATCATAGATTTCTAGATGTTTGAGATGTTGTTCAAATATGAGTATAATAAAATATGACGTAGTTCCTCTTTCAAGAGGGATTGTCATCTGTCCTTTTGCTAATATTACGCACGCATCGAAAAGAAATTTAGGTTAGTAATAAAAGTAGTAAATAAAATATAATTTTGATACCATAATTTTGTGTAAGTGTATAATTTTGACAAGGTTGCATGCTGGTTAGCATACTTCAAACTGCTATATCTCGTCGGAGACAGGAACCTATTTGAAATTCGTCATAATGAACCCAATCTCCTCTTCTTTATTCAGCGAAATGCATAGTTCATTTTTACCGTTTACCCGAAATGCATTGCATGCTCTATTTAAATTTTTGCTGAGTGCGATAACATACAAGATAACAAATTGACGTTTCGAGCGAAGGCTGTTCGCCGGACGGAGTGAAACTTGGAGTGAAATGTTGGCCAGTATTGTGTGGCAATGTTCAGCTCCACCTTTAACCGTATCCTTGGTGTCGTTGATGTTCAACGACAAATTACAGTAGTAGAAAAAAATTAATGAAAGGACAGCATAAACAAAACGGCAACAAAGAAGCAAAGACGTAAAATTCATCCATGTAAGGGTCAAACCCAAAACCCAGACAAACAAACTGACATGGACTCCTAAGAATTCCCAAATCCCACTTTTTAATTGTTTGGGACGTACAATTAATGACTAAAGTCAAACAAGCGTTGCGAAATTAAAGATGCTGACGTCATCTGTGCACTCTTCTGTTGACTACATTTGAACTAAAGTTTATAAACGAGAAATAGAAGGTGAAAACAGCTCACAAAAATCATTTTTTAAGAATCGGGTTAAAGGATGCGTTGCACTTTGAAGACGTTCCCTATCTTTATTAGGTTGAACGACTCGAACCTCTTTCTTTTGTATCCGACTACAGTTATTTTGTCCATCCTGTCTTTAACATCAGTAGAATACAGAAATCTTGTCGTCTCGCGAAAATACGTAAAAAATATTTGGACAATGAGCTTACGAAAGCTTGATATATAAAATGGGGATGACTAATCAAAAATTCATCAGTAGAATTACCTTAAGGATTCGTTTCCCGTGAGGGGCTTGGAAACTTTCTACAATTTAATGGCTTGAGAAGCATGGGCAGTTGAGACTCGATACATACCTTCCTGTTCGTGGAGGGACCGCTGGTAACACCTTTGAATGTTCCTGTTTGTATGTTTCCCTTACCCTCGATCTTAATACATCAGTCTGTTGTCCTTCCTACTCACTACAAGGGTTCGTTTCTTCTATGCACGTTATCAGAGTCCTTCCGAGTGTAATTAGTTAGCATTTCTGCGATGAAATGAAGGGTGAGATTCTTTTAGGATAAATATCCCGGGCAGTCTCAGTTCCTGTTTAGATCCGCAGATCAAAACGAAAAGTTTACGATGAAGGATTTTCAAACCTTTACTTTTATAATTAAAGTATCTATTTCCATATATTACTGGCCTCAAATGCCTCCAATATAATTATAATACTCCAAAAATTCATTATAGTTCGACGCGTTATAACGATTAAATTCTTTATAACTTCCTACGGATTAATCCTACCTCAAAGACTCCATAAATGCAATTGAAGCAAAAGTTTAAACTTTTTTTCATAAATATCAAACAGAAATGAACCAAAGTTTTAAAATGTCATTTTTAATAGATATCAAACAGTATTTTTTGTTGTAATATGTTGTAACGTAATATAATCCTCACTAGGACCTCTAGTAAACAATGTTTAATTTTGATAAATTTTATAAGGACTTTCCGGCGCCGGTTGTAAAACAGGTGATAATGAAAACAAACATGTGGTTCGACCACGGCGAAGTCCCATTGAAGTAGGAAAATTAATTCAATGGGGCATTTCTGCGTCCACACTGGATACAAATAAACTTTTTAGCCAACTATGCTTGGCAAAATCGTGCTACCAAATGTACGCAACTTATCTGCATTGTTAAGTTTCGGTCTTTTTTTTTGTCTTCAGGTTTGTGTGAGTGGCCAAGAAGTCGGCTCTGGTAAGCAGCTCTCAATGAAAAGTAGAATCTAACTAATAAAAAACAGAAAGATTAACCTCGTGAGAAAGCTTGTAGTATCTGCAAAGTTTTTAAAAGTACTGGTGTTAGATAGTCCCTTAAGAAAAAGTTGATAGATATGTATATCATCAATACGGCATTTTTAAATCTTGATCGGTAACAGTTTGCTTCAATTTGTTGCAATCACTTGTTTTTGTTTTGGTTATCGTTGGTTGCATGTTGTCCAGATGACACCTTATCTCAGGTTACCAATGAAAGGTATGTTTAAAAAACTGATTGTACTCGTTTTAATTGTCCGAGGTATAATTATGAGCAAAATCTCGTCTTCATCCAAATCTAGGCGATCTGTAACGGTGGCTCATCCCAACCCAAACTTACGCCAGAGTTTCTGTTTTCTTTGAAACTTTGCGTGGAGTGATCATAGATTTATCCTAAGTAACTTGAGGATTCTTCCGTGCATTTAAAGAAAAAAATAAAAGAAAAACTATATTGAAGTGTCCTCAAATTACGTAGAATAAATCTAACGCCAAAGTTATTTTACTCTGATTAATGTCAGTTGATTTTATTTGTCAATGTGAGACCTACTAGCGGAAAGGATTTATTAGGGGTTTTTTAGGATTTTCATTAACTTAGCACCTACATTTATATATTTACAAAAAGAAGAAAATAAAAAGTAAAAATTTTCTAGCTGTAGGTGCAAGTACCATGATGATTTAATTCAAGCACATAAGTAAATAATCAAAATTTTCAAAGAAAAAAGATTACATGTTGGTGCTTATGTCATCTGAAATAACTAAAAAGCTAATCTAATTTAGTAATAACCAGAGAGTTTGACAAGACAGTTAGCTTATCCTTTTTATATGAGCAATAGTAGAGAAAATTAATAGCAAAAAGAGGAGTAAGAATTTAGTACCATCATTTCCTTGGTATAGAAGCCAATGTCCAATATTTAACGGATTATTTTTATGTTGATTTATTATACTGTTCAAGTAAATTATTTTCCAGCTTCTTTTTGGCACTTTATTTTTTGCGTTTCTTAATTTTGTCATCAATATCATTCCATACTTTAGCACCAAAGTATTCTTAAAATTCGAAATTTCAACATCTAAGTTTCGAAAACATTGAAAAGTGTAACGTATTGATGGCCAAATGACAACGCAAGTCGATTGAAGCAGCAGTGCAGGGGGACTAATCTGACTCTGGGAGCCATGCATGCAAATGTGCCGACTAAACGACGACACCCTGGAAAATCCCATTAATATTTTGCTCTGGAACTATGATCGTTTGAAACAGTTTGCATTCTTGCGTTTGTGGCCAAGAGACTTTATCCATTTAGGATACAGTGACTTCAAATTCCAACAAAGCATCTAGTTAACTAACACCATATATACTGTAAAAAATATTTGATTTAAATAGAATGCTCACGTTTCCCACTGAAAGGATTCCTATTGCATTTCTAATCACGTGTCTACCTATATCTTCGAATTTTTAGTTACAAAATATCCCAATGTTATGGATCAAATAATGGCTGTGAATTATCAAAGAAATACCTACCTGCGATCGTTTGAAAATTCCAAGAAGAGAGAAAAAGTTGAAGACGAGATTTTGAAAGCTAACGATTGTGAGACGTTTAATACCAGTGATTGTTCTGATGCTAACTCGTTTAACACAAAAAGAAGTAGTTTTTACCCATCAACAGGAGTTCTGTTACCAGTGTTACATTTGTATTTGTTGGAACGCTTTGTCATTGTCACAACCACCTCATTTATGGTTTGTCGTGCGCTTTAGTAAAAAAGGGTGAAGAGAAATGGTCAAAAAGGCATCACTAGTAACTTTAATAATCTAGGAAAAGAATCTATTTAAATGAACGCAATTTGGAAATGTGACAAATAAGATGTTGAGGACAGTGTCAGCTTTAACTGATAAATATCAGCTGAGACAGGTTTCATTGATAGTTTTATATTTTCTGCGTTATGGAGTTGATATAGAATCCACAGAGGTGTCAAGGCAGCAGTCAAACAAGGGAAAAATATTTTGTAAAATAAGCCACCCTAATAAAATGCAACCCTTCTCTTTCTTCTTTTTTCTTTTATAGTCCAGGAAACCTCAGATGATTTGTTCGAGGGTGATGTTTTATTGGATCCAATGGATCCTGAAGATTTGGAATTAATCCAACAACGAGAGAACAGCAAAAAAGGAACACCTTTCTCTACCATCAGTAAGAGACAGGCTACGAGAAAATTGAAATCGTTATGGCATACAAAGCAAATTCCGTTTATCATATCAGCAGAACTGAGTAAGTAAAAAGATAACATTTTCTGACTTCCACCAAGAATTTTCAGTGCAAGGGGAACGTCCCTGGAGATTGTGACTTGTTACCCCTGTACACCTAAGACGTTTTGTCCCTGGCTCGTCCGTTACGGAGTATATGACTCATCTTTGTAGCATGTTTGTTGTGAAACTGGGGCTGACCAGATGAAAAGCCATCGTACTCTTGACTCGGACGACTGTAATGAGACTAATGGTAGTAACACTTTACAACAATAAGTCATTTTTTGAGGAGTGTCCACGTCCAAACTTTTTGGACAAGATCCATGCCCCATGAAAAATTCCTGTGTTGTATCCAGTTTTTTGCCACACAACTGGTGAGGAGTAAAAATTTCAAGACAGAGGAATTATAGAGATCGAGAAATCGAATCTTCAGGGTGTACATCTCCAACAGAGACCTCGGAAGTGCTCCAGTATTTTCAATGAGTAACATGAAACCCCTCGCTCTTCTTTTTCAGATCCCGTCAAAGTGCAGATTTTAAAGGCGATCAACACATTCAATAAGAAAACCTGCGTTAAGTTTGTTCCAAAAAGACGATACGAAAGAAATTACGTTTTGTTTGCGAAACGACAAGGGTAAGCACCGAAAAAGGTTCTGAAATTCTCGCGAAGTTTGTCTGTTCGTGTTTCAATTAGTAAAGTAGTGCTTAAAAGTTTATGGTGATAGATGTAATTGATATTTTGTTTTGCTGATTGGTTGTTTTGGTCGCATGGTTTGTTGCAATTGGTTGGTTAGTTGCTTAGTTGGCAGGCTCGTTGGTTGTTTGGTTGGTTTGCTGGTTAGTTGGTTGGTTGATTGGCTTGTTGGTTGATTAGTTGGTAGATTAGTTGGTAGATTAGCTGTTTAGATGGTTGGTTGGTTGATTCGTTTGTTTGGTTGGTTGGTAGGTTGGTTGGTTTGGTTGGTTGGTTGGTTGGTAGGTTGGTTTGGTTGATTGGTTGGTTGGTAGGTTGTTTTGGTTGGTTGGGTAGCTGAATGTTAGTTGAGTGATCGGAAGTTGGACAGTTAGTATGTCGGTTGATTGGATGGTCGTTCTATCGAAAGGTCGGTTGGTTGATCAAAAGGTTAGGTGATCCACCAAAAGGTTTGTTGGTTGATTGAAAAGAAAGGATGGTCAGTCGATCGCTAGGTTGGTCGGTCAGTCTGTTAGTCGGTTGATTGTTTGATTGATTTTCAATTTCTGCAGGTGCTACTCAAAAATAGGAAAGTCATACTCACGCCCAGGTCCCCAGATCATATCTATTGGAGATTTCTGTGAAGTCGAAGGAATTATTATCCACGAAATGCTTCATGCAGTCGGTCAGTAGACTCGTGAGAGTTCATGTGAAACAGATGTGTTCATTTGCAAACAGATGTTGCATCACATCATAAAGGTAATGTTTTATTTTTATCAGAGAAACTGAGCTCAAAGACACTTCGTCATGATTTCTTCTAGGGTTCTTTCACGAACAGAGCCGCCCAGACAGACGAGACAATATCGAAATATTCTGGGAGAACATAAATCCAGGTATATCAACAAAGTCTTACACTTAATTAAGCATGTGTTCTTTTTTCACTCACTTTAGTTTTAATCGATGGTCATCTTGGTCTTCGTCACCTGCATGTATTTTTATTTCAGGTTCCAAAGATCAGTTTCTTGTGTACAGTCACGGAAATATCGACAATCTTGGAGTGAACTACAACTACAGGAGTATAATGCATTATGGAAAACACGCTTTCAGTAAAGCATCAAATTTGATGACTATGCAAGCTGTTGGAAATAGCAAAATAGAACTTGGAAATACGGAAATGAGCCCAGAAGATATCATTCAGTTAGACGCTTTGTACCATTGTAAAAGTAAGCAACTTCAAGTAAACCATACCAATAAAATAATCGTTTGGAAAACTCGCTTTGGGTAAAACCGTCGTTTAGCCCATGGGGTAATAACAGACCACATACACAATTTCTTTACTTTAGCAAACGCCTTTAATTCGTGGACAAGTTGGAGTTCCTTCAGTCCTTGCAACAAACGATGTTACAAAAGTAAACAGAGGTTTTGTTATGGAAGGACTCGGAAATCATGTGGTGGAAACCCTAACACTTATGGCATTGAAAAAGAATATGTAAAATGCACGGCACGAGAATGTCCAGGTATGAACATATCAACATATATGAAAGAAAATTGAAACGTTTCTTCGAGGTTAAATCCCCTGTAAATGTTTCTGATCCCCGAAGGCTTTCCATTTTGTTAAAAAATATAATTTCACCAAAAATGTAATTTCGATGAATTTTCCGTCAGAAATATAATTTCTATAAATTTCCTGTGAGAAATGTAATTTCTAAGAAAACTGACGGCTTGTTTCGCCACGGGACAAAAATTTATGTCGATGAAAGCTTGCGTCCAAAATTAAACCCTTTCTGATGGCAGGTCTCCCGATGACGAGTAAAATCGTGCGTTGTTGGAATGAGTAAAACACCAAGGAGTCGCTAGTGTTTGGAAAGCGTTCACATGAGTTCACCTGGCCATGCATGCCATAAGTTTCCCGAATAGTACACATGTTTAGGCGTTAAAATTTCATGGTTCATTTGAAGACAAACAAACGAGATTCAAATACGTTTGACAGAAGTTTAACAACAACAAATTAGTTATGACTTAAGTAAAGCTTTACCTTGATGATTTTCAGCAGAAAAGTGGGTAAATAGAAACACACAAAACACGACGTAACAGGTAAAACAATCTAGTGAAACTATTCCACCACCTCGGAAAACGAAGCGACCGTAAACAGCGATGAAAGCATGAACCACAAGCCATATGATAACCTCGTTTGTTCGGTCTGTTTGGGAAGGTATTTTCTTTCGGTTTTTTGTTACACGCCTACTAAAACTTCAGAAAAATATTCCCCCCACCACACCTATCTACGCTTTATAAGTTGTCAATATACAGTCAAAAAACGGTTTTTCATAATGTTTATAGTAAAAGTCGATGGTCATTGGGGTGCATGGTCTCGCTGGGGATTGTGTTCTCGAAGATGTAACGAAGGCACCCAAGTACGCAAAAGATCTTGTGACAATCCTGCTCCCAAAAACAATGGCAGAACCTGTAGAAATTTTGGTAGACGTACCAGGATCTGTGTTCAGCCCAGATGTTCGTTGGGTAATTATATTACACTACAGTAGTAGATAGAACGACAACTGTGTATTTAAAGTAATTTATGTAAGAAAATGTATCCGAACATTTCAACTACATGTCAGGGTACAAATAAAGCATTATACATCGCCTCAAGTAATTTTATTCGATAACTTCTATGATATCGTATGCACGAGATTTAATAATCTATTTTAAATTAGGGAGTTTTTCAAACTTATTTTATCACTTCATATAAGCTTTGGTAGAATTGTTCAACTTGTACTTTGTGTTGTTTAGGGGTTTATTCCATTTTAAAGTTGTTAGCTTTTTTTTTCTCATAAAGATTGTGCTCTTTAATCTTTATCCTGTAGGAAATGATGATACAGATTTTCGCCATCGTCGACTCGGAATATGGCAGAATGACATTTACGACACACCCGGGTTTGATTGGTTGATTGGCAAAGGAGATACAAGAACTGAAGGAACAGGACCACATGCTGACCACACGACGAAAAAAGGTAATAAATGAGGTGGAACTGTAGTTCACATGTGCCGATATAACAAATTTGACAAGCATGTGTAGACATGACAATAAGCATAAGCATGTATTTAATAAGCATGTGTATAAATGTTCTTGAGCAGATATTTGTGGAACAATTTACCGGTGAAAATATGAGAATTAAAAGGACGTTTTATTTCTTAAAAATGCTTTACGCGACTTTGCATTCTTGTAGCTAATTTAAACAACAATAATGTACTCATTTTGTTTTATAATTATAAATAATAAATATTGTAATGATAGGTTTTTAATATATGTTGGTAATTATAATCATTCAATTCCGCCGTCCGTGGAATGTCTCAAGACTTTCAGCGCCATTTAAATTTCTAAAACGACTGATTTGTAGAGAATACTAATTAATTTTTGATAGCGTTACGTTGTTGCCTCAGAGCGTACCCATTTCCGATGAATGTCGATGATGAGTGAATTGACCAGTGTTGAGACGGTTCAACTGTGTAACGATGTGAAACAAAACTGCTTAGGAAATGTCACGTCGCCGAATTCAAAGTTTTTCTTTATTTGCTAATAATTTTCCTTCGCCCCTTCCTTTACGTTTTTTGACGGATATATTGGGCAATTTCAAGTTCAGGCCATCATGAAATATCCAATTTAGCTTTGGCTTTGCTTTTTATATCACCTCAGGTTACTACTTGTACATAGATTCCTCAAGACGTAGGAACAAAGATGTCGCTCGCTTAATCAGTAGAATTTTGCCACGAACGAGACCAAAGAAGAAATGTCTAAAGTTCTTCTACCACATGTATGGTCGTTCAACTGGTTCACTTTCTGTCCGTCTGTTTCCCAGGGGACAGCCAAATAAAAAGCTTTTCTTCAAATCAGGACAACAAGGACATAAGTGGAAACGCGCTCGTGTCACTTTAGATACGAACGTGCGTTATCAGGTTAGTTAATTTCTTGGAATGTGACGTGGAACACGCATAAATTTGCGCAAACATTTTTTTGATTTGCTCAAACATTTCAAGAGAGTTTAAAATACTTCAAAGAAATTGCCGAAGCTTTAGAAAATTAGAAGTAAAAAAACAAAACAAGAAAAAAATGAAATTGAAAGATTGGATGAAAATTTTTAAAATTTAAATTTTCTAAAAGTTTTGAACATTTTCTTCAATGAGAAGATTCGTAAAAAGTTAGCAGAAAAACAATTAAAGAATTTTTCAGAAATTGAAAGAATTTTTAGTACTTTAAAAACGCTAGTTTTTTTAAAATTCTCTTTTAATGTTCATTAATTCCTTTTACTACTACTTACGAACCTAAAATTCAAAACCTTTTTTCACACTTGTAGTTAGTCTTTGAAGCTGTGATTGCAAAACCTTCATATTCAGATATTGCTATTGATGATGTTTTCATAGACAATGGCGGTTGTGGTGAGTATGAAACTGCTCCGATGAAAAGAGTTTCATGATTACGTGTAGCCCTCTTATTTTATTACGCTGAGAATACACTCGTAGATTGACTTCTGTTTGCAGTACAATCTCAACAATTTAGGAAAGGAGTTAACTGAAGCTAAAAGGTCCAGGTTATAGAGTAGCCTTTTAATCTTGATGTCGATACTTAATGGTGCATTTTATCGTGATAAGTGGACTCTTTTCTAGTTTATTGCTTCAGTCATTGATCAAGATGTTCGTCTCTTTAACAGATTGTCAGGATAAGTACATGGTTTGTAGCTCATGGGCAGGAAGCGGGTTTTGCAGGAAAAAATTTAACTACATGTTCAAGCACTGTAAAAGGTCATGCAATTTCTGTGGTAAGCTTGATGTCATCTTAATCGTGGTTGTTTCTAACTGTGATTTTGTGTTGGCAAACGGCATGAAACGTGTAAAAAAATTCACATCCAATTTAATAAGTATCAACAGAAATAAAGGTTTATAAATTTTGAACACTAGCCTCACTTATTATCTTACACTATATTTAGGAATTTTTAAAAAACGTTAATGGATGCTCAAAAGATGATGAAATATAGGGGTGGTTTGAACCTCGTACCCAGGGCCTTTTTCTCGGCACTCCCTTACTCGCTAGAGGAAGACCCTGGCTGTGGCTGGTCACGTGTCTACGACCAAAATTATTCCTTTAGTGAGGGGAGGCATTGTTGGGTTTTGTGCTGTTGCCATCGCTCTATCTTGATTACGAAGCCCAACGGACAACTTAACTTCAGGAGTTATACACACAGACTTAAGTTTTTATTATTTCAATCATATTTCTATATATATACATGAATCATTACCATAAAAGGATTTATAACGATTACAGGATATAAAGTAATGAATTAAATTAGTTCTCATCGATCGGAATGCTTGTGACGCAATTCCGAGTTTTCTTATCTCATTATAACAGTTCCTGTTAGGCTGTTACACGTAGTTCATCAAGACAATTGAGTAGGACAATCAACTTACAGAATATCAGAGCACAATATTCTAACAGGCGTTTTGAATCTTTTCACGTTCTTCTGTGTGTTTCGCCACGTTTTCACGATCTTGAGAAATACAAAATGGGGCTCGCTTATTTACAAAGGAAGTGTTAAAATAGAGCGAGACGGTTATTGAACCTTGCAACAAATTCTGTTGTGCCACCCTACCCACGGCGAATTTTTATCTGGGAGACACGTGACCAACCGGAACCAGGGTCTTTCTTCCGCGAGTAGGGGAGTGCCGAGTAGAAGACCCTGGTTACAAGGTTGGGGGGTTTATAAGAGAGAGATAAGGCTCGTTAGAGTCAAGAGTACAAACAAGATGCTCAGGTGTTTTTTTTCAACTTCGACTACATACCCCATGATGGTAATGAGCAATTACTCATGTTCTTGGCATTAAATATCCGTTTTACCTTTCTGTGTTTAGGCTGTCGAAACAGTGTTAAATGGCGCTGCAATCGGTGGTCTCGCCAAGATTGCAAAAATAATCCATTGTGGATGGAAGTATACTGTCCTGTGACATGTCGCGTGTGTGGTGAGTATAGAGACATGGTATTTCTTAAGATACATGAATGCATAATTTTCGACTCTTCCTGTTTCTTCACCATTCACTTTAGCTAAGGTTTTTAAGTTTATTCACTCATCTAGTCATTTATTTGTTTGTTCGTTTGTTCGTTCATTCGTTTGTTCATTCCATTCATTCTGTTCGTTCAACTATTCATTCATTCGTTCGTTCATTCATTCCAATTATTCCATTCATTCATTCGTCCATTGATTCATTCCAATCCTTCAAATCATTCAATTCATTCATTTACCCATCCATTCAGTCACTCATTCATTCATTCATCCATTCATTCAATCGTTCATTTCTTCACCCATTCATTAATCCAGTAATTTACTCATATATTCACTTACTCATCCCAAGGTCATTAGGAGGATGATTTGTCAGGTTATTTTGAATATAACTGTCTGCTTGATTACCTATAACTATGCTTCCTCATTCAAACTATAGATGCGCTCTCGCATCTCTCTGAATATACTGTGTTATACGAACAGGCTGTTACGATAAGCGTATCCATTGTTGGGGGTGGAAAAGCAAAGGACAGTGTAAGAACAATCCAAGATATATGAACAGATTTTGCCCCAAATCATGCGGAGTTTGCTCGTAGAGACAAAGTAAGGTAAGAAAGATCTAATGGTCATCTCAAAGAGATCAATCAAATCCTGAAGACATCAGCTTGTCGACAGAGCACGAACTTGAGCACCGTTAAAGAAATAGTCCAAAATTGTAAACAATTTAACTGAAGACCTCCAAAACACGCTTATATCTCTTTTGAAGAATTAGCACCAAACACAGATCACCATTGTGAAGTCGAGATTACAATAAATACACTGTAAAAAAGTTATAACTACAAGAAGCACTTCCGAACATTCCACAATCCCACACAACCTGCTGGGAAGTTTAATACATTGTGTCTTTTAATTTTTTTTATCTTTTATTTTTTAATTTGCTTAACTGAAGTCCTGTGGTGTATACGCGTGAAAACGCCGCAATACTCGTCTTTGAGAGTACGCGAGCTTGATAAAATGTTCACTTTAACCGTTTACTGCCCAGACGTCTCTCTTCGGCTGGCGAAATCCTACGGCGTAGGCCAGATGTAAACTCGTGAAAGATTTTTCCTGACAGGGAGGAGTGAAATTCTTTACTTTCCACCTGTTGAATGAATAGGCTCATCTAAATCAAATGTCATTGACGACAGGTCGTCAATATATCAAATCTTGTGGCTGTAATGAAGCGGCGATTTATGACAGTGGTAAACCAAGATACAAAAGAAAACCTTTCCTGGACGCTATATAACAAGTGCGCTGAACAGCATGAAACGTTTCCTAGTATTCGTCGTGGCATTTTTAACGCGATGTAATTATTGGGAATCCATGGCAACAGCAACTGATAAGATTTATTTCGATCAGATTAACGGAACTTCACAACCAACAGGTAAGCCCAGTTAGGTGTACCTCATGACACCCAATATTCTTGCAAACAAAATTCCTGATAAAAATGGTAATTAATTGCAATAATGAAATAAATCGCTTTCATGGCAAAAAGTACTTATATCACTCATACAGGACTTTATGAGGATGTGCTCAAGGAATGTTGATATTTATAGTGTATTCAAGGACACTGGAAATTTACTTTAACCGGAAAGAGACTCCGTTTTATGTGTTTGCGTGTTAATTCATAATATTCCTTGAATATACCCTTCATGTCGTTGGCATTACTACCTCTACAAATACAGAACTCCTTTCCAGCCAGTGCTCATCCCAAAGACTTTCGTCGCTCAGTTGCCAGAGCTCTGTATTAGATTGGCAAGGTCACAAGTTCGGTCAGGTTACAATGAGCAACAGGAACGTATGAAACTGGTCCCTGTTGGGTATTAAAAGCTACGTTATTCTAACACTCAAAAATTATAATGTACTTTATACCCTCTCAAGCTATTTTACTCCGAAAAACTTTCTGAGGCTCTGACGGGAATCGAACCCGTAACCTTCTGATCGCCGGTGAGATACTCTAACCATTGAACTACATGGACTCAGATGTGGAGCGAAGGTTACATTTATGTACTGGTTCGTATTGATGGTAGAGATATGTACTGCCAGTCTGCAAGTCTCGGTATGTTATCTATGTATTTTAGTGCTAATCAATGATGTTATTAAATGTGGTAGCTTGGTAGTTAAATGATGTACTTTACCACATTTAATAACATCATTGATTAGCACTAAAATAAATAGATGACATATCGAGACTTGCAGACTAGCAGTACATATGTCTACCATCAATGCGAACCAGTAGATAAATGAAACCTTTGCTCGCCATCTGAGTCAATGTAGCTCAATGGTTAGAGCATCTCACCAGCGATCAGAAAGGTTTTCTGAGTAGTATAACTTGAGAGCGTATAAAGTATATCATATAACTACCAAGCTACCACATTTAATAATTCAAAATTTACTTTCACCTAACTTAAACTTAATCAAAATGCTCTGGTAAAATTTCACGTGCATATCCAGAACGAAATTTAGGCGCTCAAATGAATTTCCTCGGTGTCCTACAGTTGTCGTTGCTAATCCTTTCCACCCTTTAAAGTTCGAGTGATTAAAAATTGATGTCTTTTAGTTTTAAAAGACACCTCAGGGATAACTAAGTTCAAAAATTTGCTTAGATGCATTGTGATTTATTATTATCCGCTTTGGATCGATTGGATAGTAGAAGCAATGCACATGTTATGGAAATGGTAAAGTTGCTTCAATTTAAGATTTATCAAGCTTTTATTTAACAAACAGAAAATTACTTGATTGTCTTTGTGCTGTGATAGAAACATGAACGACGTCATTTCAACCAGAAAAATACCTGATGAAAACACAAGGCGTAGCCGAGTGTCTTCTGGGTTTTTTTTCTCGAGTTTACGTGACGTCAGTCGTGTCTCTGTACCCTTAGAGAAAATGAGGTTCGTCCAATCAGAGCGTGCGTAGGACGCCTGTTATTTTATAAATTAAAATACAAAGCAAGGTACTTGGCAGTTCATTACAAATTTCCTCTATTTCGACCAACCGTTAGGAAAAATGAATGCGCCAAAAAAAGAAAGGGCATCATTGCTAGCTGGATCCCTCCCTAACAAAAATCCTGTATTGCACTGACGGTGCAGCGGTTTTGGTTCTTTGCCCATGCAATGCCTTCTCAAATGACTAACAAGACCTCGCAGGGGATTGAAACTGGCGGGCGAAATTTCCTTCCGTGGGCAGCCGTCGTCTTGACTTCACATTTCATTGGTCAATTATCATTCCAGTTTATATCGACAGAGTTCACTATCAGAACCCCTAACTGATTTTTTCGTGCATTTGTACTATGCTTGACACCAAATCAGTCTACGAACTGCGCTCAAAAAAAGTATGGTAGCAATATCCTCGAAACAATGATTCTTCCTGTTTCTTTTAACGCTCGCCTATTGTCGACAAAAAGAAAAACACTCAGTGATGTAAGAAGAAGAATAAAACAGCTGTTCATTTGCTGTGAGCCATTGAACAAAATTCAAACTGGCTTCTTCTGTGAAACAAATTATACGAGAGCAAAACCCTTCTTGAGAACAAAAGCAAGTCAAAATATCCACACCTCTGAGGCGTTTGATCAAAACGTTTTTACTTGACTGTTGTGTTTTTACAAGAAGGTGTCGCTGCAAGTCTCATTTGTGTATAATATGTGCGGTATGGAAAATTTATAACTTTATTTTGTCTAACATTATGCCATTCTTCTTGAAAACACCATTCCTTTGTTACACTCAAAGCTCAACCGTACAAGAGTGCGATGGACCAAATTTTGGCTGCCAACAGGCGACGGCGTAGGAATCTAAATGAAAACAGACTTAAAAGAATGAATATTACTGGGAAGAATGATAGTGTGGACGATGCCATACTTAAAGTAAATGAAGGTAAAATAGAAATGAACTTGAGGAGGATAAAAAAAGAAAATACGTTTTGTTGAATTGATTGGGCGATAATATGGGAGAGATGGACGGAAATGATACAAAGTTGACAAAATTGGATAATGACTGATAGAAAGGGAAAACACCGAGGGAAGGACGGAGAGAGGGAGAGAGGGAGGGAGAGAGAAAGAGGGCGAGAGAGAGGGAGCGAGAGAGGGGGGAGAGAGAGAAGGACAGGGAGAGAGAGAAAGAGAAAAGCATTATCATAAATATGAGCCCAAAGGGTGACCCAATTTTTTACGTCAATTAATGTGGACATTTAAAAATGGCGACCGGGGATTCAGGGCTGTAGGTTGGGTTTGGGATTGAAGTTACAGTGGAGGTTATCCCTCGGGTTAACTTTTTCAATTTTATATGGACCTAATTTTGTTCAGATTGTGTAAACCAAACTCCTCGCTCGGTAACCTCAAATTATTCGGTATGAAACACTATTAATCGGCTTTTTGAATATATTTTTCAGGACAGAAGGTTGTAGATGATTTACTCGAGGGGGATGTGGTGCTAGATCCAATGGATCCAGAGGATTTCGAGTTAATTAAACTACGAGAAGAAAACAAAGAAGGTCTGGTGGAAAAAATGGTCAGAAAAAGACAGGCAACCAGGCAAATGAAAAGATTATGGCACAATAGACAAGTTCCTTATATGATATCTAATGAGCTTTGTGAGTCTTGACATCAACATAGAAAGTTCAAAGGTTGGTAACTGCCTTGACTGATCGCAAAAAATTCTAAAGTTTCGAGTCACGGCAGTTACCAACCTTTGAACTTTTTACGTTCCTAACCACTGTCTACGCAATATCCTATTTTTATATTATCAACATCAGCATTATGTCGCGTGACAGTTCCTCGCGAGAAATGAACTTTGTTAGTCTTCATATCAACGTATTGGGCATACATGACCATAGACGCAAAGGTGTCTGTCAATTCTGGGGGGATGGCAGATATAGGCCAGAACTTTTTGGTCAGGGGGGTGTATTCATATCATTTACCCCACTTCTTTCTGTAAACTGCTTAATACTGGTAGATCGTATAGGATACCCCTTGGTATACTATTTCTACGAAAAACCATATACTTGCATGGATATCTGCTACTAAACCATAGTCCACTAATAAACCCTGTCAACTATCTCTTTCCAGGTGGAATCAGGTTATTATTTTAGTTTGCAAAGCGTCAGACGATTTTTCTATTCAAGTAATGAGTAAAAAAAGGCTGTAACTATGGCAGAAAATAAAAATGTTGGTAGACGAGGTGGTTTAGTCATGGTTTTCAAAATTCCTGCATTTGCAGTCTACAAATGACGTGCTGGCGACCATGTTGGACAAACTTCGACAAAAGAACCTCATGAACTGGAATTGCATATGCAACTAATATGGCCACCTTATGCATGGACATCGACGGTGAAGAACAGCATGCCAAACTTAACTGCCACAGTTAGTGAAGAACCAATTGGATCAAAAGTACTGCCATGGTGGGCTCTGTAGTTGCGAAACGCGTGAAAAGGGACAATGCTGCTGTTCAATATAGCACGTTTATTTGCTAAATTAATTATCAAAATGTACGAAAGCTATAGTTTTTATATTATTGAAGGACTAAAAGAAATTACATTGGGAGTTATCTGTTTATGACCAGTTTATCTAATGGTTATGTAATCTATTGTTACGACGGGGATCCAAGGAAGACTTAGGCCTCTTGTCCTACCTTGCCAGCGGCGGCTTATAACCGTATGACTGTCGATTGCAAACTATCAGTGAGACAGTAATAAAATTGTGCTCACTACTTTCTGTGTCTTTCTTTAGATGGCATTCGCGATCTCATTAAACGAACTATTAGAAAATTCAATCAGATGTCTTGTGTAAGATTTGTCCCACGACGAGGAAACGAAAAAGATTACGTTATTTTCAAAAAGAATGACGGGTAAGACTTTGTAAATTTATTCCCGTGCTCGTGGCTCATTTTCTCGTCTTCTTTTCACTTCGGGACTTTCTAGATACAAGGGGTATGTCAGAGTTAATTGAGCATCCTTGACGGGAACCTGAGCTTAAAGCTTTCCAGTCCAGGCCGTCTTCCTTTGACGATGAAAATTATCTGGCCATAACCAGAGTAAAATAATGAAACACTAATTTGGACAGGAAAGAGCTAAACTAAGCGATGGATAATATCCCTGACATTCAGAGCAAAATTCACATTCGAAGTTACTTGTGAAAGTTTCATCATAGCTGAATGTCCAAGACCGCCTCCTCTTCCCACTTGACCAAAGGTGCAGTAAATCAAACTTAGATGAAAATGTTCAGAAGAATTTCAGTCTGAATAAATGGACCAGCTCTCCTTCTATTGTTCGTCACTCATCTTCCTTTTCGTTTGTTTGATTTCCTAGTTACTAGCATTCATAACTGAAGAGAGACTGAGAGTAAACGTTGTCCGACCAGAAACAAATTTTTATTCTTTCCTCCTCTTATCTTGTATTTTCATACAGTTGCTTTTCAAGAATAGGCAGAGCTTATACAACTCCAGGTTATCAAACCATATCCATCGGATTCATGTGCGACAGTGAACCAATAATTCTTCATGAAATGCTTCATGCTGTCGGTGAGTGACAGAATCACAAATATTGAAAAGAAACACAATATATTTGCATCAGATACAGTCCATTTGTGTGCCATCAACTTTATATTATTTGATTACTTAAATTGGTGATTTGGCTTATATATTCAGCGGGCCGATAGTCACAAACAAAATTTTCTAGTTAGAGATTCATTCTCAAGCATTTCAGGAGGTCTGGATATGTTCAGAATTTTCCTTGGAGAACATTTAATGTCTGTAGCGAAGTCTTACCGGTCATAAGATGGCTTCGCCGTACCGAGAAAATAAAATTAATGAAAAAAAATTGGTTAGAGATTTTTAAAAGTCTTCAAGCAACATTTCTCTAAACTAAGAAATGTTTATATTTCCTATTTTAAGGTTTCTACCACGAACAGAGTCGACCAGATCGCAACAAATTTCTTGAAATTCTTTGGGAAAACATTGAGCCTCGTAAGACTTTTATGATAATGATAATAAAAATGAAAATGATAATGGTAATGATAACGATAATGATAATGATAATGGTAATGATAATGATAATGGTAATGATAATGATAATGATAATGGTAATGATAATGATAATGGTAATGATAATAATAATGATAATGATAATAATAATGATGATGATAATGATGATAATGATAATCATAACAATGACGTTTCTCTACCTTTGCGAGGTAAAGAACCCATTTTCGCCAGTTTAACCTTCCTAATTTTAATTACACGAAATGTGTCATTTTCCTAGAGTACGAAACTCAATTTCTACAATATAGTCATGGCGAAATCGACCTGTTTGGGATCAATTATAACTACAGAAGTATCATGCATTATGGAAAGACAGCTTTTAGTGCCTCTGGCAAACCTACGATGCAATCGATCGAGAATTCAAATATAGAACTGGGAAACACGCAAATGAGTCCAGAGGATATCTTGGAACTAGATGCTTTGTACGACTGTGAAAGTAAGTTCTAAGAAAGAGCGCGATTTGTATAACGATTGATATATATATATATATATATATATATATGTATGTATGTATGTATGTACACATGTACACAAATTGATAAATACATACATACTACATATATACATACATACATACATACATACATATATATATAAATTCATGCATTGATACGCTCAAGTATTTGTACATGCCCACGTCCAAGCGTACACAATTGAGCACTAATTCCAAAGGTTTTTTACGCGCTTATTAGGTCAATGGAGCATTACTGCCGGATTAACGTCAGCTATCTATTCTAACGTACGTGGGAGGGGGACGCTAAAGGAAATGAACGGATGTCTTTCAATTCGCGCGAAAATTTTTAGGGAGTCAAGAGGCATACGGTCACATAAATGAAATTGCTAAAGCACTAAAACAATACTTCTTGCATTTTAAGAGATGTTTTAATTAACAAACAATTATTATCACAACCATCATAATATTCGGTTTGATAAACAAATCGTGAAATGTAACAAGAATAAATGTAGTACATAATACAAAATAATTAAATGCCAACGCAATATTTATGGTTCTCAGAACAAACCAAGATTTGTATTTTAGTAAAGCTGAAAATCGTCAACTTAAATGTCTTTGTGCAATGTCGCTGGCTTTACCGATTCTATCGTTTAATTAATTTGTGATGCTACTTCGGGATTCTTGGACACATGATGCAACAGGAAAAGCTCTAGTTTCTTGGCTAGACTAACAGACCGAAACTGATGTTGTTCAATGTGTTTTGTTTTTTCATATTCTTATGTATCTTTTAATCTGTAGACCCAAATAAGGGGGCATAAACTGATGCGTTACACTTTGTTATAAAAAGGCATTTCTTTTTAATAGGGGCACTTTTCATGCTTGAAAAGGGCACTTTTTGCGGTTTCAAAAAGGTTGGAGAGGCACAATGGTTTTGACCACCGTTGGTTTGGGATTGTTTAAATTTTTGCGATGCTTTGGACTACATTTTAAAATTAGCAGTTTATACATACAATCTATTAACATTTAGGGTGTTTTTGGTGGCGAATTCCGTTTTCTGAAGATTAAATTATTTTTCTTAGGATAAAAAGTGGGGGGGGGGGGGCTAAAGCCCCTCCAGCCCCTCCCCTTCCGCGGCCCCTGGGCATATATCCTAAAGTAAAATAATGTTCCTTCATTTTTTCGCTTAAAAAAGAAAAAAGTATTCTGCTTCCTAACTTTTAAAGGAAATTCATTGAAACTAACTGGTCCTTGAAACCAAAAGGACTTTTTAGCAACCTCAATTCGAGTACAGCGAATTCGAATTTGATAAGTTGTTCACTGTATATTAGCTATGATTTAGAACATTTACGTAATTGTTAAATTGACTCGTAACTCATTTGTTTAGGAACACTTACTAACAGAAAGAAAAATACTGGATATTGATACCTATCAGGGGGAGACGTCTCGGACCAGAAAGAGTTTGGGACTTCATTAGACGGATTGTCATCAATTTATCCTGGTCACTGAACCAAACTAAGTTGGCATCCATATTTCTCTCTTTTTCAGCAAAGACGTATAACTCTTGGACAAGCTGGAGCTCCTTTGGTCCTTGTCAAGGTACCTGTTACAAGAAAAGACAACGATATTGCTACGGCAGAACACCTTACGCCTGTGGTGGTAGCCCCAATGAATATGGGATTGAAAATGAATGGATCAAGTGCACTGCGGACGAATGTCATGGTAAATATCAATATGATATCACTATAACCCTCAACAACACCCACTACAAGCACAAAAACCATAACCGCCACCTGTCACCACTATTACCACCTTTACCCGCATATTGAAGCACTACCTCAGCTACTTGGACGACCACCGTCATGTGTATTACATTATACAACCACCGCTAATCACCAACAATCACCAGCACTAGCTTCACTAAAGCCATCACCATTACTACCAGCACATTACTACCAGCACATTACCAACACTCACGGTCACCCACCTCCAAAGTAGTGAACTTTGGTAGTGAGTTAGGGCTGGTGGTGGCTTTTGTGAAACTGAAAACAGTTAAATCAGACATTTTCCATCAAAGACGAAATGTAAATCCCCAAACTCCACAGATTATGTGACAGGACAAAAAATAAAGTACAGTGAAACACGTTTTTGTGGGAATTTTGTGAGGTAAGCCAATAGAGCAATTCACTTTTCTAGCGAGAGTCGATGGCCACTGGGGTCGTTGGTCGCCGTGGGGATATTGTTCTGTAAATTGCAATGAAGGTGTTCAGGTTCGCCAGAGGACTTGTGACAATCCCAAACCTTCCAACGGAGGGGCAGGTTGTGGGAATTCCGAGAAAGATTACCGGATTTGCCGTAAACCGAGATGTACGTTGGGTAAGTGCAAAACCAAAATCGTTTTTACAATTTAAAATAACAATTGAGATGACTGATAAACGATCGTCAAGCCCCATCCTCAGAAAAACGACTTCCGAGCCCCAGACGAGGATCGAAGCCGCAACCTTCTGATGACCGGTGAGACGCTCTAACAATTGAGCTACCAAGACTCGGATGGAGAGCCAAGGTGCAAGTTCAACATATATGTGTGACCTAAGCGGAAGCCACTATATATTGATAATGATATAGATGAAATTTATATGTTAGATGTATGAGAGCTTGGAAATATAACAATTCCATCCTTTTTACCTTCGCCTTGTTTGAATTAATCTTACCTCTCTTCCTCTGACTATGTTAGGGAGCGTTCTTACAGGTTTGTCCTGGTTTATGAAAAGACAGAATATTTGGGCAGTTCAGCTCAGGGTAGCTAAAGAGATGGAATACAGTTTTTCAATTAAGAAAGTACAAAGTTATAAGTTTAGTAACTGCCGTGACTGATCTTAAAGAATTCCGACGTTTCGAGCAAAGGCCCTTCGTCAGAGAAAGAAACGTGTTCTGAAATATGAGTAGCAACTAACTTTTTACCTTATTTAACACTGTCTACGCAGTATTCTATTTTTTTTATCAATCAATAGGGATTTTTTTCGTGATTTATCTTGCTGACCAACTGGCAACATTTCAGAATGGCGGAATCGACTTCACCCCTTTCGAGTGTTATCTACTCTCATCTAGCTAGAACTGTCTGATCTTCAGAAAAATAATCAAATTATCAAGAGAAAGGGGATAAATATTGACGTCTAAAGGGAACTAGGGAAGCGTAGTTCTGCTGGAGTTTTACAAAAACCAGGGTAGCCAATTTCGCAAGATAAACACTGAGACGATCAGCGTGGGTCTAGGCACATTAGAGCTCGGATCACCAACTGTAAAGCTGATGTCGATTATAGAAGATCTGTTCTTTAGTATAGAAGTAGGGAGTTGGGTAAGCATTGTTGAACGACGTGCAAAACGAAGCGGGTAACGCTTTGTTTCATTTCAACGAACGCCTTCGCTCAAAATATCAGTGTCTCCTCTTGTACGTTTCTCCAGTTCCCTCACCCGTTTGGTTCATAATTCTTGCGCAATGTTTGACTGGTATTCTGGAATAAGAATAGTAATAATAGGCCCAAAAGAATACATTTTCAATGTCACTTTTGTCATTTTCATTTCTAAACAAGTGACAACTTTTTTATGCTTTTTCTTGCTATTTTCTTCAGGAGAAGATGACACAGATTTTCGAAATGGTCTACTTGGCACTGTCTGGCGCAATGATCCGAACGATACACCAGGATTTGATTGGTTGGTTGGCCAGGGAAGCACTGCAACAGAGGGCACGGGCCCCTCTGGCGATCACACCACCGGACACGGTATAAAATTCAAAATAAAACAAGGGCATAATTAACGGGGGAAATTTGCATGCGTCAAGCCTTGTTCACCCTATAACGACATAAAGACGTAAGGACATGAACATAACGACTTAAAGAAAAGATCAGTCTCTTCCCTAAGTCGGTAGTTCCATGTCTTTATGCTTCTGTCAAGACGTTATGTTCCCTTGTCTGCCCACATATCCACAGAAAGTGAGTGTCCTCAGTTGCTTGTGAGTGGTCAGTGGCGTGGCCGGAACTGCATTTTGGTGGAGGCCTCCTGAGAACTCAAAGCACAGTCGCGGAGAATTTTGGTCCTGGGAGTAAACGTACAGTTAAATTTTGAATTTTAGGTTCCCAGATACTGATTCAAGGCAATCGAAGATGTTTTCTGTGATAGTTCAGGCAACAACTTTATCATTCCAATGAAATTTGGGGAGCACAGCCCCCAGCCCTCCTGCCCTTGGCCACGCCACTGTGCGTGATCCTGTCGTAATCCTGTTTTGTCGCTTAGTGTAAACCTAACTTCATTCATGGTGACTCACCTGTTAGGTTAAAAAAGGGTTTAGTTGTGTAGACTAATTTCAGAATCATCCTCAGAGATATACATGAACAGAAACTTTTCATGATAATCTGACACTGCCGAAGTCAACTGAAAAATGTTGACTCGAGCGGGATTTGAATTCGCACCTTCGGGATACAGGTCAATTCTGTTCATGTATCCCTGAGGATGATTCTGAAATAGAATTGAAACACTGCACATCCCCTCATGGATAAACGTTAAGTTGTCGCGAGAATATTTCGTGCACTTAAGTTGGATAAAAACTCGCTTCCAATCCCTCTAGACTCGATAGCTCAACGGGCAGAGCGGCGGACCGGTATTCCGAAGGTGCGAGTTCAAATCCCGCTCGAGTCAACATGTCCAGATGACTTCGGCAGTGTTAGATTAGCATGAAAAGTTTCTGTTTATGTAGACTAAACCAACCACCTATCGATATTCTGGTGTAAGAAAGGGCTCGAGTTCGCGTTAAATCATCCATGTCCTCCCTTAACAAATCACAAAACCGCATAGGCCGCGTTATCGCGAAGAAGTTCATTATCTTTATCCACCTCCCCCCTCCAATAATAAAAAAAATTCCTGGTTCATAAGTTGTTTATGCGGTCAGAACCTGATTGATAAGATGTTCACATTGCTCTTCTCTCCTTTTTACTCCAGGCTATTACTTGTTCGTCGAATCGTCGGGTCGAGCTCCGCACGACAACGCTCGTCTAATAAGCGAACAAATGTCGCCAACAAGACCCAACAAGAAATGCCTGAAGTTCTTTTACCACATGTTTGGTCCAACCACTGGTTCTCTTTCTGTTACCATTTATCCAATATCAAGAAAACCAAAGTCACTATTTTGGACGTCTGGAAGCCAGGGAAATGAGTGGAAACCCGCTCACGTTACAATAGATTCTTTGTTGACATATCAGGTGGGCTAGTGGTTAATGTTTAGCTTATCGTACATGCACGACTTGCAAACACGTAAACATAAAACCGTTAACACAAACATCAACACGTGCGCTATCACAAATGCGTGTCTTTATTTATTTATACTGGATAACCCAATCAGCTACTTGAGCTGTTCTCCCTGGAGGTACGCAATGGCCACCCCTCATGGGTCCAGTGTTACTACTAGATGAAACCGGAGTACGCAGAGAAAACCTGCGATGTTTGGTTTAGTCGAACTGGACAACACTCTTTTCATATTTGACTAATGTAATTTAATAAGACCAGTGCGTGGAGCCGGAACCGAACCTTAGTAACCTCAGTGATGGGAGACACTTGTACGTCCAACTATCACAAACACCATTACAGGGTTCAGCAGCTTCATCGACAGCGGCACCAACCACGGCACCATTACCATTAGGATCGCTTACCAAAATCACCACTGTCAACGCCAGCCGTTGCGGTGCTGTCGTTACCAGGCTCAACTTCGAGCTGGGAGACTCGAATTTGATCCGTGAGACCGATCCATGAATATATTCACATCTTATTGAACTTGTCTTTGTAGCTCGTATTTGAAGCTGTCGTTACTAATGGAGGACATTCTGACATCGCCATTGATGATGTGTTCATAGATGAGGGAGGCTGTGGTAAGGTTACAGCCTAATACGTAGATGACGACATTGCTGACGTCTCACTGACAACAAACACTTTTTCGTCATGGTTAATGACCCCACCACTCTCGTGAATTTTCAGCCAATTCTAGATAAAGATGTTTTGGGGTTAAAATCTGCAGGCTGAGCAACTGCGTAGATTTCAACTTTCCTTGGCAATAAATGAGAACACTACTGAACCACCTTAAATAAACATTGTCCAAATCTCTATAGCTTCATCTTTGGTGTTAACATTGATTTCATTTCGACATCACATTTGACGTAATTATGACATCATAATTAAAGTAAATCGATACATTAATTCTAGAAGAACATAACGCGTTTGACATGAGAGGCGAACTGGCACATTTACACAAACACAGCTTACATAAGGTGTGCAAAAGGCAGAGGTTCGATATTGTTATCGGAAGAAACTGAGAAAAAGTTCAACAAACAGTTTCTTGCATGGCCTCGAAGAGTAATTCTGTTTTTATTCTCTGAGGAGAGTTTGTCTTGTTTTCTTTTTTACTTTTTTGGTTGCTTCGTTCTACTCGCCGACGTGTTGTTAAACTGATGCATACTGAATAAATTCATTACTCGAACGTTTTGCTGTTGTCATAAAGATAATGAAACTTTGTTGCTTTTCATACTGAAGGTTTTGTTTTTCGCCGAAAGAGGTCTAGGATAGTAAACTCCAGATTGCTTAGAAACCAATAAGATTGCTACAGTTCGGGCCTATATAATTACAATAATTCGCTATTCATACCACTCAGAGACCGGTAAAACTTGCAGCAGTTTATCGCTGACAAAGGAGGCAATTTTATAATAGTTTATCTCTGAAGTTTATATCTGGGGTATATGTCAGGGGAAGTTAAATGAAGACTAAACATCGAAATATCTTGATCTTCTTACTTGACTTGGAGCGATATAATCGTGATTTTATCTTTGTTTTGAACTTCCTTGAATTAGATTGTCAGGATAACTACAGGAGTTGTACCAGCTGGGCTGAAAAAGGTGACTGTGCCAATTCGTACGGATTCATGGCAAAATATTGTAAAAGAGTGTGCAATCTTTGCGGTAATTATTCAGGAAATCTTTTCTTGATATTTTAACAAATATTCGGAATATTTTAATCACTAATGGTTTAATAAAACTGAATGTACTGGTGAACACATGTTGATGATAAATGAAGGGTCGAAGAGTCACCAGTTTTATATGCATTAGGGAGGGGTGATGCCAGGAACGTTCCGACGCAGGGGCTAACGTCTCTGGGGAACTTTAACAGAGGGGGCTAAACTAGCAGGGCGGGGACCATGCCTCCTTAATAACTTGCTTAATTGAAAGTCAAAAACATCACATTTTTCGCAAAAGTAATCGTAATAACGGACTAGAAAGAGTTGATTCTTAGATTTGACATGAAGAGAAGAATCTATTATCTTTCTTGCTTAAATCAATAACAAGTACTCATCGTTTGTGCCGTATATAAATGTGTTATCATCCGTGAGAACTCCCCAACAAATTGTTGATTTTTCCCCGCCAGGGGGGCTAAGGTTCCCCGACGGAGGACATGTAGCTCATTCTGCCCCCCCTGGCGCCACCTCTGACAATAGCACGCACTTCTTATCAGTACAAAAGATTGTTGACCAATTCTTAATGATAGGAATGTTGACTAATAATAGTAACTTACTTCAAAATTTTACATTTTTGTCTTGGTTTAGGCTGTTTGGATAAAATGAAGGAATGTCCAAAATGGGGCACGAAAGAATGCAAGACGAATCCTGGTTATATGGAAGTAAATTGTCCTTTGACATGTCGTGTTTGTGGTAAGTGCGTTTGATTTTTTAACAAAGTTTATGCTCGACTCCGACAAATGCATTTTATGTGGTCTATTTAAAGCAAGAAACAGACTCCAATGAACGACACCTTCCAAACAAGACAAACATGATCCTGTTAATAGTTGCCTTTACTCCGAAAATATTATCAAATGGCTTCACATTTATTCAATCCCAACCTCTGTTCATCTGTTTTTTTGTCCACTGTTGTGCTGTTATCTGCTCATCGTGTAATTTGTATTAATTTATGTTAATAGAAATGATAAATTAAAAAACAAACAGAAAAAAGTGCCCACTTTTAACCTTTGCTCTTAATCTCAGCTAGTCTCGGTAGCTCAATGGTTTCAGCGTCTCACTGCTGGTCAGAAAATTGCAGGTTCAATCTCCGTGTGGATCTGAGAAACATACTTCTGAGGATTTCAGTTTACGTTTGCAAGTCCTGAAAAAAAGGACTTCTTCAGTCGATAGGCCAAAAGCTCACCTGGGAATTTGTTGACATTTTGTATCCTCTAGTTGGGTGATATAATATTTCTGGCCACGCAAACGTTTAACTTCCAGTTACTCTATTCTGAACTTTTAGCATGTCACGATAACAATATTAGATGCCGTATTTGGGCAAGCAAAGGAGAGTGTCGAAGGAGTACGAGGTATATGAGTCGAAACTGCCGAAAATCATGCGGCCTATGCACGTAAGGTAGGTTTGTTAGTGTCCACCAGGACTGTATGATAATGCTAAAACCTATTAACATTTAAATCCTAATTTTGCTTTTTGTTGATCTATTTTATACAATTTTTTTAACCCAGACTAGTCAAAGTTATTCCTTGGTCAAGGCAAAAAAAAAAGCCCGATGCAAGCACTGAAATGAATGCTCAACTTCTGGTTGTACTGTAAGAAAAAATCTCGAATTCCTTCCTCGCAAGCTAACCCAAGGATGTTCTGGCTGAGAGAGAGAGAACTGGGTCTAGTAAAAATTATTTTAAAAAACGAAAGGGTTTTGTTTGGATTAAACAACGAGTTCGGAATAAATATTTGGAGTAAACAATAAATGTTCAATTCTGACAAAGGGCTTTCACTTCTAGTGCTAGTTGCATTAACTATTTGAGTATTAAATGTTAGGGTTTGCTATTTTTGCATAAAGACTGAGGAGTATTATTATTATCTATAAGTTTAGAAAAGTTAATTGCAAATCGTCGAACGTTTATTGTTAAAATTTGACGCGAACTTCAAACTCTCTATTAATCCCAGTCCTTTCTCTCAAAGTTGTGACTCTCAGTCTCAGAGCACAGACATTGGACCAAAGGGAAAGTCGACCTGAATTTCAACTTGCATATTCATAATGCATTAATTCCAGCATAATAAAGTTTGTCGAGATGTTTTTATGGAAGACATAAAGGGAACGGAACACTCCAGGGACGTTTTGAACGTTGTTAGATAGTCCAAAGTTTCATCTGCACTTACTTTTGTGATGTGAAATTTTTTTCCTTCAATTTAATTTTACATGGAGATATCATGTATAAATTTTGAATAAAAGGAGAAAATAATTAACGCAAAAAAATAAAAATGTAGTTAAATGAGCTACTAAAAAAAAAGATAAATATATACGTACCTAAGTAAATAAGTAAATAAGTAACTAAGTAACTAAGTAAATAAGTAACTAAGTAAATAAGTAAATAAATAGATAAATAAATATATCAATAAATGAATATACAAATAAATGAGTCGATGGATAAATGAATGAATAATTGAATAAAAAAATAAAGAAAACTACGTAAGGATGCATTCACATATTTCTATAAAGGTGTTAAAAAGTGAAATAGCTCGGGGATGATTCGTTGAAAACTATCCTACATAGGTTTAATAATAATAGTTTAATCACAAGAATTTATTCAAATTACCTGTGACAAAGAGATGAAGAGGTTAACCATATTGAGATATCTCCAAAAAGAGTTTGCTCAACTCTATACCACCGATAAAAAAACAAGTGGATTCATTTCATTTCAATGTTGTCTTTGGGAGATATTTACTTTCGAAAAGTTGGGGAAAACACTTAGACTGGTGTTATCTCATTCAGAAAGCTCAATCGAAATGAATGTCAGAAGACAAGAAATTGGAGCCATATCATACTGTCCTGATGTAAACCCGAACAATCATCAGGTCAACGTGCATTTCGGCAAACAACGTGATGCGAAGGATTAATCAAAACTTGACTGGGTTTGAGGTTGAGGAGATTCCCTTTGACCAATGGGGAGCTCAAATAGATGCGAGAATTAGCGAGGAGGAAAGAAAAATACCCTGGGTACAAGTTTGGGACCATTCAATGAAACGCGTGAAAATTATCAATCATTTATAAACTTACTATAATATGCCCTAGTTCGGTTTAGTTTTATAATGAAGTGTTAAAAGCCTGATACTTTTCATACCAAACGTCTAACACATATTATGCAAATTCCTGCGTCTTTTCTTTCCCTCAAGTGCCGCACTGGTTCACGCGGGAAGAACAATGTTCATCTCCTGTTGAGAAGTATTCTGGTAGTTGTATTCAAAAAATCTCGTGCAGCAGAAGTAAGTTAAGTTGAACGCTCAGTGTGGACCACAGGCAACGATACACAAATAAATCGAGATTGGATAAAAACAGACACTTCTCGACGATTTACCAATCCCGTATACATTGATTACGCAAAAATTTTAAAGACAGTAGATGAGATTTTAGTCTCACAAACCACTCATCTTGTCACTCGGCGTGAGGCATACCCGAAACAATATGACAACCCCGCGTCACCTACACACCCTATCCTCGTTTTGTAAATGTTTCCACCGGTCATCAACATCGATTTGCCTCTAATGCTTACATGTAGAACTTCAACATGACGATTCTTCGTCTATTTCAAATTTACGATTCGTTGAGCGTTTAGCGAAACGGATGAATGATGTGCGTTTGGCATTTCTTGTGCAAGCCACTAGGTAATCCATAAATTCTTATTTTACGAGTTAAGAATGGTTTGGATGGCTTTCCGTAGGGTCCTAATAATTCAACTTCTAAGCCTTTTTGGAGACCTATGGAGCACCATGTATGTGTTCAGTGCTAGTGACCCAAAAATTATTTCGTCCTCTCAAGTTTGTGTTAAAGGCAAGGATCAAGGTATGCTGAACTTCTTAGCTTTTTTCTTTGGCTTACCTCTGTTAAATAACACACTTGTAAAAAGCACAAAGTTTCGATTGCGTTAAGAGGCTTCCATGTCGCTTGTCTTCCGTTAAAATCACTCGCAAGCTAACAGGATTTTTAAGAAATGTTTATAAATAACGACTATGGCTCGATGACATCTAGTATTTCGTTAAGTGAACTTTATTCGAGATTGAAACTACGAATCAAAGGTTTAATTCTTTCTAACTTAATAACTAAACAATATTTATGTGGCAATTGTACACATTTATGCTTTTCTGTGATAGAAGATGAAACAGTGTTGAGTTCTTTGGGCTAACATAAAACATCGGATTTTTGTGGCAAGGCCAGAAATCCTATAAATTAATGACGTTTCTCTCTTTCTAGGAAATGTCCCTTTAAGCGTTACGAAGGAAATCGTCAGCATCAACTCGAATGGTAGATTATATATGAATGATAATGAGATACACCTCAACTCACCTTCCAGGGTGGACAATGGTTACAATAAAACTGAAGTGAAGACTTCTAGCGAAGTTAAACTAAAACCAAGGAAATCATATGATTCACAAGGTATTCAGTATTTTTTCAAATAAATTTAAGTCGATGACAAACACCAAGCTAGCACATTCTGTACAAGATTGTACCACATGTTACTGACACACACCAAGCTACCACACTCTGTACATATACTGTGCCATATGAGTTCTCTTATTTTTTATATATATACTTATATAGTACCATATGTTACTGACACACCAAGCTAGCACATTCTGTACAATATTGTACCACATGTTACTGACACACCAGGCTACCACATTTTGTACATATACTGTACCACATGGGTTCTCTTATTTTTTATATATATACTTATATAGTACTACATGTTACTGACTCACACCAAGCTTGCACATTCTATACAATATTGTACCATATGTTACTAATACACACCAAGCTACCACATTCTATACAATATTGTACCATTTGTGAATGATACAAACCAAGCTACCACATTCTGTACAACACTGTACCATATGTGACTGATACAGACCAAGCTACCAAATTCTGTTCAACAGTGTATCATAGGAGTTTTCTTTCTTTTTTACTTTATGGACTTTTTAAAACCAGAACCGAAACTGACACTAGTGCTGAAACTTGCCTTTGCACTTAAGTTAGCAAAACTCGTACAAACAATCATTATCTCTCTAACGTAACTTCTGGTGTAAAGCAATCAGAGGAGACCTATTTTTTTCTCTTCTCTGATTTTTTTTCTTTTTTGCTCTTTTAATTTAGTACCTGTAGATGGCAACTGGGGGAAATGGGGAAAATTTGGCCCTTGTAGTCGAACATGCAATGAAGGTATCCGTGAAAGGAGACGTTTCTGCAACAATCCATCCCCCAAAAATGGTGGAAAGCCGTGCCCCAAGGGACAAGATGTGCGGAGGCGTTTGTGTGTGATGGGACGTTGTGAACTAAGTACGAGAGCTAAAGTATTCAAACCAATGTTAAGTTAAATAGTTTTGTACTGAAGTTCGCTGTAAGTTTTGGTAAGAGGGATCGGGCACTATAGTTTCTGAATCCAATCTTTCATGTTTTTTGGGTTTGTTTTTTTTGTTGTTGTTGTTGTGGGGTTTTTTTTTTTCCTTTTTGTGCGTGTGTTTTGTTAGCTAGGGCCTTTTTGATGTTTTAAATTCTTCTTTGTCTAATTCTTTAGTATCAAGTGTATATCACGCCTTTTCGTTAACTTTTTTCTTCTGTCGTGCGTGTTCGGTTTCAGAAAGCAGTGACACAGAGTTTCGGGATGGCAGAAGTATGGGCATATGGCAAAATACAAAAGAAACACCTGGGTTTTACTGGAAAATTCATCGAGGACGAACTAAAGTTATAAACACTGGCCCGTCAAGAGACGCGACCGGAGACGGTAGTAAACTTTCTCGGTTTCGAAACTTCTCTTATTCACTAATAAATCTTTACATTTACTGAACCGGAAAACTGTATTATGTCATGTGCATGGGGTTTTGATGCTAGTCAGACACTAATGAGTTGATATGAAACTGGTAAAATATCAAACGCCGATGATTGGCTTGTTATGGAAGATAACGAAGGTGCTTTTCTACACCACGAAACGGGCAACACATTCACTTTCTCATTTCTTTTTGAAATAAAGATAAAACAAGAAAAGATCTCTCTCCCGCATAATTTATCTTATGTCACGAATGAAAGTTGAAAATAGCTTTAATCATAAATTATCTTGGACATTGGACAAGAGTATTCTTTTGTATGGAGAGATTCCATGTTAAATAAAGTTCAATCGACCCATCAAAGAGTCAATCAATCAGTGAGTCAATCAATCGATCAATCTATCAATGTCGTTCAATCAATCAGTCAAAAATCTATGCAATCAATCAATTGAGCTATCAATCAATCTGTTAATCAGTCAAGTTAAAACGGTCTTGTACCTGGACTCGACGTTTTAGGCAAGCTTGCACCACGTCATGATCTTCCTGGAGAAAGTGGAGCAAAATAAAACATCTCCAGTAAATCACGGCTAAATGATTGAATTTCATCACCTAGAAAGCTAATGTATATGTCTTTTCATTCAGGTAACTACATCTACGCCGATTCTTCCACACCACGGAAACATAAAGACCAAGCTAAGTTAACGAGTAGAATTCTTAAACCATCTCCCAAAGGTAAACAATTTCTTCATACAGAGACCATAATAATAAGAGACGTTTTTGACCATGTTAGTATTGAATAATGTACCTCATGTAACACGTTTCAGTCATAAGTCAGGAGGGTTGATCTAAACCCATTTAAATCTCCTTGTTAAAATTCAACTTGCACAACCATGCTATCTGGTACATCCAAAAAGGTAGCAGTTGATGATACCAGAAAATGTCTTTGTAACAACATTACTGTCAAAACATTGATAATCATGGTAGGAAGAGGTTTATTATTGATTATACATGTATTTTGAAAAGGGATTGAAATATTGCTCTTTTTATGATTCGAATTTCCTGTTTTCATTTTTATAAACAAGGCCTTTTTTGTTTATAATATGTTTTATTCTCTGTTAGCTCTAAATATGGTCTTCATTTAAATCTTTGTAGTTAATCGGATTTGTCTCAAATTTCTGTACCATATGTTCGGTTCTGCCATGGGAAAGCTTTCAGTGAGGATTCGCCGCAAACAAGGGAAAGAAAAAGAGATATTTGTTGCTGATGGAAATCATGGAGACAAATGGAGAAGGGGGAAAGTGACTCTTAAAAGTTCAGTTCCGTTTCAGGTAGGTGAAGCCGTTATCTACTTTCCAACATGATCAAATTATGCGTGTTTTTGTTATTGCCAGCTGGGACTTTATCGGTAAGATTCTTTAAGTTGGTTCTCATCCTTTCTTGAAAAAAATACAGTTCAAAATTGGCTTTTAAAAAATACAAATGAATATTTTTGAGGAGAACCAAGCGCACTGTAGTCGAAGAAAACATTTTTGGCATCAAAAAACATTGCTCAGAAAAGTAATTCATGTGTTGCAATGGTAACAGTGACTGTTCAAAATAACGCAAAACGACCGTTTAACTTTATACTAGTAGGAGTACTATACTACCAGGGACGGCGGAGCCGAAGGGGCTGTGGGGTCTGTAGCCCCCCACATTTTTCCAAATGTAATGTTGAAACAACTACGCTTTAAAACACTTGTTGTGAAATTTCCCAGAGAAGCACACAAAATCCCGTATTTTTATCTCAAGCCCTCCCCCCCACTCGTAATTCCGCTCCGTCATCCCAGACTACCCCCATTTTATTTCAGTAAAACGTTTCCTATGAAATGATTCATCAAAAGACTGGTTTCGAAATAATAAATATGTTAAAACATCCTTTGGCATTGCAAACGTCCGTAACAGGTGCGCTTTGGAAACCCCACTTGATCTATTACACTTTTTTCCATTTTGGCGATGCTAAAAATGACCATCACTCTCTGTCAACAGTTCTATTTATATCTGCTCAACCCAAGAACTACGTAGTTACTTGGTGCACGTGTAGTATGTCGTAGTTCTAAAATACTTGGTTTAAAACGATTAAATTTTGATTAAAAAAGTGCTGATGAATTCCTTGATGTAAAATTATGGCAAAAACTTTACCGATTCCCCAGTAAAGGAAACCCACCATTCTTCTATCAAACATTAGTCACTACTTTTTCACCACCATCACATTTCAGGTTGTATTTGTCGCTGAGGTTGGATTTCCAAATCACTCAGACATTGCATTGGACAACATTTACTTAGACAGCGGGCCATGCAGTAAGAAAATATTGATTAGTAAAGTGTAATTGAACAACAAATATTTTGCTTGTAGTTGTTAACAATTCTCTTATATTTAATTCCCTGTACAGGTACTATTTATGATATGAATGGCTGTTTTCTAGCTGATACACAGTTAATGCCTGTTTATTTGATGAAACATCGACGCGAATGTGCCATACGATTATATAATCGTATATACCATATCACATCAAATCATGTCGTATCATGTCACATCAGATCATATCATAAATGAGATATCGTATATCATATATCTGATGTAATGTATCGTATATACCATATATATTATATCTGATGTCATGTTATGTCGTGTCAAATCATATCATTTGAATCATATGTGATGTATAAATATATATATCCCTAATCATGTGTCATACTTCTTATGGCATACACGACAAATCACGAACTACTTATCGCAATAGTTCATATCACATGTCAGATATTACATATGACATATTATATGTCACATGTCATATATGGCATGTCACATTCCACATGACACAAATCATCACGTATACCATATTATGTAATACGAAGAAAGAAAGGAAGGAAGGAAAGAAAGGAGAGAGAGAGAGAGAGAGAGAGGGGGGGAGAGGGAGGGTGAGAGAGAGAGAGAAAGAGAGAGAGAGAGAGAGAGAGAGAGAGAGAGAGAGAGAAAGGGAGAGAGAGAGATCAAGTATCTTACATTGTATTCCATGTCACGTCACAATGAATGCTAATTTTCCAACTGTATTTTCAATTCTGTGTTTCTTTCATTTTCTTCAGAATGCCAAGACCGTTACCAAAGCTGCAGTGAATGGGCAGAAAAGGGTGACTGCTCCTCAAATTATCCCTGGATGGCAAAGTACTGCAAGAAAAGTTGCCACACTTGTTGTATGTTAAAAATTGATAAGATTGCATTCAGACATTTATATATTAGCGATTTCTGTAGTTGTTGTCTACCGTGACGTAGAGAAGGAGGAATTTAGGACTTCAAACCCACATTATAACCACCGCAAACCTGAAATAACTGCGCCAGACAGCCATAAAAATTCGAAGTAATTAATGCGATATAGCGAAAATGCTTAGGCTACTTGCACCCTGAGCAACCCTTTCATCTGGTATTATTGGCAGGTTGTATTTTTAATGCTCAATTGTTGGACAATTAGTCTGTCTCCGTTTCTCAATTGCTTTCTTTCACACACTCCCTCCTATTTTGAAGTTCAAGGCTTTTGGGGCTGAAATTAATATCAAAGTAAAGAATAAATCATTATCCTAAAAGTGTCATCTCACCTTTTCTTGTTTCGGATTGTGTTCTATCTGTTACTCCAAAAAGAGACCAACGGTACCTTCCACTTTTTTATTTACTTTCTGCAGACTGTGCTAACAGGTTTCCTAATGAAGAACAGTGCAACCATTGGGCTGAGAGTGGATATTGTTTGACTCATAGTCCTTGGATGTCAGCGAATTGTCGTCGAAGCTGTAGATTATGTAGTGAGTTATCGTCTTCTTTTACTTCTTTTTGTTCTTTTTCTACTACTCTTTTTTTCTTCTTTTCTTTTTCTTGTCTTCTTTTGTCTTCTTTTGTCTTCTTTTTTATCTTTTACTATTTTTTTTCTTCTTGTCATTCTAGTTCTCGTTGTCATTCTCGTTCCCGCATGTTCTCGTTCTCGTGTTCGTATTCTCGTTCTCGTTTCCGTTCTTGCTCCCATTCACGTTGTCGTTCTCGTTCTTTTTCTCGTTCGTGGTCACCGTGGTGAGGTACATACTCAGTGGAAACCGATACTGAAGCTAACCTTGCATTTTCACAAAATTAACTTTCAGACTGTAACGACAAATATGAATTTGAAAAATGTCATGCCCTTGTGAAGAGTGGTGAATGTGAAATGAATGCAGCATCAATGGCGAAAAACTGTAAACTTAGTTGCGGTTTTTGTGGTGAGAATTTATACTACTATTACAAGAACCACGAAACGACAAAAAACGCAAAAAAACAAATCACCAGTTTCAAAAACTGGACGAAATATTTAAACACAATACTACGTCATGGAGAAGCCATCTTTCGAAGTAATTCCATGACTTGAGGGAAATTAACGATTAAATTGTCTGCTCACTCATGAGGGAAATTTATTAAACGTCACAGAAATTCCTTTGTAACATGAGCAGAGAAAGAAATTGGTGACTTAAATCTTTCCCAGCAGGAAGTCTCCCCTTGACGAGTAAAATCGTCTGGCTTTAGCCAGAGTAAAATAATAGAAGACTGAGCTGGCCGAGAAAGAGCTACAGGTTCTCAAAGAGTAATGGAATTCGAGGTGATCATGATTTTATTTTAAGTTTACCATATTATTGAAAACTAATTCTCTTAGAAACTATTGCCATTTTAATCTCTCCGAACATTTGTCAAAGCTGGATCTTCTTTTAGATTGTAAAGACATTGCGGACCGCATGAGGTGTCATATTTGGTCCAAGGATGGGGAATGTGAAAGGAATCCAAAATATATGTCGTCGAACTGCCGGCTGAGCTGTGGACTGTGCAGTGAGAAAACTTTCTATTTTTAATTAATTATATAAGGGCTCTTAATACGCACGATCTCAAGCTATTCTCTCAGAAAAACTTTCTAAGTCACTGACGGGAATCGAACCCGTAACCTTCTGATTGCCAGTGAGATGCTCTAACCATTGAGCTACACAAACTCAGATGGTGAGCGAAGGTTAAATTTCTGTACTGGTTCGTATAGATGGTAGACATTTGTACTGCCAGTCTGCAAGTCTCGATATGTCTTCTATTATTTTTGTGTTAATCAATGATGTGATTGTGGTAGCTTGGTAATTATATTCTTAATACGCACGCTCTCAAGCTGTTCTCTCAGAAAAACTTTCGGAGTCCCTGACGGGAATCGAACCCGTAACCTTCAGTTCAGACTCACCATCTGAGTTTGTGTAGCTCAATGGTTAGAGCATCTCACCGGCGATCAGAAGGTTACGGGTTCGATTCCTGTCAGGGACTCGGAAAGTTCTTCTGAGAGAATAGCTTGAGAGCGTGCGTATTAAGAACATTATAACTACCAAGCTACCACAATTACATTATATAAGGGCTGTTTACCTTGAAAAAGGTGATTCAGCGTAAAATTTCAGTTTATCCACCCGAGAGGGGGTGCCGAGAGCTGATATATATCTCTTAACAACCTCGGTTGAGGTATATAACCCACTAGTATCAAAATGGTTTACGCCACATTAACGAATTATTTCTCGCATGAAACAGTACAACTTGGGATAGATCATCCAGTCATTTGCTTTCCAACTATTCTGAGTTTTCAAAGCTTGTCTAACCTTATGAGTTTAAATTCCAAATACATAATTAAAATTTGCTTTTGCAATAAAATTGAATAATTAAGTTATCAAAATAACAGATAACATCACAACCAGTTCAATGCGCGTATAGATGTAAGGACCCTATTCACAGACGCGCCCACAGTTTTCTTTTTTTGTTTGCGACGAAGATGGGGAAAAAAACCCACGCGATGTAGCACATCTGCTGTTCATAAACCGAATTTCTTTTCAAGTCTTGTTTCTTCGCAGATTGCCGGGACACGAACCGATTAAAATGTAAAATGTGGGCTTCAAATGGGGAATGCTCGAAGAATTGGAGATGGATGTCTGTGTACTGCACGTTGAGTTGCGGAAATTGTAGTAAGTAGAGATATAACGTTTTTTGATTCGAAATGCATTGAAGACCATTTACACGATATGATAGCAGTGGCGTAACGCAACTACTGGGGGTCCTTAGGACATTTCCGTTCGGGGCCCCCCCCGTCACCACCCTCAGTATCGACGTAATTTGAAGACTTTAATCTCAATTGTTTTTACAGATTCATCGGGGGCCCCCTTAGAGGTCAGGGGCCCTTAGGAGTTGCTCTAACCCTAACCATAGTCCGTTACGCCACTGTATGATAGTCGATCGAATATGATTATTCTGGTGTAGATGATTTAGTTACTAAGAGTTCCCAGGAAGTACTACAACATTTCAATAAAATCAAATAAATAACATGAAATTAAATTGTGAAACATCAATTCAATATCAACAATTAAATGAATATTTAATATGAATTATAATAATGTTGAACTGTTTAAAATATTTGCAAGTTGTTGTAGTTTAATATTACTCAAAATCTTTGGAATCTTTAATATCTGTGTGAATTAATGTCAAGTAGTGTATTGTGAAATTTAATTACCACATGAATATGGAAACTGTAAACCTTCAGTCGTAGAACCCACAACAGCTCGTTGCGGAATTCTTTCACAATTTCGTTTGCTGTTAACCATTTTCTCGTTTTTTGATTTCTTTTAAGAATGTCATGACAACAACGTGGAATGTAAGGCATGGGCAAAACAAGACGAGTGTAAAAGAAATCCTTCTTACATGAATGTTTACTGTAGGAAGAGTTGTGGAAAGTGCTGACAAGAACAGCAATAGATCAACTTATCTGGACTATGGTTAAATGAATGGAGAAAAGACCTGCCTAGATCCTGAAAAGATGAGATGAAATTTTGAGAGCGAACTGAAGTTTCCTTTTGTGGCACATATTGGGGGTGCTGGTGGCACAGTGGTAGTACACGTGTCTCTCGCCACTGTGTCTAGGGTTCGATTCCTGGACCATGCAGTTATCTGATTAAGATTGCCTTGGTCACGTGCAAGAAGAGTGTTGTTCAGCGTGACTCTATTAAGCATCGCAGGTTTTCTTCGGGTACTCTGGTTTTCTTCTCTGGTAACACTGGACCCATGAGAGGTGGCCCAAAGACCCTTTATCGAAAACTTCAGTATTTCAAGATATGAACAATTTATTAAAGTCGGACAAACATACAGAAGACCCAAGGAAGTTGTCATTTTTGACTCTTTTGAGTTGCTCAGAGCTCTGTTCTTTCGACTTGACTGTTTTCATCCGCTTAAGTTGTTATTACCATTCATACTAACATAGATATACTGGAGAAATTTAAATTGTGAAAATGCCATTGAGAAATTTCCTACTAACCAGCTGTTCAAGAACGTGAACCGACTTTTTCCTCGTGAGAAGAGTGTTTCGTCCAATAGTGGACTTTGCTAATGCCCATCTCTTAGTGTATCATGGGTGGATTCAATTCCACATTGGGACTAAAAACGGCAAAAATTATATTTTGAAATTATGCACCCGAAGTGTCCGTTTGTCTCTTGAGTGGACTGGATCCAACCATGATCCAGTGTGAGCTCGGCATTAGCAAAGTGGTCAATTAAGTGTATGAAACCACTTTTTCATTGCTATTTCATAGATGGAGAAAATCTTCGTGCATTAAAAATAACCAGATTACAGCATTCCGTCCCACATTAATAATCAAATAGCAAAACTGCATCTCACAAAATTGAACGAATCATTCATGAATTTGATCGATCGAGGGCTACTCCAGCTCTTATGTTTCAGTAAGAGTAAAAAGCTTTATTGTCTCTGCTATTGTCTCGTTTTTCAACAAACTTTTCGATATCTTGATGTCAGATCAATACTCCTCAACCCCAATTTCTAATTCCTATCAACGATAGCTCGGACTTGGGGCTGTCGGTAAAATCTATCCTGGAATTACAACCGACGAAAGTCCTGTTAGTGGGGAGTTATTCCCGTTACGACATTACAAAAAGGGCAGTATTCACCAGCAAGCACTATTGGCATGATTAAAATGCGTTCTCAGTTGTCATTTGAAGTTCAGATGGGGCCTTGTACAAACCGATTCACCCGAGGCCACGCCCACCGTCACTGACCCAGTTAGATTTAGTTGCTCAGCATTAGAGCTAAGGCGGATGGGAACTAATCCTCATGCGCAGGTTACAAAGCGTGTTGATCTATTTTTATTTCTACTATTTCCTGAAGCTTGGTTATGCAGAATACTGACTTTCAAATGACCACCAAACAATATTTTTGATTGAGGGCTCAATTCCCCTAGAAATGGGCATGTACCCTGGGGAAAATTTAGGCAATGTAACCCGCATTAAAATGGCTCAGTGGCAATCCAAGTTGTTTAATCTAAATATCTTGTGACAAGGCAGGAAGATTTTTGGCTCTTTTAGGTACATACTGTATCATTAAGAGTACTATGGGCAATTGGGACCCAGGCTACATGGCAATCCCGCCAGATTCGCTCCCTGGGTCACGTGCTGAATTTTTTTTTCACAGTTTACCGCGAAATTCGAAGTCCATTTGAACAAGACCAATAATTGTGGCAACGGTCCAAGGACGTAAGTGAAGTTTACAGAAGTTCAACGACGCACTGCACGTTTTTTTTAGCTACCAAGATGGAAAATAGTGTATTTAAGTGAACCTGGACAACGAAATTACATGTGCTTAAGTTTAAAAGACCAAATATCCATGAATGGGACAACATGACGTGGAAGAATTGACAGCAAACATCGAAATGGCGAAGCAGCCATTTTCCTCTGTAACCGTCCGTGAGTATTCATTTTTAACACACCTTGAGATGCTACTCTGACTGTAACACCTCCACTAAACTGGGCGCTAATGGAGTTTCGCACCTCAACCATATAAATGCAAGTAATGTTTGTAAATTACATGTCATTCGACAGTATATTACCTGGAAATTACAGTGACACCATGATACCAACCATTCACTGCAAACATGATGCATTATAGCCTTAAAGAACATCCCTGTTACTTGGTACCATGTTTGAACGTTTCTTTGAACTTCTTCGAAAATGTGTGTAAACCCAAAAGTTAGATTAGTGTTAGCGTTAGGATTAGGGTTAGGGTTTATATACATTTTTGGAGCTTTTAAAGAGCGAAGAAACAATGGAGAGGGACTATACTTAAATTGTAGATAAATCCATAAACTTTACGGTCTTGAGCCCTCGGTTCATTGTTGACTCTCACGAACTGTAATGTGTCTGTTTATTTGTCTATAATGCCTTATGTTTGGAGTAAATTCTTGATATTATTGTATCACTGTAATCTCCAGGTAAGAAGCTGTCGACTGATATGTGATTTACTTCCATTACTTGCATTTATATGGTTGAGGTGCGAAACTGGATTAGCACCACTAAGCTGCACATGTTTAAAAGTAGTTATTTTTCATAAGAACCTTAATCGCCGTCAAAGGTATTTCGACGTTCATTTTCATTGTGTATTTGTTGGTTTGCAATTACTGAAAGCCATATTTCGCTAAATTCTGAAGATGAAGAGTAGTCGTGTTGATGCAACTCCAAAATACTCTTTAGTTTCTGACTATATATTTATATTTAATATACATCTAATACATCTATCAGATATATTATTCTCATTGAAATATAGACCTGATATATATACTTAAACAGCTGATGTATAAATTTGCCTTCAATAGATGGCCATCTTGGCTTCAAACATATTCTCGTGTTAACTTTCTTGTTACAGTATTCACTATGCACACCATATTCACTCCATAATAGGATAGCCCCACCTGGCCCAAATGGACATGTAATATTTAAAGGTATTTTTCATGTGAAAAGTCAGATACATTTCATGTATGCTTATGTGCATATGTGTGTACTTTATTTGTATATGTGTGTATACTATATATGTGAATTAATCTAATTTTTCTTTAATTATTCATTTTAAGTCATATCTGTCCAAAATAACCAGGCATTCAGGATTTTTGTAAAGGGGAGGCTGGAATGTTAAGTCAGCCTCCACTTAGGGGCTCTGGCAGTGTGCTCCCCCCGGAATGTTATATAATTTTAAAGTCTCTACAAGACCAATTCCAGCATTATGAGTTCACAGTCCTTATACTCAAGACACACTAGAAAGGTGATCAAGAATTATTACATTTCATGGTCGTCTGCTAGAGCCATTGTATCCTCTAAATTGTTTGCTTTTAGTTTTCTTTTTTTTTTTTTTCATGGACACAAATAGAAATCAATGTGGGTTGATGAACATAGTTCAACACTTTAAGCTGACAAATGTTGTTCAGCAAATGTTAAAAATGGTGTGTTATGACCATAAGAATGGTAGGGTAGGTGTGTGCTACTGCCTTAAAAAACCCTGGAATTTTGCAAGAACATTGCCTTTTGTATAAATGAATATGCAGAATTGCCCAAACAGTTATTCCAGATTCTTGTATTTTGCATTCAATAGGAATTTTGACTTTTGATCTTGCAGTTGAACTGTTTAAAGCTGGGCTGATTTGCTTGTCTGTGTAGCAGTGCTAGTAATAAAATAGCTTTGCAGACTTGCAGTATGTTCACTTAAGTTGAGAGGGTAACCAGGTACTAATGTTAGGTATAGCATTAACCCTATTAGCATACCATCATCAAAATCACTATTTCTGGCTGCAATTTTGGATGTTTTTTAGCAAGGATTTACGCTGTTATTTTTTCAAACTTAATGAAATATTGTAAGGGAAGCATTTGCCTCTTGAAGGGGCTTATACCCAAGACAACATGGTGATAATACAGTAATTGTTAGTATTGTTGTAATATGGCAATAATAATTGCCAAAAAAATCAATAACAATAAATTATACCATTTTGATTGCTATTTCAAGTTCAATCAGCGGAAACAGACAGCTACAATCCTGGAATAATTAATTGGGACATCTAAGCATCTAAAAGCTTAATTCTTTCTTTCTTTGATTGCCTGAAGCAAGTACTATTTCCCCCTCCTCCCCACCCCGCTCCAACCAATTTTGATCCACAGGAAAAAACTTCTGAGCTTTGGTCAACAAAATTTCGGACACAACCTTGGTCCATGGGGGAAAGGGAGGCCACATAAAGTGCTCGTAGTTTGAAGTCATGTGACTGCACTGCGTTCCAATGTAATCATTCTACGACTGTAGTCATGAATTGTGCAAAGTTTTGCCAATGATTTACCAAACGGAAATCTTAAGTAATAAACATGTTGTTTATGGTGAAATATACAAAACACGAAAGGTTTCAAAGATGTTTTGGTATTTAGGATAACGTCTATTGGCTACTTGTCCTTGGTGGTACCGTAATTCAAATACGTGTATGTATGTTTATGTGCAAAACGTTCATTTCGAACACTTTTAGGGGGGAGAAGGGACGAACAGGTTATGTACCGCTCCTGCTGCAGGAGGTCTACTGGCCGGCATAAAAAGCCCAAGTGTGCCAGGAGTAGTCCCAGGGAAGTCGATACCTTCACGTGGTTCCCCCTGTTTTCACTGAAATCGACTACCGAAAAGCGGATTGGTGGCGCTATAACCACCACCCAACTATGGGTTAAATAGTATCAGTACGAGAGATAACCATGGCGGATGACTTATGGCGGCGATCGTGCATTCTGCTTCTCTTTTTTTTTCCTTTTTGAGGAGTAGTCCAACAATGGCGGCCTTTGTCCTTTCGATGGTTAAGTCAGCACTCACCTCGAGCACATCACTAGTCTTCACGGTCTTCAATCTTCTCGCGGTGGTTTTTCTGGTAAACTAGCCATGGAAGGGCGCATTGATATCCCACCTGCATTTTTTTGATGTCTTCTTTGTTGCTGCTGTTTTTGTCGCATAATACTTATGATGAGGCAGACAGTGTACCCCTACATCGCGTGCATTAGATTGTAAGCCTTACGGCAATGGGTTACGCTGGGAAGCATTAGCGCCAGCTTGTGCGTTAAATTGCAGCAGCAGCATGTCTAAAGCCGCTCATCATGGCGGCATCCACCCGTGGTGTGTTGGTATATTTACAACTTTTGATGGTACACAAGACTTTTTCGACATCATGTAAACATTTACAAGAGATGGATAATGCGTCCAAACAAATAGTCCCTCTGGTAGTTAGTGTGTCTTGTATAAATACGGGATTAACCATGAGACACACCGATGACGAGTTTCATAGTTTGTGTCGCATTTATTAGACTTCTCTAACGAAGAGTGAATTTTATGCATGTCAGTTATATACTCCGTCAGCTCCACTATTAATACACGTAGACAAATTATCTGTCCAGAAGAACTATTGATACTAGTTCGTCTGGTTGCTTGTATTTATACGTAGACGAAATGTCAGACGAACTAAAAACGATGCTCAAAGCTCGTCCACATAGATTATCTGTCCCTAGTAAAAATTCAGCCAATGAACTTTCATTGCCAGTATACGGTTTTCTTAGCTACTTGTAGAACAAGACCCTTGTTGGGACAGAAAAACTCTATAGAGGCCCAAAATGAGAGTTCACCGTTAAAAACACTGGCTGCATCACCGAGCTAAATTCTCGAGTGATTCCATCTTACAATGCTTTCATGTCAATGTAAAACAAAATCGGTAAATTGGACTCCTTACGACTAAAACGTCTCTATCCATGAGTATTTTTGGACTAGTTTGTAAGCTTGGCACGGTACGGCTTGGGTCTATAACGCTGTGTCGTGCTGTGATTCTCTGCCTGTAATCCCCCGAAATCAAGAAGCAGAGAATGACATGTCGCTATGGTACAGCTTAACTCAAATCAGTTTATAAACTGAGCTTTAGCCATGCGGCGTGGCAAAACAAGTCGGTTTATAACCTGTGCCAACTGGGACCCTGCCTATTTTTCATTCCTGAGACTGAACGCTTTGGGTTCACTCACTCCCATGGTGCACCCCGCTTATCATAGAGTTCCTCTTGCCAAACACAAGTGTCTCGCCGTCATTTTGCTCTTACGCTCCCTACTCCTACCCCGATGAGAACAAGAATCCTACGTCATTCTGGATGAGGTAATGGCAACTATCAACCAAGACTGCAGTCTTTATCGCGGAAGAGTGCAGAGCGGCTTCACTGGGTAAGGTGAAACGAGCAACCGCTGGTGGAACACTACGGGGTGTACTTTTAGTAACCTTACGTGTGATCTCTACATAATTATTTGGTATATGAATATACAGGTGGATCTTTATTTTGTCTATATTTAGATGTATTTAGACCTAGTTAGACATAACTAGACCTTGAGCTCCTGAGACCTACTTCGATCGACGTAAGTTTGTTGGGACCAACTCAGACCTCTTTCGACCTCCAGACTTTCCTTAGTCATCAGATCTACTTAGACGCACTTAGACCTAACCTGATCCTAAACCCACCTAGACATACTGAGAACTACTCAAAAAGAAGAAAAGTGGAGTGCAGCGTAGGTCGAAGTGAACGACGTGTTTAAAAAGCTATAAGGGTGGAGTGAAGGCCCTTAGTTGGAGTGAAGCCTCGGAACCTTAAGTTTAGGCGGCTAGCTCGGACCGTCCTTGGCTTCCTTTAACCTATTCAGAGAGACGTAATCTATTAAGCTTGAACTCATAGCTACTTGGACGTACTTTGATCTTCTTAGACCTGCCGTACACTTACCTTGGACCTAAAACGGAATGCTGCATAGGCAGATCTGAACCGACGCTGAGAAAGTTTAAATGTACTTATTTAAGAAAAAGAGAGAGACCAGGGTAGTGAAGTAGCTGTTACCATTTCTCGTTCTTGGTAGAGTACCACCGTAAGTCTCTTACTTTATACCTACTGCATGCCTGCGTTAACCTCAGACCTGCTTAGATCTTCGTTGACTTACTCAGACCTACATAAATTGCCTTAGACCTACTTAGTCCTGCCTAAACCGTGTTAGACTTACTTAGATTGACTTACATCTACTGGGTCATCTAGCTGAAACAAACCTGCTTGAACTTACTAATACTCAAACTTCTTTGCACTTATTCAGAACTACCAAGATCTAATTTTGGCCTACAAATGAGAAGACCGTTCGATCTTGAACATGTTTAGAGCTACTCGGACCTTGTCAGATGAACTTACGTAGGGGTAGGCCAGGAATTCCCAGAAGCAGAGGCTAACGTCCTCGAGAGTGGGGCTAATCCAGAGGTGGCGGGATCACACCGCGTTTATAGTGTACTTATTTGAAAGTGAAGAACGTATTTTCCCGAAGAATAATCACAACAACTGACTAGAAACAGTTAACTTTTTGATTTGATATGAAGAGAGGAGTATTATCTTCCTTAGTTAAATCAACTTTTCATAATTTCTACAATATGCAGATGTGTTATCATCAGTGTAATTCTCTGATAAGGGGGTTGTATCCCCGTCTTACGCCACCCCTGCATGTACTTAAATTACTTTAGACCTATCTACATCTCTTCACCCAACTGAATTTCTTACACTTACCTTGAGATCATTAAATCTATTCTATCTGGACTTATTTAGTACTTACGTAGATTGTCCTAGACGTACTCCGACCTGTTCAAGCCAATCAACAAACTCAAACTGAAGATATTGCTTGAATTTGCTTACAGCTATCGAGATCTACTTCGATTTACTCCGACTGAACCACCTTGACCTGGTTCTGACATATTGTAGGCCTACGTTAACCACCTAACAAATACCTAAGCTATTCAGACCTGACATCTACTTCCACCAACCTTGACTTTGACCTAACTAGACATAGCTAGAGCTGGTGACTTTTAAGAGTACTTTAGAGTCCTTAGAGTCTTGGACCGACTTAGACCATTTCAAACATTTTCAGACTTTGGCAGACCTCCCGTAACCATCTCGGATACACGCTTACGTTGGCAGGCCGTAGCTTTGCCACTTATTGGAGTGATGCAAGGGCGAAATGTCCAAGGCGAGAAATTTCACCATAAAATAAAGAGATTAACTCATGGTTTTTCACGATTTTTCCACCCATCCGAAGTATTCAAAATAAGTTTAAAATATGAGATTTTAGGCGTTCTAATTTAGTTTTTCACTTATTTGAGTGATTTTACAATACAATTTTGTTGAAATTTCGTAGTCGAAAATCTCACCAAAAAGTGAAGGGGTTAACCCATGGTTTTTGACGATTTTTCGACCAATTTCAAACTTTCGAAATAAGCTGAAGAGGTGACAGTTTAGGCCAAATCATCTAGTTTGGTACTGATTACAGTCGTTTTAGCTTAAAATTCGAAGAGATTTTTGAGGTCGAAATTTTCTCCAAAAAGTAAAGGGGTTAACCCATAGTTTTTGAGGATCTTTCGACCCATTTCAAGCGTTCAAAGTTAGATTAAGACTAAATTCTTTGAGTTCTTTTAGAGGTTAACTTGATTTTTGTGAGCGGACATTAGATAGATAGAGAGATAGATGTTTTATTTGGTAAAACTTGCAGCCATAGGCTGAACTATGTTTACATTACAAAATGCATTCACTTCTACGTTACACCAGTTCTACAATTTACCTGGAACTAACGGAAGTTTAGAAACGATAGGTAAAAAATTACTCTAATGGACCATTTTTGGAGGGGTCGATTCTAATGTTAAGTGTTATTCAATCTAAAATACTAAAATTGATTAAGATTTTAATGCATTTGCGATAAAAAAACTGTTTTTGAAACGGTTTATTCTAAAGTTTACATTAAACTTATGTTTGGTCCTAAGATCGGTAGCATAGGTGTTTCGAGGAGGGAGAAATTCGTGAAGTTTGTGGTTTTCGTCACTCATGATATCCAGGAAAAGATTATTCGTTATCTTTTCTCTTCTGGTACTGAGGTGTTGGAAGCCAGTAAATATCAGCGCATCTGCATATGAGGTTCAGGGGTAGATTATTTTCAACGCTCTTTTTTGAATCATTTCCAGGTCATTGGGTAGGTAGTTGGACAGGCTGTTGTGAAAGACCGGGCATGCATATTGCAAGATTGGTCTAATACATGTGCTGCAAAATACAATTAATTCCTTAATCCCAACTTTGGCTCGTTTGAGTTGTGACAAAAAGTACAATCGCTTTCTTGCTTTCACGATGGTTTGATAAATGTGATTGTTCCATTTTAAATTGTTGGAAACGGTTAATCTGAGGATTTTTGCACACGGAACCACCTCCAAAGGAGTATCGTTCACAATAACTGGGTCGAAAGTAGCACTTGGTTCACCAAAGCCAATACGTAATTCTTTGCATTTCTTTTGATTCAATTGAAATTTTAATTCAGAGATTTGGGTTAATAGATCATTAACTGTGGTCTGGATTCTGCTTTCGCTGCATTTGCTGACTAATTCATCAACAGTTGTGCCATCTACGAACTTCCACATGTCACCACAAGAGACTGTTAGTTTATCGATCATTATTAAATATAGCCATGGGCCTAATTTTGTACCCTGTGGAACTCCGGCGGGAACTTCAGCCCAATCCGAGTAATCCTCTTGGTTCAGCTTTACACTTTGTTTTCTACATGTGAGAAAATCTGTAATCCAGTTGACAACCCAATGCGGTAAATTATATGTATGGAGTTTGGTAACCAATAAGCCATGATCTATCAGGTCAAAAGCCTTTTTAATGTCAAGTAAGATGACTCTGACCGTAGCACCAGTTCCATCTGTAGAGCCATTCCAAGAGTGTAACATACTTAAAAGTGCAAACGTCGGGCTAGATTTTGGAATTGTGCCAAATTGATTAGGGTCAATTCTTTGGAGTACAGTTGGTTTAATGTATTCTACTATATAATCCTCTGCTATTTTGGAAATGATGGGTGTTAAGGATATTGGTCGTAGATGTTTATTTACTTCTCGAACGGGTTTTTGTTTCGGAATCGGAACGATATCCGTGTGTTTCCATATCGAAGGGAGACGCGCTTCTTTATAGGATAGATTCAATATGTCTGAGATAGGTGATGCTAAAATATCAGCGTTTTCCTTCAATACCCAAGCTGGAATGCCGTCTGGGCCACTAGCTTTGTTTGGGTTTAAGCTTACCAGGTGTTTAAAGACAGAGAACTCGGACGTGCAAAAGGATTGGTTTGTTAGTTGGGAATTCTCAATAGTGTCTTGATTGGTAAAACAAGATGGCAATGGGTCGAAGACTTTCATTGGCTCGAGGAAGGTTAGATAATGCAGTTATGTAAGATATAAAATTTAGGCAATGTAACCCGCATTAAAATGGCTCAGTGGCAATCCAAGTTGTTTAATTTAAATATCTTGTGACAAGGCCGGGAGATTTTTGGCTCTTTTAGGTACATACCGTATCATTAAAAGTACTGTTCTATGGGCAATTGGGACCCAGGCTACATGGCAATCCCTCCAGATTCGCTCCTAGGTCACGTGCTTAATTTTTTTTGCACAGTTTACCGCGAAATTCGAAGTCCATTTGAACAAGACCAATAATTGTGGCAACGGTGCAAGGACGTAAGTGAAGTTTACAGAAGTTCAACGACGCACTGCACGTTTTTTTTAGCTACCAAGATGGAAAATAGAGTATTTAAGTGAACCTGGACAACGAAATTACATGTGCTTAAGTTTAAAAGACCAAATATCCATGAATGGGACACCATGACGTGGAAGAAGTGACAGCAAACATCGAAATGGCGAAGCAGCCATTTTCCTCTGTAACCGTCCGTGAGTATTCATTTTTAACACATTTTGAGATGCTACTCTGACTGTAACACTTCTACTAAACTGGGCGCTAATGGAGTTTCGCACCTCAACCATATAAATGCAAGTAATGTTTGTAAATTACATGTCATTCGACAGTATATTACCTGGAAATTACAGTGACACCATGATACCAACCATTCACTGCAAACATGATGCATTATTGCCTTAAAGAACATCCCTGTTACTTGGTACCATGTTTGAACGTTTCTTTGAACTTCTTCGAAAATGTGTGTAAACCCAAAAGTTAGATTAGTGTTAGCGTTAGGATTAGGGTTAGGGTTTATATACATTTTTGGAGCTTTTAAAGAGCGAAGAAACAATGGAGAGGGACTATACTTAAATTGTAGATAAATCCATAAACTTTACGGTCTTGAGCCCTCGGTTCATTGTTGACTCTCACGAACTGTAATGTGTCTGTTTATTTGTCTATAATGCCTTATGTTTGGAGTAAATTCTTGATATTATTGTATCACTGTAATCTCCAGGTAAGAAGCTGTCGACTGATATGTGATCTACTTCCATTACTTGCATTTATATGGTTGAGGTGCGAAACTGGATTAGCACCACTAAGCTGCACATGTTTAAAAGTAGTTATTTTTCACAAGAACCTTAGGGGCTGCAGAGGGGGAGAGGCTGGGGGGCTTTAGCCCCCCCACTTTTTATCCTAAGAAAAATAATTTAATCTTCAGAAAATGGAATTTGCCACCAAAAAAAAAATCTAAATGTTAATAGATTGCATGTATAAACTGCTAATTTTAAAATGTAGTCCAAAGCATCGCAAAAATTTAAACAATCCCAAACCAATGGTGGTCAAAACCATTGTGCCCCTCCAACCCTTTTGAAACTGCAAAAAGTGCCCTTTTCAAGCATGAAAAGTGCCCCTATTAAAAAGAAATGCCTTTTTATAACAAAGTGTAGTGCATCAGTTTATGCCCTCTTATTTGGGTCTACAGATTAAAAGATACATAAGAATATGGAAAAACAAAACACATTGAACAACATCAGTTTTGGTCTGTTAGTCTAGCCAAGAAACTAGAGCTTTTCCTGTTGCATCATGTGTCCAAAAATCCCGAAGTAGCATCATGAATTAATTAAATGATAGAATCGGTAAAGCTAGTGACATTGCACAAAGACATTTTAGTTGAGGATTTTCAGCTTTACTAAAATACAAATCTTGGTTTGTGCTGAGAACCATACATATTGCGTTTGCATTTAATTATTTTGTATTATATACTACATTTATACTTGTTACATTTCATGATTTGCTTATCAAACCAAATATTATGATGGTTGTGATAATAATTATTTGTTAATTAAAACATCTCTTAAAATGCAAGAAGTATTGTTTTAGTGCTTTAGCAATTTTATTTACATGACCATACGCCCTTTGACTCCCTAAAAATTTTCGCACAAATTGAAAGACATCCGTTCATTTCCTTTAGGCCCCCCCTCCACTTAAAAAGCCACTTTGCTGGCCCTGCCTTAATCATCGTCAAAGGTATTTCAACATTTATACTTGGTGTATTTGTTGGTTTGCAATTACTGAAAGCCATATTTTGCTAAATTCAGAAGATAAAGAGTAGCTGTGTTGATGCAACTCCAAAATACTCTTTAGTTTCTAACCATATGTTTATATTTAATATACACCTAATATATATATCACATATTATACTCATTGAAATATAAAACTGATTTATACACTTACAAAACTGATGTATAAATTTGCCTTCAATGGATGGTCATCTTGGCTTCAAACATATTCTCGTGTTAACTTGCTTGTTACAGTATTCGCTATGTACACCATATTCACTCCATAATAGGGTAGCCCCACCCAGCCCAAATGGACATGTAACATTTAAAGGTATTTTTCACATCAAAAGTCAGGTACATTTCGTGTATGCTTATGTGCGTATGTGCGTACTTTATTTGTACATGTGTGTACACTATATATGTGAATTAAAATGAATAATTAAAAAACATTTAGATTAAGTCATATCAGTACAAAATAACCAGGTATTCAGGATTCTTGTAAAGGGGAGGCTAGAATGTTAAATCACCCTCCACTTAGGGGCTCTAGGAGCATGCTTCTCTAGGAATGTTTTATATTTTTGAGTCTCTATAGGACCAATTCCAGAATTACAAGTTGACAGTCCTTATACTCAAGACATACTAGAAAGGTGATAAAGAATTATTGCATTCCACAGTTGTCTGCCAGAGCCATTGTGCCCTCTATGCAGTTTGCTTTTAGTTTTAAGTTTGTTTTTTTTTCCTGGATCCAAATAAAAATCATTTTGTGACTGCTAAGGGAAGGACTTAAGTCCCCCTTGGGTTTACCACCCATAGGAAAGTGCTAAATTCGTGTCCAGAATCCTTCTATCACATTCACGTTTGTTTTACCAGTAATGGTAATACAGTACCTATATCAGAATGTCCCTTATGGCCAGCACCAAAGAAGAGGACATATAAAGTTGTTGTTCAACTGGAATATTTCAGGTATATGATATGTTTATATTACCCTGACATTACCCTCATATCAAACTTAGGTCACCCTGAGGATGATTCTGAAATGTGTGCACATTTTCATGGATAAGTGTTAAGTTGTCTTAAGAATTTCTTGTACACTTGTTATGGATTGAATGAACATATTGTTTCCAGTTGTGCCATGTGAGTCAATGGCAAGATGCTAGTTTGAATTCTCAAGTCAACTCAATGTGTAGTGTACAGGAACATGTAAGTTAATCACAACATCTCTTCATGTCATCCATAGAATTAATATTTTCTATTTCTTGACCAAGCACGAGGTCTGTACTAGTGAAATATGGGACCAATAATTTTAAGTACAGGCCACGACAAGTGCAGCAAGTCAATGTCCGTGCAAAAACTGAGGTCCAATATTTCACTAGTACAGACCAAACAAGTGAGGTGAATAAGTAGTTTATTATATGGCTTTACTGAAATATAATTGACAAGTACAAAGTTACAGAACATCAAAAACTGAGGTCTAATATTTCATTAGTACAGACCAAACAAGTGGGGTGAATAAGTAGTTTATTATGTGGCTTTACTGAAATATAATTGACAAGTACAAAGTTACAGAACATCAAATAAAAACTTGCAGTTCTGTCATCATTTCATATAAAATTTCTTCACCAACTTCACTCTGTATGGTTACTATTCCTTTTCTGATTGTAATACGCTTTCACTTCATATGGTGTCAAAAATTTTAATTTTTATTTAATGCAGGCAAGGCTTTTTTAAATATTTCTGCTGAGTTGTACTATACAGAAAATATCTGACCATTTATGAACCAATCAAATTGCAAGATTTCCATATTCAAACTGCTTGCTGCCACAGCTATGTGCTAAATACATATATTAGTAAGCTGCTATTAATGATTGTTTATTTGCTTGATCTTTTCATTTGCTACAAATGAGTTGATGCAATAGCACACCAACCACACCCATTAACAGGTTTGCCATTGTCAAGCTCATAGAGTAGGCTAAGAGGCTTACAAATTATGGCCACTATTCATGTTGATAGTTATGGGACCAACTCTCAGGGTAATAGGAAATGATATAATTGTATCTTGTTCTTATGATAAACCAACAGTTTTTATGCAGATTTTTGTTGTAAAAAAGAGGGTACACATTGTGTTTGCTATGTGACACATGGTTCAATGTATGTTGATGAACGTAGTTCAACATTTTAAGTTGACAAATGTTGTTCAACAAATGTTAAACAGTTTGTTATGACCTTAAATAAGAATGGTAGGGTAGGCTAATTGATATACATACAGAAAAATTTCAGATGAGGTACTAAAGTTCTCTTGCTTGCCATCATACCATATGCTTCAAAAACCCTGGAATTTTGGAAGAACATTGTCTTTTGTATAAATGAAAATCCAGGATTGCCCAAACAGTTTTCCCAAATTCCAGACTCTTGTATTTTGCATTCAATAGGAATTTTAACTTGATCTTGCAGTTGAACTGTTTAAAGCTGGGCTGATTTGCTTGTCTGTGTAGCAGTGCTAGTAATAAAATAGCTTTGCAGACTTGAAGTATGTTCACTCATGTTGAGAGGGTAACCAGGCACTAATGTTGGGGATGGTATTAACCCTATTAGCATACCATCATCAAAATCACGATTTCTGGCTGCAATTTTGGATGTTTTTTTAGCAAGGAATTACCCTGTTATTTTTTCAAACTTAATGAAATATTGTAAGGGAAGCATTTGCCTCTTGAAGGGGCTTATACCCAAGACAACATGGTGATAATACAGTAATTGTTAGTATTGTTTTAATATGGTAACAGTAATTGCAAGAAAAATCAATAACAATAAATTATACTATTTTGATTGCTATTTCAAGTTTGATTATCCAAAACAGACAGCTACAATCCTGGAATAATTAATTGGGACATCTAAGCATCTAAAAGCTTAATTCTTTCTTTCTTTGATTGCCTGAAACAAGTACTATTTCCTCCTCCTCCTCAACACTCCCTACTCCCCTCCAACCAACGTTGATCCACGAGAAAAAACTTCTGAGCTTCGGTCAACAAAATTTCGGACACAACCTTGGTCCGTGGGGGAAAGGGAGGCCACATAAAGTGCTCGTACTTTGAAGTCATGTGACTGCACTGCGTTCCAATGTAATCATTCTACGACTGTAGTCATGAATTGTGCAAAGTTTTGCCAATGATTTACCAAACGGAAATCTTAATCAAGTAATAAACATGTTGTTTATGGAGAAATATACAAAACACGAACGGTTTCAAAGATGTTTTGGTATTTAGGATAACGTCTATTGGCTACTTGTCCTTGGTGGTACCGTAATTCAAATACGTGTATGTATGTTTATGTGCAAAACGTTCATTTCGAACACTTTTAGGGGGGAGAAGGGACGAACAGGTTATGTACCGCTCCTGCTGCAGGAGGTCTACTGGCCGGCATAAAAAGCCCAAGTGTGCCAGGAGTAGTCCCAGGGAAGTCGATACCTTCACGTGGTTCCCCCTGTTTTCACTGAAATCGACTACCGAAAAGCGGATTGGTGGCGCTATAACCACCACCCAGCTATGGGTTAAATAGTATCAGTACGAGGGATAACCATGGCGGATGACTTATGGCGGCGATCGTACATTATGCTTCGTTTTTTTGTTTTTTCGTTTTTCTTAAGGAGTAGCGCATTAATGGCGGCCATTCACCATGTGATAGTTACGTCGGCCCTCATCTTGAACATATCACCATTCTTCACCGTCTTCAATCGTCTTGCTGTGGTTTTTGTCGTAAAACTAGCCATTGGCCCAATAATATCCCAGCTTATCTTATCCTGATATGCCTTTTTTGTTGTTTTGGTCAGATAAAATTTATGAATCGGTCGTATCGAAAGAGATTGCCTGCGACGCTGACTGCATAAACCAAGTCTGTGTCGTAGGCTACGAAAAAGATAGCGGCTTATACATTTAACCACAATCCTTTGGAAACTCTTGGCCGTTGAGTTCTTGGTATGTGTTGAAGAATCTTCTGCTATTATTAGAAGTTACTTAGGCCACAAAGCCTAGTGGGTAAATGTACATCGCTACCATCATTTTTTGTAACGTCACTTACTTTTACATCAACGACAGCGCATGATGACGCATTAATCTTCGAAAAGTTCCGATGACAAGTTCGTTTTCTCGTATCTTGACAATTTCGTAATAGAAAACCGTAGCGGCTTAACCAGGGCTATTTCTATCAGGGAGCTTTCTTATATCCCTGGAATCTTAGAAATGACTAATTTAAAGGTGCTAGGTAATAAAGTACTTTATCAGATGGGGTGGTCCAGGGATTTTTCAGGGGAGCTGCCCTACCATTGGTAGATTGAATTAGTTTAATCCAGAAGATCTTGGTATCGTTCCCACAGTGGCCGGAATATCTTGGAAAGGAGTTGCCTTTAACCAACTGCTCTTCAGATTTTTGAGGAAGCACAGGTCCAGGAGTGAATAATTGACTATTATTTAGTAATTTGTAGCAGTGAAGGCGATTTTCCCTTAAGCGCTTTTTTTTTCTCGCACGAAGCGACATTTTCTGTTGTCTGACGAACTCTGCAGGAACTAATCAAAGTCTATTCAATTTGTATGGAGAAAATTCAGTTCAAGCAACAAAATTGGCCTCGGGGAAAATCGCGTTCATTGCAACTTCAAAAAAAAAAAAAAGATCAAGTCAACTAGGTATTTGCCTACAAACGTAGTTCGTTAATGACAACAGCAGTTGTTCTCCAAATTTATCGAACTATTTCGTCACTTTGCATTTAGGACTCAGTAATTTGTTGCTCCCAAGCAGAGCAACAAATTGGAACTTTGTACCAGGACCATTTTTGGGGGGAGAAGGGACGAACAGGTCGTGTACCGCTCCAGTAGATGGAGGTCTTACTGGCCGGCCTAAAATGCCCGAGTGAGCCAGGAGTAGTCCCAGGGAAGTCGATACCTTCACGTGGTTCCCCCTGTTTTCACTGAAATCGACTACCGAAAAGCGGATCGGTGGCGCTATAACCACCTCCCAGCTATGGGTTAAATAGTAACGGCACTAATGGTTTATCATGGCGGATGACATAGAGCGATCTTTATCTCTATGCACGGAGTGGCGTGATGATGACGGCCTTTTGGTCACTTCACTGGCTGGGTCGGCTCTCGTTTAGAGCATGACTTGTATTTAATTTCTTGATTAACCTTGCCGTGGAGGTTTATGTTAGCTGACTCGGGCACGGTGCAGTTATACTAAATTTGCGCTTATTCTGATACACGTTTTTGGTCACATTGGATAAAACTTGCGGGGCGTTCAATGGCGGTTGACAGTCCTCATTTCTCCACTCAGCAAATTTTCATGTTTGGTGGTGGCATTGTGGAAGGAATAATTACGGATCTTTTTACTCGATGAGCCTAGGTTAGTTTCGAGTTTGGCTTCTTGACTCTTCTTGAACTTACCATATTTGGCGGCAATCTGGTGTGAAATTCGTCGGTTGTTTTCCCTTGTTTTATGATACGGAATTTGGAAATTTCGAAAGAAACGATGTCTTTTTCGATGTCTTTCTTCACTATCTGGGACTGTATCAGCATTTTGGTCTTCATCGACTTAATGTTGTAATGGCGATCTCTTCCTGCGGTTGTCTGTAGTCTTTATGGCGGTACCAGATTGTCAGATGTCTTCGAGTACTTCTCCCATATCGTTTAGCCTGGTAAGTTGGTCTGATACGTCAAGAATGGAGCATTACTCAGGGAGAAGTAATACACGGAGTATTACTTCACTTACTTATAATTATCTATAGAAGTGGTAGTATTGGCTTGCAATTTCCTATAGAAGTAGTAGTATTGGTTAGAGGGGTTAACCCATGGTTTTTGATGATTTTTCGACCAATATCTAACTGTTGAAATGAGTTGAAATATATGAAAGTTTAGATCAAATCATTTAGTTTTGCACTTATTTCAGTCTGTTTTGCCGAACCTTTCGATGAAATTTCAAAGTGGAAAAATTCCATTTCCGTCATTACAGGCTAAATTTTCGATGAATTTTCTAGGTTTAAAAATTTCACCAAAACGTAGAGGGGTTAACTTACCGTTTTTGACGATTTTTTAATCAATTTCTAATTTTCGAAATTAGTTAAAAATATGAAAGATTAGATCAAATCGTTTAGTTTCACACTTATTTCAGTATATTTAGCAACTTAACCCACGGTTTTTGACCATTTTTCGACCAATTTCAAACTTTCGAAATAAGCTCAAAATATGAAAATTTAGGCTAAATAGCTTCGTTTGGCACTTATACCAGTCGTTTTAGCTTAATCTTCGTATTGAGTTTTGAGGTCAAATATTTTCCGAAAAAGTAAAGGGTTAACCTATGGTTTTTGAAGATTTTTCCAGCGATTTCAAACTTTCGAAATAAGCTCAAAATATGAAAGTTTAGGCCAAATAATTAAGTTTCGCACTTATTCCAACCGTTTTAGCTTACAGTTTGAAGAGATTTTTGAGGTCGAATATTTCATCAAAAACTAAAGGGGTTAACCCATGGTTTTTGACGATTTTTCGGTCGATTTAAAAATTTTGAAATAAGCTCAAAATATGAAAGTTTACTCCAAATAGCTTAGTTTGCAACTTATTCCAATCGTTTTAGCTCAAACTTCGTATTGCGCTTTGATGTCAAATATTTCGCGAACAACTACAATGGTTAACCTATCGTTTTTGAAGATTTTTCCACAGATTTCAAACTTTCGAAATAACCTCAAAATATGAAAGTTTACGCTAAATCATTTAGTTATGCGCTGGAAATTTTCACAAAAACTAAAGTGGTTAACCCATGGTTTTTCACGATTTTTCCGACCAATTTCACACGTTTTAAATAAGCCCTAAATGTGAAAGTTTCGACCGAATAACATACTTCTGCACTTATTTGAGTGACTTTACCTTAATAGTTGAGATAATTCTTGAGGTCGAAAAATTTCACAAAAAAATAAAGGGGTTAACCCATGGTTTTTGACGATTTTTCAACAAATTTCAAACTTTCCAAATAAGCCCTAAATATGAAATTTTAGACCGAATAAGATAGTTTTGCCCATATTTGAGGGACTTCACAGTAATATTTGAGATGATTTTTGACGTCGAAAAATTTCACCAAAAAGTAAAGGGGTTAACCCACGGTTTTTGAGGATTTTTCGACCAATTTCAAACTTTCGAAATAAGCCGAAAATATGATAGTTTAGGCCGAATAAGATAGTTCTGGCCATATTTGAGGGACTTTACAGTAATATTTGAGATGATTTTTGACGTCGAAAAATTTCACCAAAAAGTAAAGGGGTTAACCCATCGTTTTTGACGATTTTTCGACCTATTTCAAACTTTCCAAATAAGCCCTAAATATGAAAGTTTAGACCGAATAAGATAGTTTTGCCCATATTTGAGGGACTTTACAGTAATGTTTGAGATGATTTTTGAAGTCGAAAAATTTCACCAAAAGGTAAAGGGGTTAACCCACGGTTTTTGACGATTTTTCGATCAATTTCAAACTTTCGAAATAAGCCCTAAATATGAAAGTTTAGACCGAATAAGATAGTTTTGTCCATATTTGAGGGACTTTACAGTAATATTTGAGATGATTTTTGAGGTGGAAAAATTTCACCTAAAAGTAAAGGGAATAACCCACGGTTTTTGACGATTTTTCGATCAATTTCAAACTTTCGAAATAAGCCCTAAATATGAAAGTTTAGACCGAATAAGATAGTTTTGCCCATATTTGAGGGACTTTACAGTAATATTTGAGATGATTTTTGAGGTGGAAAAATTTCACCAAAAAGTAAAGGGAATAACCCACGGTTTTTGAGGATTTTTCGACCAATTTCAAACTTTCGAAATAAGGCGAAAATATGATAGTTTAGGCCGAATAAGATAGTTCTGGCCATATTTGAGGGACTTTACAGTAATATTTGAGATGATTTTTGTGGTCGAAAATTTCACCAAAAAGTAAAGGGGTTAACCCATGGTTTTTGACGATTTTTCGATCAATTTCAAACTTTCGAAATAAGGCGAAAATATGAACGTTTAGGCCGAATAAGATAGTTCTGGCCATATTTGAGCTACTTTACAGTAATATTTGAGAAGATTTTTGAGGTCGAAAAATTTCACCAAAAAGTAAAGGGGTTAACCCATGGTTTTTGAGGATTTTTCGATCAATTTCAAACTTTCGAAATAAGGCGAAAATATGAACGTTTAGGCCGAATAAGATAGTTCTGGCCATATTTGAGCTACTTTACAGTAATATTTGAGAAGATTTTTGAGGTCGAAAAATTTCACCAAAAAGTAAAGGGGTTAACCCATGGTTTTTGACGATTTTTCGACCTATTTCAAACTTCCGAAATAGGGCGAAAATATGAACGTTTAGGCCGAATAAGATAGTTCTGGCCATATTTGAGCTACTTTACAGTAATAGTTGAGAAGATTTTTGATGTCGAAAAATTTCACCAAAAAGTAAAGGGGTTAACCCATGGTTTTTGAGGATTTTTCGATCAATTTCAAACTTTCGAAATAAGGCGAAAATATGAACGTTTAGGACGAATAAGATAGTTCTGGCCATATTTGAGCTACTTTACAGTAATATTTGAGAAGATTTTTGAGGTCTAAAAATTTCACCAAAAAGTAAAGGGGTTAACCCATGGTTTTTGACGATTTTTCGACCTATTTCAAACTTTCCAAATAAGCCCCAAATATGAAAGTTTAGACCGAATAAGATAGTTTTGCCCATATTTGAGGGACTTTACAGTAATATTTGAGATGATTTTTGAGATGGAAAAATTTCACCAAAAAGTAAAGGGGTTATAACCCACGGTTTTTGAGGATTTTTCGACCAATTACAAACTTTCGATATAAGGCGAAAATATGAACGTTTAGGCCGAATAAGATTGTTCTGGCCATATTTGAGAGACTTTACAGTAATATTTGAGATGGTTTTTGAGGTCGAAAATTTCACCAAAAAGTAAAGGGGTTAACCCATGGTTTTTGAGGATTTTTCGATCAATTTCAAACTTTCGAAATAAGCCCTAAATATGAAAGTTTAGGCCGAATAAGATAGTTTTGCCCATATTTGAGGGACTTTACAGTAATATTTGAGATGATTTTTGAGGTGGAAAAATTTCACCAAAAAGTAAAGGGGTTAACCCACGGTTTTTGAGGATTTTTCGATCAATTTCAAACTTTCGAAATAAGGCGAAAATATGAAAGTTTAGGCCGAATAAGATAGTTCTGGCCATATTTCAGCTACATTACAGTAATATTTGAGATGATTTTTGAGGTGGAAAAATTTCACCAAAAAGTAAAGGGAATAACCCACGGTTTTTGAGGATTTTTCGACCAATTTCAAACTTTCGAAATAAGGCGAAAATATGATAGTTTAGGCCGAATAAGATAGTTCTGGCCATATTTGAGGGACTTTACAGTAATATTTGAGATGATTTTTGAGGTCGAAAATTTCACCAAAAAGTAAAGGGGTTAACCCATGGTTTTTGACGATTTTTCGGCCAATTTCAAACTTCCGAAATAGGGCGAAAATATGAACGTTTAGGTCGAATAAGATAGTTCTGGCCATATTTGAGCTACTTTACAGTAATATTTGAGAAGATTTTTGAGGTCGAAAAATTTCACCAAAAAGTAAATTTCACCAAAAAGTAAAGGGGTTAACCCATCGTTTTTGACGATTTTTCGATCAATTTCAAACTTTCGAAATAAGACGAAAATATGAACGTTTAGGCCGAATAAGATAGTTCTGGCCATATTTGAGCTACTTTACAGTAATATTTGAGAAGATTTTTGAGGTCGAAAAATTTCACCAAAAAGTAAGGGGGTTAACCCATGGTTTTTGAGGATTTTTCGATCAATTTCAAACTTTCGAAATAAGGCGAAAATATGAACGTTTAGGCCGAATAAGATAGTTCTGGCCATATTTGAGCTACTTTACAGTAATATTTGAGAAGATTTTTGAGGTGGAAAAATTTCACCAAAAAGTAAAGGGGTTAACCCATCGTTTTTGACGATTTTTCGACCTATTTCAAACTTTCCAAATAAGCCCTAAATATGAAAGTTTAGACCGAATAAGATAGTTTTGCCCATATTTGAGGGACTTTACAGTAATATTTGAGATGATTTTTGTGGTCGAAAATTTCACCAAAAAGTAAAGGGGTTAACCCACGGTTTTTGACGATTTTTCGATCAATTTCAAACTTTCGAAATAAGGCGAAAATATGAAAGTTTAGGCCGAATAAGATAGTTCTGGCCATATTTGAGCTACTTTACAGTAATATTTAAGATGATTTTTGAGGTCTAAAAATTTCACCAAAAAGTAAAGGGGTTAACCCATGGTTTTTGAGGATTTTTCGACCAATTTCAAACTTTCGAAATAGGGCGAAAATATGAAAGTTTAGGCCGAATAAGATAGTTCTGGCCATATTTGAGCTACTTTACAGTAATATTTGAGAAGATTTTTGAGGTGGAAAAATTTCACCAACAAGTAAAGGGGTTAACCCATCGTTTTTGACGATTTTTCGACCTATTTCAAACTTTCCAAATAAGCCCTAAATATGAAAGTTTAGGCCGAATAAGATAGTTTTGCCCATATTTGAGGGACTTTACAGTAATATTTGAGATGATTTTTGAGGTGGAAAAATTTCACCAAAAAGTAAAGGGGTTAACCCATGGTTTTTGACGATTTTTCGACCTATTTCAAACTTCCGAAATAGGGCGAAAATATGAACGTTTAGGCCGAATAAGATAGTTCTGGCCATATTTGAGCTACTTTACAGTAATAGTTGAGAAGATTTTTGATGTCGAAAAATTTCACCAAAAAGTAAAGGGGTTAACCCATGGTTTTTGAGGATTTTTCGATCAATTTCAAACTTTCGAAATAAGGCGAAAATATGAACGTTTAGGACGAATAAGATAGTTCTGGCCATATTTGAGCTACTTTACAGTAATATTTGAGAAGATTTTTGAGGTCTAAAAATTTCACCAAAAAGTAAAGGGGTTAACCCATGGTTTTTGACGATTTTTCGACCTATTTCAAACTTTCCAAATAAGCCCCAAATATGAAAGTTTAGACCGAATAAGATAGTTTTGCCCATATTTGAGGGACTTTACAGTAATATTTGAGATGATTTTTGAGATGGAAAAATTTCACCAAAAAGTAAAGGGGTTATAACCCACGGTTTTTGAGGATTTTTCGACCAATTACAAACTTTCGATATAAGGCGAAAATATGAACGTTTAGGCCGAATAAGATTGTTCTGGCCATATTTGAGAGACTTTACAGTAATATTTGAGATGGTTTTTGAGGTCGAAAATTTCACCAAAAAGTAAAGGGGTTAACCCACGGTTTTTGAGGATTTTTCGATCAATTTCAAACTTTCGAAATAAGGCGAAAATATGAAAGTTTAGGCCGAATAAGATAGTTCTGGCCATATTTGAGGGACTTTACAGTAATATTTGAGATGATTTTTGAGGTGGAAAAATTTCACCAAAAAGTAAAGGGAATAACCCACGGTTTTTGAGGATTTTTCGACCAATTTCAAACTTTCGGAATAAGGCGAAAATATGAAAGTTTAGGCCGAATAAGATAGTTCTGGCCATATTTGAGGGACTTTACAGTAATATTTGAGATGATTTTTGAGGTGGAAAAATTTCACCAAAAAGTAAAGGGGTTAACCCACGGTTTTTGACGATTTTTCGACCAATTTCAAACTTCCGAAATAAGGCGAAAATATGAAAGTTTAGGCCGAATAAGATAGTTCTGGCCATATTTGAGGGACTTTACAGTAATATTTGAGATGATTTTTGAGGTCGAAAAATTTCACCAAAAAGTAAAGGGGTTAACCCACGGTTTTTGACGATTTTTCGACCAATTTCAAACTTCCGAAATAGGGCGAAAATATGAACGTTTAGGCCGAATAAGATAGTTCTGGCCATATTTGAGCCACTTTACAGTAATATTTGAGATGATTTTTGAGGTCGAAAAATTTCACCAAAAAGTAAAGGGGTTAACCCATGGTTTTTGACGATTTTTCGATCAATTTCAAACTTTCGAAATAAGGCGAAAATATGAACGTTTAGGCCGAATAAGATAGTTCTGGCCATATTTGAGCTACATTACAGTAATATTTGAGAAGATTTTTGAGGTGGAAAAATTTCACCAAAAAGTAAAGGGGTTAACCCATGGTTTTTGACGATTTTTCGACCAATTTCAAACTTCCGAAATAGGGCGAAAATATGAACGTTTAGGCCGAATAAGATAGTTCTGGCCATATTTGAGCTACTTTACAGTAATATTTAAGATGATTTTTGAGGTCGAAAAATTTCACCAAAAAGTAAAGGGGTTAACCCACGGTTTTTGAGGATTTTTCGACCAATTTCAAACTTTCGAAATAGGGCGAAAATATGAAAGTTTAGGCCGAATAAGATAGTTCTGGCCATATTTGAGCTACTTTACAGTAATATTTGAGAAGATTTTTGAGGTGGAAAAATTTCACCAAAAAGTAAAGGGGTTAACCCATCGTTTTTGACGATTTTTCGACCTATTTCAAACTTTCCAAATAAGCCCTAAATATGAAAGTTTAGACCGAATAAGATAGTTTTGCCCATATTTGAGGGACTTTACAGTAATATTTGAGATGATTTTTGAGGTGGAAAAATTTCACCAAAAAGTAAAGGGGTTAACCCACGGTTTTTGACGATTTTTCGACCAATTTGAAACTTTCGAAATAAGGCGAAAATATGAAAGTTTAGGCCGAATAAGATAGTTCTGGCCATATTTGAGCTACTTTACAGTAATAGTTGAGAAGATTTTTGATGTCGAAAAATTTCACCAAAAAGTAAAGGGGTTAACCCACGGTTTTTGACGATTTTTCGATCAATTTCAAACTTTCGAAATAAGGCGAAAATATGAAAGTTTAGGCCGAATAAGATAGTTCTGGCCATATTTCAGCTACATTACAGTAATATTTGAGATGATTTTTGAGGTGGAAAAATTTCACCAAAAAGTAAAGGGGTTAACCCACGGTTTTTGAGGATTTTTCGACCAATTTGAAACTTTCGAAATAAGGCGAAAATATGAAAGTTTAGGCCGAATAAGATAGTTCTGGCCATATTTGAGGGACTTTACAGTAATATTTGAGATGATTTTTGAGGTGGAAAAATTTCACCAAAAAGTAAAGGGGTTAACCCATGGTTTTTGACGATTTTTCGACCAATTTCAAACTTCCGAAATAAGGCGAAAATATGAACGTTTAGGCCGAATAAGATAGTTCTGGCCATATTTGAGCTACTTTACAGTAATATTTGAGAAGATTTTTGAGGTCTAAAAATTTCACCAAAAAGTAAAGGGGTTAACCCACGGTTTTTGAGGATTTTTCGACCAATTTCAAACTTTCGAAATAAGGCGAAAATATGAAAGTTTAGGCCGAATAAGATAGTTCTGGCCATATTTGAGGGACTTTACAGTAATATTTGAGAAGATTTTTGAGGTGGAAAAATTTCACCAAAAAGTAAAGGGGTTAACCCACGGTTTTTGACGATTTTTCGACCTATTTCAAACTTTCGAAATAAGGCGAAAATATGAAAGTTTAGACCGAATAAGATAGTTTTGCCCATATTTGAGGGACTTTACAGTAATATTTGAGATGATTTTTGAGGTGGAAAAATTTCACCAAAAAGTAAAGGGGTTAACCCACGGTTTTTGAGGATTTTTCGACCAATTTGAAACTTTCGAAATAAGGCGAAAATATGAAAGTTTAGGCCGAATAAGATAGTTGTGGCCATATTTGAGGGACTTTACAGTAATATTTGAGATGATTTTTGAGGTGGAAAAATTTCACCAAAAAGTAAAGGGGTTAACCCACGGTTTTTGACGATTTTTCGACCAATTTGAAACTTTCGAAATAAGGCGAAAATATGAAAGTTTAGGCCGAATAAGATAGTTCTGGCCATATTTGAGGGACTTTACAGTAATATTTGAGATGATTTTTGATGTCGAAAAATTTCACCAAAAAGTAAAGGGGTTAACCCACGGTTTTTGACGATTTTTCGATCAATTTCAAACTTTCGAAATAAGGCGAAAATATGAAAGTTTAGGCCGAATAAGATAGTTCTGGCCATATTTGAGCTACTTTACAGTAATATTTGAGAAGATTTTTGAGGTCGAAAAATTTCACCAAAAAGTAAAGGGGTTAACCCACGGTTTTTGAGGATTTTTCGACCAATTTCAAACTTTCGAAATAAGGCGAAAATATGAAAGTTTAGGCCGAATAAGATAGTTCTGGCCATATTTGAGGGACTTTACAGTAATATTTGAGATGATTTTTGAGGTGGAAAAATTTCACCAAAAAGTAAAGGGGTTAACCCATGGTTTTTGACGATTTTTCGACCAATTTCAAACTTTCGAAATAAGGCGAAAATATGAAAGTTTAGGCCGAATAAGATAGTTCTGGCCATATTTGAGCTACTTTACAGTAATATTTGAGAAGATTTTTGAGGTCTAAAAATTTCACCAAAAAGTAAAGGGGTTAACCCACGGTTTTTGACGATTTTTCGACCTATTTCAAACTTTCGAAATAAGCCCTAAATATGAAAGTTTAGGCCGAATAAGATAGTTTTGCCCATATTTGAGGGACTTTACAGTAATATTTGAGATGATTTTTGACGTCGAAAAATTTCACCAAAAAGTAAAGGGGTTAACCCACGGTTTTTGACGATTTTTCGACCAATTTGAAACTTTCGAAATAAGGCGAAAATATGAAAGTTTAGGCCGAATAAGATAGTTCTGGCCATATTTGAGGGACTTTACAGTAATATTTGAGATGATTTTTGAGGTGGAAAAATTTCACCAAAAAGTAAAGGGGTTAACCCACGGTTTTTGACGATTTTTCGACCAATTTCAAACTTCCGAAATAAGGCGAAAATATGAAAGTTTAGGCCGAATAAGATAGTTCTGGCCATATTTGAGGGACTTTACAGTAATATTTGAGATGATTTTTGAGGTGGAAAAATTTCACCAAAAAGTAAAGGGGTTAACCCACGGTTTTTGACGATTTTTCGACCAATTTCAAACTTTCGAAATAAGGCGAAAATATGAAAGTTTAGGCCGAATAAGATAGTTCTGGCCATATTTGAGCTACTTTACAGTAATATTTGAGAAGATTTTTGAGGTGGAAAAATTTCACCAAAAAGTAAAGGGGTTAACCCACGGTTTTTGACGATTTTTCGACCAATTTGAAACTTTCGAAATAAGGCGAAAATATGAAAGTTTAGGCCGAATAAGATAGTTGTGGCCATATTTGAGGGACTTTACAGTAATATTTGAGATGATTTTTGAGATGGAAAAATTTCACCAAAAAGTAAAGGGGTTAACCCACGGTTTTTGAGGATTTTTCGACCAATTTGAAACTTTCGAAATAAGGCGAAAATATGAAAGTTTAGGCCGAATAAGATAGTTCTGGCCATATTTGAGGGACTTTACAGTAATATTTGAGATGATTTTTGAGGTGGAAAAATTTCACCAAAAAGTAAAGGGGTTAACCCACGGTTTTTGAGGATTTTTCGACCAATTTGAAACTTTCGAAATAAGGCGAAAATATGAAAGTTTAGGCCGAATAAGATAGTTCTGGCCATATTTGAGGGACTTTACAGTAATATTTGAGATGATTTTTGAGGTCGAAAATTTCACCAAAAAGTAAAGGGGTTAACCCACGGTTTTTGACGATTTTTCGACCAATTTGAAACTTTCGAAATAAGGCGAAAATATGAAAGTTTAGGCCGAATAAGATAGTTCTGGCCATATTTGAGGGACTTTACAGTAATATTTGAGATGATTTTTGAGGTGGAAAAATTTCACCAAAAAGTAAAGGGGTTAACCCACGGTTTTTGACGATTTTTCGACCAATTTGAAACTTTCGAAATAAGGCGAAAATATGAAAGTTTAGGCCGAATAAGATAGTTGTGGCCATATTTGAGGGACTTTACAGTAATATTTGAGATGATTTTTGAGGTGGAAAAATTTCACCAAAAAGTAAAGGGGTTAACCCACGGTTTTTGACGATTTTTCGACCAATTTCAAACTTTCGAAATAAGGCGAAAATATGAAAGTTTAGGCCGAATAAGATAGTTGTGGCCATATTTGAGGGACTTTACAGTAATATTTGAGATGATTTTTGAGGTGGAAAAATTTCACCAAAAAGTAAAGGGGTTAACCCACGGTTTTTGACGATTTTTCGACCAATTTGAAACTTTCGAAATAAGGCGAAAATATGAAAGTTTAGGCCGAATAAGATAGTTGTGGCCATATTTGAGGGACTTTACAGTAATATTTGAGATGATTTTTGAGGTGGAAAAATTTCACCAAAAAGTAAAGGGGTTAACCCACGGTTTTTGAGGATTTTTCGACCAATTTCAAACTTTCGAAATAAGGCGAAAATATGAAAGTTTAGGCCGAATAAGATAGTTCTGGCCATATTTGAGGGACTTTACAGTAATATTTGAGATGATTTTTGAGGTGGAAAAATTTCACCAAAAAGTAAAGGGGTTAACCCACGGTTTTTGACGATTTTTCGACCAATTTGAAACTTTCGAAATAAGGCGAAAATATGAAAGTTTAGGCCGAATAAGATAGTTGTGGCCATATTTGAGGGACTTTACAGTAATATTTGAGATGATTTTTGAGGTGGAAAAATTTCACCAAAAAGTAAAGGGGTTAACCCACGGTTTTTGACGATTTTTCGACCAATTTGAAACTTTCGAAATAAGGCGAAAATATGAAAGTTTAGGCCGAATAAGATAGTTGTGGCCATATTTGAGGGACTTTACAGTAATATTTGAGATGATTTTTGAGGTGGAAAAATTTCACCAAAAAGTAAAGGGGTTAACCCACGGTTTTTGACGATTTTTCGACCAATTTGAAACTTTCGAAATAAGGCGAAAATATGAAAGTTTAGGCCGAATAAGATAGTTGTGGCCATATTTGAGGGACTTTACAGTAATATTTGAGATGATTTTTGAGGTGGAAAAATTTCACCAAAAAGTAAAGGGGTTAACCCACGGTTTTTGAGGATTTTTCGACCAATTTGAAACTTTCGAAATAAGGCGAAAATATGAAAGTTTAGGCCGAATAAGATAGTTCTGGCCATATTTGAGGGACTTTACAGTAATATTTGAGATGATTTTTGAGGTGGAAAAATTTCACCAAAAAGTAAAGGGGTTAACCCACGGTTTTTGACGATTTTTCGACCAATTTGAAACTTTCGAAATAAGGCGAAAATATGAAAGTTTAGGCCGAATAAGATAGTTGTGGCCATATTTGAGGGACTTTACAGTAATATTTGAGATGATTTTTGAGGTGGAAAAATTTCACCAAAAAGTAAAGGGGTTAACCCACGGTTTTTGACGATTTTTCGACCAATTTGAAACTTTCGAAATAAGGCGAAAATATGAAAGTTTAGGCCGAATAAGATAGTTCTGGCCATATTTGAGGGACTTTACAGTAATATTAGAGATGATTTTTGAGGTGGAAAAATTTCACCAAAAAGTAAAGGGGTTAACCCACGGTTTTTGAGGATTTTTCGACCAATTTGAAACTTTCGAAATAAGGCGAAAATATGAAAGTTTAGGCCGAATAAGATAGTTCTGGCCATATTTGAGGGACTTTACAGTAATATTTGAGATGATTTTTGAGGTGGAAAAATTTCACCAAAAAGTAAAGGGGTTAACCCACGGTTTTTGAGGATTTTTCGACCAATTTGAAACTTTCGAAATAAGGCGAAAATATGAAAGTTTAGGCCGAATAAGATAGTTGTGGCCATATTTGAGGGACTTTACAGTAATATTTGAGATGATTTTTGAGGTGGAAAAATTTCACCAAAAAGTAAAGGGGTTAACCCACGGTTTTTGACGATTTTTCGACCAATTTGAAACTTTCGAAATAAGGCGAAAATATGAAAGTTTAGGCCGAATAAGATAGTTGTGGCCATATTTGAGGGACTTTACAGTAATATTTGAGATGATTTTTGAGATGGAAAATTTTTACCAAAAAGTAAAGGGGTTAACCCACGGTTTTTGACGATTTTTCGACCAATTTGAAACTTTCGAAATAAGGCGAAAATATGAAAGTTTAGGCCGAATAAGATAGTTGTGGCCATATTTGAGGGACTTTACAGTAATATTTGAGATGATTTTTGAGGTGGAAAAATTTCACCAAAAAGTAAAGGGGTTAACCCACGGTTTTTGACGATTTTTCGACCAATTTGAAACTTTCGAAATAAGGCGAAAATATGAAAGTTTAGGCCGAATAAGATAGTTGTGGCCATATTTGAGGGACTTTACAGTAATATTTGAGATGATTTTTGAGATGGAAAAATTTCACCAAAAAGTAAAGGGGTTAACCCACGGTTTTTGACGATTTTTCGACCAATTTGAAACTTTCGAAATAAGGCGAAAATATGAAAGTTTAGGCCGAATAAGATAGTTGTGGCCATATTTGAGGGACTTTACAGTAATATTTGAGATGATTTTTGAGGTGGAAAAATTTCACCAAAAAGTAAAGGGGTTAACCCACGGTTTTTGACGATTTTTCGACCAATTTGAAACTTTCGAAATAAGGCGAAAATATGAAAGTTTAGGCCGAATAAGATAGTTGTGGCCATATTTGAGGGACTTTACAGTAATATTTGAGATGATTTTTGAGGTGGAAAAATTTCACCAAAAAGTAAAGGGGTTAACCCACGGTTTTTGAGGATTTTTCGACCAATTTGAAACTTTCGAAATAAGGCGAAAATATGAAAGTTTAGGCCGAATAAGATAGTTGTGGCCATATTTGAGGGACTTTACAGTAATATTTGAGATGATTTTTGAGGTGGAAAAATTTCACCAAAAAGTAAAGGGGTTAACCCACGGTTATTGACGATTTTTCGACCAATTTGAAACTTTCGAAATAAGGCGAAAATATGAAAGTTTAGGCCGAATAAGATAGTTGTGGCCATATTTGAGGGACTTTACAGTAATATTAGAGATGATTTTTGAGGTGGAAAAATTTCACCAAAAAGTAAAGGGGTTAACCCACGGTTTTTGACGATTTTTCGACCAATTTGAAACTTTCGAAATAAGGCGAAAATATGAAAGTTTAGGCCGAATAAGATAGTTCTGGCCATATTTGAGGGACTTTACAGTAATATTTGAGATGATTTTTGAGGTGGAAAAATTTCACCAAAAAGTAAAGGGGTTAACCCACGGTTTTTGACGATTTTTCGACCAATTTGAAACTTTCGAAATAAGGCGAAAATATGAAAGTTTAGGCCGAATAAGATAGTTGTGGCCATATTTGAGGGACTTTACAGTAATATTTGAGATGATTTTTGAGGTGGAAAAATTTCACCAAAAAGTAAAGGGGTTAACCCACGGTTTTTGACGATTTTTCGACCAATTTGAAACTTTCGAAATAAGGCGAAAATATGAAAGTTTAGGCCGAATAAGATAGTTGTGGCCATATTTGAGGGACTTTACAGTAATATTTAAGATGATTTTTGAGGTGGAAAAATTTCACCAAAAAGTAAAGGGGTTAACCCACGGTTTTTGAGGATTTTTCGACCAATTTGAAACTTTCGAAATAAGGCGAAAATATGAAAGTTTAGGCCGAATAAGATAGTTGTGGCCATATTTGAGGGACTTTACAGTAATATTTGAGATGATTTTTGAGGTGGAAAAATTTCACCAAAAAGTAAAGGGGTTAACCCACGGTTTTTGACGATTTTTCGACCAATTTGAAACTTTCGAAATAAGGCGAAAATATGAAAGTTTAGGCCGAATAAGATAGTTGTGGCCATATTTGAGGGACTTTACAGTAATATTTGAGATGATTTTTGAGGTGGAAAAATTTCACCAAAAAGTAAAGGGGTTAACCCACGGTTTTTGACGATTTTTCGACCAATTTGAAACTTTCGAAATAAGGCGAAAATATGAAAGTTTAGGCCGAATAAGATAGTTCTGGCCATATTTGAGGGACTTTACAGTAATATTTGAGATGATTTTTGAGGTGGAAAAATTTCACCAAAAAGTAAAGGGGTTAACCCACGGTTTTTGACGATTTTTCGACCAATTTGAAACTTTCGAAATAAGGCGAAAATATGAAAGTTTAGGCCGAATAAGATAGTTCTGGCCATATTTGAGGGACTTTACAGTAATATTTGAGATGATTTTTGAGGTGGAAAAATTTCACCAAAAAGTAAAGGGGTTAACCCACGGTTTTTGAGGATTTTTCGACCAATTTGAAACTTTCGAAATAAGGCGAAAATATGAAAGTTTAGGCCGAATAAGATAGTTGTGGCCATATTTGAGGGACTTTACAGTAATATTTGAGATGATTTTTGAGGTGGAAAAATTTCACCAAAAAGTAAAGGGGTTAACCCACGGTTTTTGACGATTTTTCGACCAATTTGAAACTTTCGAAATAAGGCGAAAATATGAAAGTTTAGGCCGAATAAGATAGTTGTGGCCATATTTGAGGGACTTTACAGTAATATTTGAGATGATTTTTGAGGTGGAAAAATTTCACCAAAAAGTAAAGGGGTTAACCCACGGTTTTTGAGGATTTTTCGACCAATTTGAAACTTTCGAAATAAGGCGAAAATATGAAAGTTTAGGCCGAATAAGATAGTTGTGGCCATATTTGAGGGACTTTACAGTAATATTTGAGATGATTTTTGAGGTGGAAAAATTTCACCAAAAAGTAAAGGGGTTAACCCACGGTTTTTGACGATTTTTCGACCAATTTGAAACTTTCGAAATAAGGCGAAAATATGAAAGTTTAGGCCGAATAAGATAGTTGTGGCCATATTTGAGGGACTTTACAGTAATATTTGAGATGATTTTTGAGGTGGAAAAATTTCACCAAAAAGTAAAGGGGTTAACCCACGGTTTTTGAGGATTTTTCGACCAATTTGAAACTTTCGAAATAAGGCGAAAATATGAAAGTTTAGGCCGAATAAGATAGTTGTGGCCATATTTGAGGGACTTTACAGTAATATTTGAGATGATTTTTGAGGTGGAAAAATTTCACCAAAAAGTAAAGGGGTTAACCCACGGTTTTTGACGATTTTTCGACCAATTTGAAACTTTCGAAATAAGGCGAAAATATGAAAGTTTAGGCCGAATAAGATAGTTGTGGCCATATTTGAGGGACTTTACAGTAATATTTGAGATGATTTTTGAGGTGGAAAAATTTCACCAAAAAGTAAAGGGGTTAACCCACGGTTTTTGACGATTTTTCGACCAATTTGAAACTTTCGAAATAAGGCGAAAATATGAAAGTTTAGGCCGAATAAGATAGTTCTGGCCATATTTGAGGGACTTTACAGTAATATTTGAGATGATTTTTGAGGTGGAAAAATTTCACCAAAAAGTAAAGGGGTTAACCCACGGTTTTTGAGGATTTTTCGACCAATTTGAAACTTTCGAAATAAGGCGAAAATATGAAAGTTTAGGCCGAATAAGATAGTTCTGGCCATATTTGAGGGACTTTACAGTAATATTTGAGATGATTTTTGAGGTGGAAAAATTTCACCAAAAAGTAAAGGGGTTAACCCACGGTTTTTGACGATTTTTCGACCAATTTGAAACTTTCGAAATAAGGCGAAAATATGAAAGTTTAGGCCGAATAAGATAGTTCTGGCCATATTTGAGGGACTTTACAGTAATATTTGAGATGATTTTTGAGGTGGAAAAATTTCACCAAAAAGTAAAGGGGTTAACCCACGGTTTTTGACGATTTTTCGACCAATTTGAAACTTTCGAAATAAGGCGAAAATATGAAAGTTTAGGCCGAATAAGATAGTTGTGGCCATATTTGAGGGACTTTACAGTAATATTTGAGATGATTTTTGAGGTGGAAAAATTTCACCAAAAAGTAAAGGGGTTAACCCACGGTTTTTGACGATTTTTCGACCAATTTGAAACTTTCGAAATAAGGCGAAAATATGAAAGTTTAGGCCGAATAAGATAGTTGTGGCCATATTTGAGGGACTTTACAGTAATATTTGAGATGATTTTTGAGGTGGAAAAATTTCACCAAAAAGTAAAGGGGTTAACCCACGGTTTTTGACGATTTTTCGACCAATTTGAAACTTTCGAAATAAGGCGAAAATATGAAAGTTTAGGCCGAATAAGATAGTTCTGGCCATATTTGAGGGACTTTACAGTAATATTTGAGATGATTTTTGAGGTGGAAAAATTTCACCAAAAAGTAAAGGGGTTAACCCACGGTTTTTGACGATTTTTCGACCAATTTGAAACTTTCGAAATAAGGCGAAAATATGAAAGTTTAGGCCGAATAAGATAGTTCTGGCCATATTTGAGGGACTTTACAGTAATATTTGAGATGATTTTTGAGGTGGAAAAATTTCACCAAAAAGTAAAGGGGTTAACCCACGGTTTTTGAGGATTTTTCGACCAATTTGAAACTTTCGAAATAAGGCGAAAATATGAAAGTTTAGGCCGAATAAGATAGTTGTGGCCATATTTGAGGGACTTTACAGTAATATTTGAGATGATTTTTGAGGTGGAAAAATTTCACCAAAAAGTAAAGGGGTTAACCCATCGTTTTTGACGATTTTTCGACCAATTTGAAACTTTCGAAATAAGCCCTAAATATGAAAGTTTAGGCCGAATAAGATAGTTGTGGCCATATTTGAGGGACTTTACAGTAATATTTGAGATGATTTTTGAGGTGGAAAAATTTCACCAAAAAGTAAAGGGGTTAACCCACGGTTTTTGACGATTTTTCGACCAATTTGAAACTTTCGAAATAAGGCGAAAATATGAAAGTTTAGGCCGAATAAGATAGTTGTGGCCATATTTGAGGGACTTTACAGTAATATTTGAGATGATTTTTGAGGTGGAAAAATTTCACCAAAAAGTAAAGGGGTTAACCCACGGTTTTTGACGATTTTTCGACCAATTTGAAACTTTCGAAATAAGGCGAAAATATGAAAGTTTAGGCCGAATAAGATAGTTCTGGCCATATTTGAGGGACTTTACAGTAATATTTGAGATGATTTTTGAGGTGGAAAAATTTCACCAAAAAGTAAAGGGGTTAACCCACGGTTTTTGAGGATTTTTCGACCAATTTGAAACTTTCGAAATAAGGCGAAAATATGAAAGTTTAGGCCGAATAAGATAGTTGTGGCCATATTTGAGGGACTTTACAGTAATATTTGAGATGATTTTTGAGGTGGAAAAATTTCACCAAAAAGTAAAGGGGTTAACCCACGGTTTTTGACGATTTTTCGACCAATTTGAAACTTTCGAAATAAGGCGAAAATATGAAAGTTTAGGCCGAATAAGATAGTTGTGGCCATATTTGAGGGACTTTACAGTAATATTTGAGATGATTTTTGTGGTCGAAAATTTCACCAAAAAGTAAAGGGGTTAACCCACGGTTTTTGACGATTTTTCGACCAATTTGAAACTTTCGAAATAAGGCGAAAATATGAAAGTTTAGGCCGAATAAGATAGTTGTGGCCATATTTGAGGGACTTTACAGTAATATTTAAGATGATTTTTGAGGTCTAAAAATTTCACCAAAAAGTAAAGGGGTTAACCCACGGTTTTTGAGGATTTTTCGACCAATTTGAAACTTTCGAAATAAGGCGAAAATATGAAAGTTTAGGCCGAATAAGATAGTTGTGGCCATATTTGAGGGACTTTACAGTAATATTTGAGATGATTTTTGAGGTGGAAAAATTTCACCAAAAAGTAAAGGGGTTAACCCACGGTTTTTGACGATTTTTCGACCAATTTGAAACTTTCGAAATAAGCCCTAAATATGAAAGTTTAGGCCGAATAAGATAGTTGTGGCCATATTTGAGGGACTTTACAGTAATATTTGAGATGATTTTTGAGGTGGAAAAATTTCACCAAAAAGTAAAGGGGTTAACCCACGGTTTTTGACGATTTTTCGACCAATTTGAAACTTTCGAAATAGGGCGAAAATATGAAAGTTTAGGCCGAATAAGATAGTTCTGGCCATATTTGAGGGACTTTACAGTAATAGTTGAGAAGATTTTTGAGGTGGAAAAATTTCACCAAAAAGTAAAGGGGTTAACCCATCGTTTTTGACGATTTTTCGACCTATTTCAAACTTTCGAAATAAGCCCTAAATATGAAAGTTTAGGCCGAATAAGATAGTTTTGCCCATATTTGAGGGACTTTACAGTAATATTTGAGATGATTTTTGAGGTGGAAAAATTTCACCAAAAAGTAAAGGGGTTAACCCACGGTTTTTGACGATTTTTCGACCAATTTGAAACTTTCGAAATAAGGCGAAAATATGAAAGTTTAGGCCGAATAAGATAGTTCTGGCCATATTTGAGGGACTTTACAGTAATATTTGAGATGATTTTTGATGTCGAAAAATTTCACCAAAAAGTAAAGGGGTTAACCCACGGTTTTTGAGGATTTTTCGATCAATTTCAAACTTTCGAAATAAGGCGAAAATATGAAAGTTTAGGCCGAATAAGATAGTTCTGGCCATATTTGAGCTACTTTACAGTAATATTTGAGAAGATTTTTGAGGTCTAAAAATTTCACCAAAAAGTAAAGGGGTTAACCCACGGTTTTTGACGATTTTTCGACCTATTTCAAACTTTCGAAATAAGCCCCAAATATGAAAGTTTAGACCGAATAAGATAGTTTTGCCCATATTTGAGGGACTTTACAGTAATATTTGAGATGATTTTTGAGATGGAAAAATTTCACCAAAAAGTAAAGGGGTTAACCCACGGTTTTTGAGGATTTTTCGACCAATTACAAACTTTCGAAATAAGGCGAAAATATGAAAGTTTAGGCCGAATAAGATTGTTCTGGCCATATTTGAGGGACTTTACAGTAATATTTGAGATGATTTTTGAGGTCGAAAATTTCACCAAAAAGTAAAGGGGTTAACCCACGGTTTTTGAGGATTTTTCGATCAATTTCAAACTTTCGAAATAAGGCGAAAATATGAAAGTTTAGGCCGAATAAGATAGTTCTGGCCATATTTGAGCTACTTTACAGTAATATTTGAGATGATTTTTGAGGTCGAAAAATTTCACCAAAAAGTAAAGGGGTTAACCCACGGTTTTTGAGGATTTTTCGACCAATTTCAAACTTTCGAAATAAGGCGAAAATATGATAGTTTAGGCCGAATAAGATAGTTCTGGCCATATTTGAGGGACTTTACAGTAATATTTGAGATGATTTTTGAGGTCGAAAATTTCACCAAAAAGTAAAGAGGTTAACCCATGGTTTTTGACGATTTTTCGGCCAATTTCAAACTTCCGAAATAGGGCGAAAATATGAACGTTTAGGTCGAATAAGATAGTTCTGGCCATATTTGAGCTACTTTACAGTAATATTTGAGAAGATTTTTGAGGTCGAAAAATTTCACCAAAAAGTAAAGGGGTTAACCCACGGTTTTTGACGATTTTTCGACCAATTTCAAACTTCCGAAATAGGGCGAAAATATGAACGTTTAGGCCGAATAAGATAGTTCTGGCCATATTTGAGGGACTTTACAGTAATAGTTGAGAAGATTTTTGATGTCGAAAAATTTCACCAAAAAGTAAAGGGGTTAACCCATGGTTTTTGACGATTTTTCGATCAATTTCAAACTTTCGAAATAAGGCGAAAATATGAACGTTTCGGCCGAATAAGATAGTTCTGGCCATATTTGAGCTACATTACAGTAATATTTGAGAAGATTTTTGAGGTGGAAAAATTTCACTAAAAAGTAAAGGGGTTAACCCATGGTTTTTGACGATTTTTCGACCAATTTCAAACTTCCGAAATAGGGCGAAAATATGAACGTTTAGGCCGAATAAGATAGTTCTGGCCATATTTGAGCTACTTTACAGTAATATTTAAGATGATTTTTGAGGTCTAAAAATTTCACCAAAAAGTAAAGGGGTTAACCCACGGTTTTTGAGGATTTTTCGACCAATTTCAAACTTTCGAAATAAGGCGAAAATATGAAAGTTTAGGCCGAATAAGATAGTTCTGGCCATATTTGAGCTACTTTACAGTAATATTTGAGAAGATTTTTGAGGTGGAAAAATTTCACCAACAAGTAAAGGGGTTAACCCATCGTTTTTGACGATTTTTCGACCTATTTCAAACTTTCCAAATAAGCCCTAAATATGAAAGTTTAGACCGAATAAGATAGTTTTGCCCATATTTGAGGGACTTTACAGTAATATTTGAGATGATTTTTGAGGTGGAAAAATTTCACCAAAAAGTAAAGGGAATAACCCATGGTTTTTGACGATTTTTCGACCTATTTCAAACTTTCGAAATAGGGCGAAAATATGAACGTTTAGGCCGAATAAGATAGTTCTGGCCATATTTGAGCTACTTTACAGTAATAGTTGAGAAGATTTTTGATGTCGAAAAATTTCACCAAAAAGTAAAGGGGTTAACCCATGGTTTTTGAGGATTTTTCGATCAATTTCAAACTTTCGAAATAAGGCGAAAATATGAAAGTTTAGGCCGAATAAGATAGTTCTGGCCATATTTCAGCTACATTACAGTAATATTTGAGATGATTTTTGAGGTGGAAAAATTTCACCAAAAAGTAAAGGGAATAACCCACGGTTTTTGAGGATTTTTCGACCAATTTCAAACTTTCGAAATAAGGCGAAAATATGATAGTTTAGGCCGAATAAGATAGTTCTGGCCATATTTGAGGGACTTTACAGTAATATTTGAGATGATTTTTGAGGTCGAAAATTTCACCAAAAAGTAAAGGGGTTAACCCATGGTTTTTGACGATTTTTCGGCCAATTTCAAACTTCCGAAATAAGGCGAAAATATGAACGTTTAGGTCGAATAAGATAGTTCTGGCCATATTTGAGCTACTTTACAGTAATATTTGAGAAGATTTTTGAGGTCTAAAAATTTCACCAAAAAGTAAAGGGGTTAACCCACGGTTTTTGAGGATTTTTCGATCAATTTCAAACTTTCGAAATAAGGCGAAAATATGAACGTTTAGGACGAATAAGATAGTTCTGGCCATATTTGAGCTAGTTTACAGTAATATTTGAGAAGATTTTTGAGGTCTAAAAATTTCACCAAAAAGTAAAGGGGTTAACCCATGGTTTTTGACGATTTTTCGACCTATTTCAAACTTTCCAAATAAGCCCCAAATATGAAAGTTTAGACCGAATAAGATAGTTTTGCCCATATTTGAGGGACTTTACAGTAATATTTGAGATGATTTTTGAGATGGAAAAATTTCACCAAAAAGTAAAGGGGTTATAACCCACGGTTTTTGAGGATTTTTCGACCAATTACAAACTTTCGATATAAGGCGAAAATATGAACGTTTAGGCCGAATAAGATTGTTCTGGCCATATTTGAGAGACTTTACAGTAATATTTGAGATGGTTTTTGAGGTCGAAAATTTCACCAAAAAGTAAAGGGGTTAACCCACGGTTTTTGACGATTTTTCGACCAATTTCAAACTTCCGAAATAGGGCGAAAATATGAACGTTTAGGCCGAATAAGATAGTTCTGGCCATATTTCAGCCACTTTACAGTAATAGTTGAGAAGATTTTTGATGTCGAAAAATTTCACCAAAAAGTAAAGGGGTTAACCCATGGTTTTTGAGGATTTTTCGATCAATTTCAAACTTTCGAAATAAGGCGAAAATATGAACGTTTAGGCCGAATAAGATAGTTCTGGCCATATTTGAGCTACTTTACAGTAATATTTGAGAAGATTTTTGAGGTCGAAAAATTTCACCAAAAAGTAAAGGGAATAACCCACGGTTTTTGAGGATTTTTCGACCAATTTCAAACTTTCGAAATAAGGCGAAAATATGATAGTTTAGGCCGAATAAGATAGTTCTGGCCATATTTGAGGGACTTTACAGTAATATTTGAGATGATTTTTGAGGTGGAAAAATTTCACCAAAAAGTAAAGGGGTTAACCCATGGTTTTTGAGGATTTTTCGACCAATTTCAAACTTTCGAAATAAGGCGAAAATATGAACGTTTAGGCCAAATAAGATAGTTCTGGCCATATTTGAGCTACTTTACAGTAATATTTGAGAAGATTTTTGAGGTCTAAAAATTTCACCAAAAAGTAAAGGGGTTAACCCATCGTTTTTGACGATTTTTCGACCTATTTCAAACTTTCCAAATAAGCCCTAAATATGAAAGTTTAGACCGAATAAGATAGTTTTGCCCATATTTGAGGGACTTTACAGTAATGTTTGAGATGATTTTTGACGTCGAAAAATTTCACCAAAAGGTAAAGGGGTTAACCCACGGTTTTTGACGATTTTTCGATCAATTTCAAACTTTCGAAATAAGGCGAAAATATGAAAGTTTAGGCCGAATAAGATAGTTCTGGCCATATTTGAGCTACATTACAGTAATATTTGAGAAGATTTTTGAGGTGGAAAAATTTCACTAAAAAGTAAAGGGGTTAACCCACGGTTTTTGACGATTTTTCGACCAATTTCAAACTTCCGAAATAAGGCGAAAATATGAACGTTTAGGCCGAATAAGATAGTTCTGGCCATATTTGAGCTACATTACAGTAATATTTGAGAAGATTTTTGAGGTGGAAAAATTTCACTAAAAAGTAAAGGGGTTAACCCACGGTTTTTGACGATTTTTCGACCAATTTCAAACTTCCGAAATAGGGCGAAAATATGAACGTTTAGGCCGAATAAGATAGTTCTGGCCATATTTGAGCTACTTTACAGTAATATTTAAGATGATTTTTGAGGTCTAAAAATTTCACCAAAAAGTAAAGGGGTTAACCCACGGTTTTTGAGGATTTTTCGACCAATTTCAAACTTTCGAAATAGGGCGAAAATATGAAAGTTTAGGCCGAATAAGATAGTTCTGGCCATATTTGAGCTACTTTACAGTAATATTTGAGAAGATTTTTGAGGTGGAAAAATTTCACCAACAAGTAAAGGGGTTAACCCATCGTTTTTGACGATTTTTCGACCTATTTCAAACTTTCCAAATAAGCCCTAAATATGAAAGTTTAGACCGAATAAGATAGTTTTGCCCATATTTGAGGGACTTTACAGTAATATTTGAGATGATTTTTGTGGTCGAAAATTTCACCAAAAAGTAAAGGGGTTAACCCATGGTTTTTGACGATTTTTCGGCCAATTTCAAACTTCCGAAATAGGGCGAAAATATGAACGTTTAGGTCGAATAAGATAGTTCTGGCCATATTTGAGCTACTTTACAGTAATATTTGAGAAGATTTTTGAGGTCGAAAAATTTCACCAAAAAGTAAAGGGATTAACCCATGGTTTTTGAGGATTTTTCGATCAATTTCAAACTTTCGAAATAAGGCGAAAATATGAACGTTTAGGCCGAATAAGATAGTTCTGGCCATATTTGAGCTACTTTACAGTAATATTTGAGAAGATTTTTGAGGTCGAAAAATTTCACCAAAAAGTAAAGGGGTTAACCCAAGGTTTTTGAGGATTTTTCGATCAATTTCAAACTTTCGAAATAAGGCGAAAATATGAACGTTTAGGCCGAATAAGATAGTTCTGGCCATATTTGAGCTACTTTACAGTAATATTTGAGAAGATTTTTGAGGTCGAAAAATTTCACCAAAAAGTTAAGGGGTTAACCCATCGTTTTTGACAATTTTTCGACCTATTTCAAACTTTCCAAATAAGCCCTAAATATGAAAGTTTAGACCGAATAAGATAGTTTTGCCCATATTTGAGGGAATTTACAGTAATAGTTGAGAAGATTTTTGACGTTGAAAAATTTCACCAAAAGGTAAAGGGGTTAACCCACGGTTTTTGACGATTTTTCGATCAATTTCAAACTTTCGAAATAAGGCGAAAATATGAACGTTTAGGACGAATAAGATAGTTCTGGCCATATTTGAGCTACTTTACAGTAATATTTGAGAAGATTTTTGAGGTCTAAAAATTTCACCAAAAAGTTAAGGGGTTAACCCATGGTTTTTGACGATTTTTCGACCTATTTCAAACTTTCCACATAAGCCCCAAATATGAAAGTTTAGACCGAATAAGATAGTTTTGCCCATATTTGAGGGACTTTACAATAATGTTTGAGATGATTTTTGAAGTCGAAAAATTTCACCAAAAGGTAAAGGGGTTAACCCACGGTTTTTGACGATTTTTCGATCAATTTCAAACTGTCGAAATAAGCCCTAAATATGAAAGTTTAGACCGAATAAGATAGTTTTGCCCATATTTGAGGGACTTTACAGTAATATTTGAGATGATTTTTGAGGTAGAAAAATTTCACCTAAAAGTAAAGGGAATAACCCACGGTTTTTGACGATTTTTCGATCAATTTCAAACTTTCGAAATAAGCCCTAAATATGAAAGTTTAGACCGAATAAGATAGTTTTGTCCATATTTGAGGGACTTTACAGTAATATTTGAGATGATTTTTGAGGTGGAAAAATTTCACCAAAAAGTAAAGGGAATAACCCATGGTTTTTGAGGATTTTTCGATCAATTTCAAACTTTCGAAATAAGGCGAAAATATGAACGTTTAGGCCGAATAAGATAGTTCTGGCCATATTTGAGCTACTTTACAGTAATATTTGAGAAGATTTTTGAGGTCGAAAAATTTCACCAAAAAGTAAAGGGGTTAACCCATGGTTTTTGAGGATTTTTCGATCAATTTCAAACTTTCGAAATAAGGCGAAAATATGAACGTTTAGGCCGAATAAGATAGTTCTGGCCATATTTGAGCTACTTTACAGTAATATTTGAGAAGATTTTTAAGGTCTAAAAATTTCACCAAAAAGTAAAGGGGTTAACCCATGGTTTTTGACGATTTTTCGACCTATTTCAAACTTCCGAAATAGGGCGAAAATATGAACGTTTAGGCCGAATAAGATAGTTCTGGCCATATTTGAGCTACTTTACAGTAATAGTTGAGAAGATTTTTGAGGTCTAAAAATTTCACCAAAAAGTAAAGGGGTTAACCCACGGTTTTTGAGGATTTTTCGACCAATTTCAAACTTTCGAAATAGGGCGAAAATATGAAAGTTTAGGCCGAATAAGATAGTTCTGGCCATATTTGAGCTACTTTACAGTAATATTTGAGAAGATTTTTGAGGTGGAAAAATTTCACCAACAAGTAAAGGGGTTAACCCATCGTTTTTGACGATTTTTCGACCTATTTCAAACTTTCCAAATAAGCCCAAAATATGAAAGTGTAGACCGAATAAGATAGTTTTGCCCATATTTGAGGGACTTTACAGTAATATTTGAGATGATTTTTGTGGTCGAAAATTTCACCAAAAAGTAAAGGGGTTAACCCATGGTTTTTGACGATTTTTCGGCCAATTTCAAACTTCCGAAATAGGGCGAAAATATGAACGTTTAGGTCGAATAAGATAGTTCTGGCCATATTTGAGCTACTTTACAGTAATATTTGAGAAGATTTTTGAGGTCGAAAAATTTCACCAAAAAGTAAAGGGGTTAACCCACGGTTTTTGACGATTTTTCGACCAATTTCAAACTTCCGAAATAGGGCGAAAATATGAACGTTTAGGCCGAATAAGATAGTTCTGGCCATATTTCAGCCACTTTACAGTAATAGTTGAGAAGATTTTTGATGTCGAAAAATTTCACCAAAAAGTAAAGGGGTTAACCCATGGTTTTTGAGGATTTTTCGATCAATTTCAAACTTTCGAAATAAGGCGAAAATATGAACGTTTAGGCCGAATAAGATAGTTCTGGCCATATTTGAGCTACTTTACAGTAATATTTGAGAAGATTTTTGAGGTCGAAAAATTTCACCAAAAAGTAAAGGGAATAACCCACGGTTTTTGAGGATTTTTCGACCAATTTCAAACTTTCGAAATAAGGCGAAAATATGATAGTTTAGGCCGAATAAGATAGTTCTGGCCATATTTGAGGGACTTTACAGTAATATTTGAGATGATTTTTGACGTCGAAAAATTTCACCAAAAAGTAAAGGGGTTAACCCATGGTTTTTGAGGATTTTTCGACCAATTTCAAACTTTCGAAATAGGGCGAAAATATGAAAGTTTAGGCCGAATAAGATAGTTCTGGCCATATTTGAGCTACTTTACAGTAATATTTGAGAAGATTTTTGAGGTGGAAAAATTTCACCAACAAGTAAAGCGGTTAACCCATCGTTTTTGACGATTTTTCGACCTATTTCAAACTTTCCAAATAAGCCCTAAATATGAAAGTTTAGACCGAATAAGATAGTTTTGCCCATATGTGAGGGACTTTACAGTAATATTTGAGATGATTTTTGAGGTGGAAAAATTTCACCAAAAAGTAAAGGGAATAACCCACGGTTTTTGAGGATTTTTCGACCAATTTCAAACTTTCGAAATAAGGCGAAAATATGATAGTTTAGGCCGAATAAGATAGTTCTGGCCATATTTGAGGGACTTTACAGTAATATTTGAGATGATTTTTGAGGTCGAAAATTTCACCAAAAAGTAAAGGGGTTAACCCATGGTTTTTGACGATTTTTCGGCCAATTTCAAACTTCCGAAATAGGGCGAAAATATGAACGTTTAGGTCGAATAAGATAGTTCTGGCCATATTTGAGCTACTTTACAGTAATATTTGAGAAGATTTTTGAGGTCGAAAAATTTCACCAAAAAGTAAAGGGGTTAACCCATGGTTTTTGAGGATTTTTCGATCAATTTCAAACTTTCGAAATAAGGCGAAAATATGAACGTTTAGGACGAATAAGATAGTTCTGGCCATATTTGAGCTACTTTACAGTAATATTTGAGAAGATTTTTGAGGTCTAAAAATTTCACCAAAAAGTAAAGGGGTTAACCCATGGTTTTTGACGATTTTTCGACCTATTTCAAACTTTCCAAATAAGCCCCAAATATGAAAGTTTAGACCGAATAAGATAGTTTTGCCCATATTTGAGGGACTTTACAGTAATATTTGAGATGATTTTTGAGATGGAAAAATTTCACCAAAAAGTAAAGGGGTTATAACCCACGGTTTTTGAGGATTTTTCGACCAATTACAAACTTTCGATATAAGGCGAAAATATGATAGTTTAGGCCGAATAAGATAGTTCTGGCCATATTTGAGGGACTTTACAGTAATATTTGAGATGATTTTTGAGGTCGAAAATTTCACCAAAAAGTAAAGGGGTTAACCCATGGTTTTTGACGATTTTTCGGCCAATTTCAAACTTCCGAAATAAGGCGAAAATATGAACGTTTAGGCCGAATAAGATTGTTCTGGCCATATTTGAGAGACTTTACAGTAATATTTGAGATGGTTTTTGAGGTCGAAAATTTCACAAAAAAGTAAAGGGGTTAACCCATGGTTTTTGAGGATTTTTCGATCAATTTCAAACTTTCGAAATAAGGCGAAAATATGAACGTTTAGGCCGAATAAGATAGTTCTGGCCATATTTGAGCTACTTTAGAGTAATATTTGAGAAGATTTTTGAGGTCGAAAAATTTCACCAAAAAGTAAAGGAAATAACCCACGGTTTTTGAGGATTTTTCGACCAATTTCAAACTTTCGAAATAAGGCGAAAATATGATAGTTTAGACCGAATAAGATAGTTCTGGCCATATTTGAGGGACTTTACAGTAATATTTGAGATGATTTTTGAGGTCGAAAATTTCACCAAAAAGTAAAGGGGTTAACCCATGGTTTTTGACGATTTTTCGGCCAATTTCAAACTTCCGAAATAGGGCGAAAATATGAACGTTTAGGTCGAATAAGATAGTTCTGGCCATATTTGAGCTACTTTACAGTAATATTTGAGAAGATTTTTGAGGTCGAAAAATTTCACCAAAAAGTAAAGGGGTTAACCCACGGTTTTTGACGATTTTTCGACCAATTTCAAACTTCCGAAATAGGGCGAAAATATGAACGTTTAGGCCGAATAAGATAGTTCTGGCCATATTTGAGCCACTTTACAGTAATAGTTGAGAAGATTTTTGAGGTCTAAAAATTTCACCAAAAAGTAAAGGGGTTAACCCATGGTTTTTGAGGATTTTTCGATCAATTTCAAACTTTCGAAATAAGGCGAAAATATGAACGTTTAGGCCGAATAAGATAGTTCTCGCCATATTTGAGCTACATTACAGTAATATTTGAGAAGATTTTTGAGGTGGAAAAATTTCACTAAAAAGTAAAGGGGTTAACCCATGGTTTTTGACGATTTTTCGACCAATTTCAAACTTCCGAAATAGGGCGAAAATATGAACGTTTAGGCCGAATAAGATAGTTCTGGCCATATTTGAGCTACTTTACAGTAATATTTAAGATGATTTTTGAGGTCTAAAAATTTCACCAAAAAGTAAAGGGGTTAACCCACGGTTTTTGAGGATTTTTCGACCAATTTCAAACTTTCGAAATAGGGCGAAAATATGAAAGTTTAGGCCGAATAAGATAGTTCTGGCCATATTTGAGCTACTTTACAGTAATATTTGAGAAGATTTTTGAGGTGGAAAAATTTCACCAACAAGTAAAGGGGTTAACCCATCGTTTTTGACGATTTTTCGACCTATTTCAAACTTTCCAAATAAGCCCTAAATATGAAAGTTTAGACCGAATAAGATAGTTTTGCCCATATTTGAGGGACTTTACAGTAATATTTGAGATGATTTTTGAGGTGGAAAATTTCACCAAAAAGTAAAGGGGTTAACCCATGGTTTTTGACGATTTTTCGGCCAATTTCAAACTTTCGAAATAGGGCGAAAATATGAACGTTTAGGTCGAATAAGATAGTTCTGGCCATATTTGAGCTACTTTACAGTAATATTTGAGAAGATTTTTGAGGTCGAAAAATTTCACCAAAAAGTAAAGGGGTTAACCCATGGTTTTTGAGGATTTTTCGATCAATTTCAAACTTTCGAAATAAGGCGAAAATATGAACGTTTAGGACGAATAAGATAGTTCTGGCCATATTTGAGCTACTTTACAGTAATATTTGAGAAGATTTTTGATGTCGAAAAATTTCACCAAAAAGTAAAGGGGTTAACCCATGGTTTTTGACGATTTTTCGACCTATTTCAAACTTTCCAAATAAGCCCCAAATATGAAAGTTTAGACCGAATAAGATAATTTTGCCCATATTTGAGGGACTTTATAGTAATATTTGAGATGATTTTTGAGATGGAAAAATTTCACCAAAAAGTAAAGGGGTTATAACCCACGGTTTTTGAGGATTTTTCGACCAATTACAAACTTTCGATATAAGGCGAAAATATGAACGTTTAGACCGAATAAGATTGTTCTGGCCATATTTGAGAGACTTTACAGTAATATTTGAGATGGTTTTTGAGGTCGAAAATTTCACCAAAAAGTAAAGGGGTTAACCCATGGTTTTTGAGGATTTTTCGATCAATTTCAAACTTTCGAAATAAGGCGAAAATATGAACGTTTAGGACGAATAAGATAGTTCTGGCCATATTTGAGCTACTTTAGAGTAATATTTGAGAAGATTTTTGAGGTCGAAAAATTTCACCAAAAAGTAAAGGGAATAACCCACGGTTTTTTAAGGATTTTTCGACCAATTTCAAACTTTCGAAATAAGGCGAAAATATGATAGTTTAGGCCGAATAAGATAGTTCTGGCCATATTTGAGGGACTTTACAGTAATATTTGAGAAGATTTTTGAGGTCGAAAAATTTCACCAAAAAGTAAAGGGGTTAACCCACGGTTTTTGACGATTTTTCGACCAATTTCAAACTTCCGAAATAGGGCGAAAATATGAACGTTTAGGCCGAATAAGATAGTTCTGGCCATATTTGAGCCACTTTACAGTAATAGTTGAGAAGATTTTTGATGTCGAAAAATTTCACCAAAAAGTAAAGGGGTTAACCCATGGTTTTTGAGGATTTTTCGATCAATTTCAAACTTTCGAAATAAGGCGAAAATATGAACGTTTAGGCCGAATAAGATAGTTCTGGCCATATTTGAGCTACTTTACAGTAATATTTGAGAAGATTTTTGAGGTCGAAAAATTTCACCAAAAAGTAAAGGGGTTAACCCATCGTTTTTGACGATTTTTCGACCTATTTCAAACTTTCCAAATAAGCCCTAAATATGAAAGTTTAGACCGAATAAGATAGTTTTGCCCATATTTGAGGGACTTTACAGTAATGTTTGAATTGATTTTTGACGTCGAAAAATTTCACCAAAAGGTAAAGGGGTTAACCCACGGTTTTTGACGATTTTTCGATCAATTTCAAACTTTCGAAATAAGGCGAAAATATGAAAGTTTAGGCCGAATAAGATAGTTCTGGCCATATTTGAGCTACATTACAGTAATATTTGAGAAGATTTTTGAGGTGGAAAAATTTCACTAAAAAGTAAAGGGGTTAACCCATGGTTTTTGACGATTTTTCGACCAATTTCAAACTTCCGAAATAGGGCGAAAATATGAACGTTTAGGCCGAATAAGATAGTTCTGGCCATATTTGAGCTACTTTACAGTAATATTTAAGATGATTTTTGAGGTCGAAAAATTTCACCAAAAAGTAAAGGGGTTAACCCACGGTTTTTGAGGATTTTTCGACCAATTTCAAACTTTCGAAATAGGGCGAAAATATGAAAGTTTAGGCCGAATAAGATAGTTCTGGCCATATTTGAGCTACATTACAGTAATATTTGAGAAGATTTTTGAGGTGGAAAAATTTCACCAACAAGTAAAGGGGTTAACCCATCGTTTTTGACGATTTTTCGACCTATTTCAAACTTTCCAAATAAGCCCTAAATATGAAAGTTTAGACCGTATAAGATAGTTCTGGCCATATTTGAGGGACTTTACAGTAATATTTGAGATGATTTTTGAGGTGGAAAAATTTCACCAAAAAGTAAAGGGAATAACCCACGGTTTTTGAGGATTTTTCGACCAATTTCAAACTTTCGAAATAAGGCGAAAATATGATAGTTTAGGCCGAATAAGATAGTTCTGGCCATATTTGAGGGACTTTACAGTAATATTTGAGATGATTTTTGAGGTCGAAAATTTCACCAAAAAGTAAAGGGGTTAACCCATGGTTTTTGACGATTTTTCGGCCAATTTCAAACTTCCGAAATAGGGCGAAAATATGAACGTTTAGGTCGAATAAGATAGTTCTGGCCATATTTGAGCTACTTTACAGTAATATTTGAGAAGATTTTTGAGGTCGAAAAATTTCACCAAAAAGTAAAGGGGTTAACCCATGGTTTTTGACGATTTTTCGACCAATTTCAAACTTCCGAAATAGGGCGAAAATATGAACGTTTAGGCCGAATAAGATAGTTCTGGCCATATTTGACCCACTTTACAGTAATAGTTGAGAAGATTTTTGATGTCGAAAAATTTCACCAAAAAGTAAAGGGGTTAACCCATGGTTTTTGAGGATTTTTCGATCAATTTCAAACTTTCGAAATAAGGCGAAAATATGAACGTTTAGGCCGAATAAGATAGTTCTGGCCATATTTGAGAGACTTTACAGTAATATTTGAGAAGATTTTTGAGGTCTAAAAATTTCACCAAAAAGTAAGGGGGTTAACCCATCGTTTTTGACGATTTTTCGACCTATTTCAAACTTTCCAAATAAGCCCTAAATATGAAAGTTTAGACCGAATAAGATAGTTTTGCCCATATTTGAGAGACTTTACAGTAATGTTTGAGATGATTTTTGACGTCGAAAAATTTCACCAAAAGGTAAAGGGGTTAACCCATGGTTTTTGAGGATTTTTCGACCAATTTCAAACTTTCGAAATAAGGCGAAAATATGAAAGTTTAGGCCGAATAAGATAGTTCTGGCCATATTTGAGGGACTTTACAGTAATGTTTGAGATGATTTTTGAGGTGGAAAAATTTCACCAAAAAGTAAAGGGGTTAACCCACGGTTTTTGACGATTTTTCGACCAATTTCAAACTTCCGAAATAGGGCGAAAATATGAACGTTTAGGCCGAATAAGATAGTTCTGGCCATATTTGAGCCACTTTACAGTAATAGTTGAGAAGATTTTTGATGTCGAAAAATTTCACCAAAAAGTAAAGGGGTTAACCCATGGTTTTTGAGGATTTTTCGATCAATTTCAAACTTTCGAAATAAGGCGAAAATATGAACGTTTAGGCCGAATAAGATAGTTCTGGCCATATTTGAGCTACTTTACAGTAATATTTGAGAAGATTTTTGAGGTCTAAAAATTTCACCAAAAAGTAAAGGGGTTAACCCATCGTTTTTGACGATTTTTCGACCTATTTCAAACTTTCCAAATAAGCCCTAAATATGAAAGTTTAGACCGAATAAGATAGTTTTGCCCATATTTGAGAGACTTTACAGTAATGTTTGAGATGATTTTTGACGTCGAAAAATTTCACCAAAAGGTAAAGGGGTTAACCCATGGTTTTTGAGGATTTTTCGACCAATTTCAAACTTTCGAAATAAGGCGAAAATATGAAAGTTTAGGCCGAATAAGATAGTTCTGGCCATATTTGAGGGACTTTACAGTAATGTTTGAGATGATTTTTGACGTCGAAAAATTTCACCAAAAAGTAAAGGGGTTAACCCACGGTTTTTGACGATTTTTCGACCAATTTCAAACTTCCGAAATAGGGCGAAAATATGAACGTTTAGGCCGAATAAGATAGTTCTGGCCATATTTGAGCCACTTTACAGTAATAGTTGAGAAGATTTTTGATGTCGAAAAATTTCACCAAAAAGTAAAGGGGTTAACCCATGGTTTTTGAGGATTTTTCGATCAATTTCAAACTTTCGAAATAAGGCGAAAATATGAACGTTTAGGCCGAATAAGATAGTTCTGGCCATATTTGAGCTACTTTACAGTAATATTTGAGAAGATTTTTGAGGTCTAAAAATTTCACCAAAAAGTAAAGGGGTTAACCCATCGTTTTTGACGATTTTTCGACCTATTTCAAACTTTCCAAATAAGCCCTAAATATGAAAGTTTAGACCGAATAAGATAGTTTTGCCCATATTTGAGAGACTTTACAGTAATGTTTGAGATGATTTTTGACGTCGAAAAATTTCACCAAAAGGTAAAGGGGTTAACCCATGGTTTTTGAGGATTTTTCGACCAATTTCAAACTTTCGAAATAAGGCGAAAATATGAAAGTTTAGGCCGAATAAGATAGTTCTGGCCATATTTGAGGGACTTTACAGTAATGTTTGAGATGATTTTTGACGTCGAAAAATTTCACCAAAAAGTAAAGGGGTTAACCCATGGTTTTTGAGGATTTTTCGATCAATTTCAAACTTTCGAAATAAGGCGAAAATATGAACGTTTAGGCCGAATAAGATAGTTCTGGCCATATTTGAGCTACTTTACAGTAATATTTGAGAAGATTTTTGAGGTGGAAAAATTTCACCAAAAAGTAAAGGGGTTAACCCATGGTTTTTGACGATTTTTCGACCTATTTCAAACTTCCGAAATAGGGCGAAAATATGAACGTTTAGCCCGAATAAGATAGTTCTGGCCATATTTGAGCTACTTTACAGTAATATTTGAGAAGATATTTGAGGTCGAAAAATTTCACCAAAAAGTAAAGGAAGTTAACCCATGGTTTTTGAGGATTTTTCGATCAATTTCAAACTTTCGAAATAAGGCGAAAATATGAACGTTTAGGCCAAATAAGATAGTTCTGGCCATATTTGAGCTACTTTACAGTAATATTTGAGAAGATTTTTGAGGTCTAAAAATTTCACCAAAAGGTAAAGGGGTAAACCCATCGTTTTTGACGATTTTTCGACCTATTTCAAACTTTCCAAATAAGCCCTAAATATGAAAGTTTAGACCGAATAAGATAGTTTTGCCCATATTTGAGGGACTTTACAGTAATGTTTGAAATGATTTTTGACGTCGAAAAATTTCACCAAAAGGTAAAGGGGTTAACCCATGGTTTTTGAGGATTTTTCGACCAATTTGAAACTTTCGAAATAAGGCCAAAAATATGAAAGTTTAGGCCGAATAAGATAGTTCTATCCATATTTGAGGGACTTTACAGTAATATTTGAGATGATTTTTGAGGTGGAAAAATTTCACCAAAAAGTAAAGGGGTTAACCCACGGTTTTTGAGGATTTTTCGACCAATTTCAAACTTCCGAAATAGGGCGAAAATATGAAAGTTTAGGCCGAATAAGATAGTTCTGGCCATATTTGAGGGACTTTACAGTAATGTTTGAGATGATTTTTGACGTCGAAAAATTTCACCAAAAAGTAAAGGGGTTAACCCATGGTTTTTGACGATTTTTTGACCAATTTCACCCGTTTTAAATAAGCCGTAAATAATAAAGTTTAGACCGAATAAAATAGTTTTGGACTTATTTGAGTGACTTTAAATATTTGAGACAATTTTTGAGGTCAAAAAATTTCACCAAAAAGTAAAGGGGTTAAACGATGGTTTTTGGCCGATTTTGACTTGGGAAAAGAATTCTCTTGGCATTTATTACACCAACTAAAAAATTGAATTTTGGCCGATTTTGACTTGGGAAAAGAATTCCCATGGGAATTGGAATTCCCTTGGGATTTATTACACCAACTAAAAAATCGAAATTTGGCCGATTTTGACTTGGAAAAAGAATTCTCTTGGGATTTATTACACCAACTGAAAAATCGAAATTTGGCCGATTTTGACTTGGGAAAAGAATTCCCATAGGAATTGGAATTCCCTTGGGATTTATTACACCAACTGAAAAATCGAATTTTGGCCTATTTTGACTTGGGAAAAGAATTCCCATGGGATTTATTACACCAACTAATAAATCGAATTTTGGCCGATTTTGACTTGGAAAAAGAATTCCCTTGGGGTTTATTACACAAAATGAAAAATCGAATTTTGGCCGATTTTGAGTTGGGAAAAGAATTCTCTTGGGATTTATTTCACCAACTAAAAAATCGAATTTTGGCCGATTTTGACTTGGGAAAAGAATTCCTATGGGAATTAGAATTCCCTTGGGATTTAATACACCAACTGAAAAATCGAATTTTGGCCGATTTTGAGTTAGGAAAAGAATTCCCCTGGGATTAATTACACCAACTGAAAAATTGAGTTTTGGTCGATTTCGACTTGGGAAATGAAATCCCATGGGAATTGGGATTCCCCTGAGATTTATTACACCAACGGAAACATCGAATTTTGGCCGATTTTGACTTGGGAAAAGAATTCCCTTGGGATTTATTACAGCAACTGAAAAATGGAATTTTGGCCGATTTTGACTTGGGAAAAGAAATCCCTTGGGAACTGGAACTCTCCTGCGATTTTTACAACAGGGAAAAAGAAATCGAATTTTGGCCCATTTTGACTTGGTGTAATAAATGCCATGGTAATTGGAATTCCCCTGGGAGTTACATCAACTAAAAAATCGAATTTTTGCCGATAAATGTAAGTCAATCTAAACAATATTGAAAAAAACTTACATTATTTTTAAATTAAAAATAATGTAAGTCAATCTAAATAAGTCTAACTAGGTTTAGGCATGACTAAATATGTCTAGGTTGGTCTGAGTAGGTCTAAGGCAATTTATGTAGGTCTGAATAAGTAAAGGAAGGTCCAAGTAGGTCAGAGGTTAACGTAGCCATGCGGCATGTATAAAGTAATAGAGACTGAGACTACACTGGTTTCGCTTTTTTTTAGAGAACTACCTTTAAACTTTCTCTACGTCGGTTTAGATCTGTCTATACAGCATTCTGTTTTAGGTCTAAGGTAAGTCTATGGTAGGTTTAAGAAAATCTCAGTACGTCTGAGTAGCTCTGAGTTAAAGTTTAACTTCGTTTACGTCTCTCTGAGTAAGTCAAAGGGAGGCTAAACGAGGTCCGAGCTAGTCTAAATGGATCTAACCAGCCAATGGGGCGAATGAGCGGCCTAAACTTTAGGAGGTACTGACGCTTCACCATAACGAACGGTCTTCGCTCGAAAAGTATCTCCTGTCTGGAGTATAGGCTGGCCCCCCCCCCCCCCACCCTTATGGCTTTTTAAACACGTCGTTCACTTCTACCTACGCTGCACACGACCTTTTTACCATAAGTAGGTCAAAGTAAATCTAGGCAGGTTTAAGGCTAGGTTAAATAAATTTGATGAGGTCTGACTGAGTGCACCTAAGTAAGTCTGATGATCAAGGAAAGTCTGGAGAGGTCGAAAAAGGTCCGAGTCGGTCCCAACAAACTTAAGTCGATCGAAGTAGGTCTCAGTAGCTCAACGTCTAGTTATGTCTAACTAGGTCTAAATAGATTTGTATTTATATATATATAAATACATATATATATATATATATATATATATATATATATATAGATAGATACACATGTATATTCATGTACCAAATAGTTATGTAGAGATCACACATACGGCTACCAACAGTACACTCCATGTTCTACGAGCTCGTTTAAAAAGCGGTTGCTCATTTTACCTCACCCTTTGAAGGTACCTTTGACAAGAGGCACACTATCATAAGTCTTTCGAGTATGAACTAAGGGGTTCTTGCGCTCAACTGGTTTTGATGGTCAATAATAGGGCTTACATTCTCTCTTCGGCCTTTGTTACACCCTTCAAATGATTGTATACCCACCTGTTTCAGTGAACTGGCCGCATCGGTGTAGCGTATGGCAGTTTTTTGCTCACCTCTCGTTAGGGAAGCGTTGTCAAGTCATAAGGAAGCGCCATGAGAGAGTAAACTCACAAAGACCAGTTTCAGGTCAATGGTTTTACAAATTAACAAAAAAAATGCTGGGCCACGGTTGACACAGGTTATAAACTGAACAGCTTAGACACACGATGTTCGACGCTGTGTCGTAAGAGTGTTGCTTCTCTGCTTCTTGAAGTAAACAGGTTTGGTGTTTTTGAGTTTGCATTACAGGCCGAAAACTGCACAGGAAAGCTTTATAAACCCAAGCCGTACCGAGCTGATAAAATAGGTAAACACTGTTTGGCAGGAAGCGGCTTATAAAGTAGCCCTAAAATACTAATAGATGGAGTGACGTTTTAGCGGTAAGGAGTCCAATTTTCCGGATTCTAAGATTTTTTTACATTTACAATGAGTAGGGTGGAATTATTTGGGAACTTAGTTCACTGACGCAGCCAGTTTTTGAAGGTGAATAAATAAGCGTAGGCCTCAGAGTCTTCCTATCCTTTAAAGGAAGTTGTTCTACAAGTAGCAAAGACAATCATAAAGCGTATACTAGCAGTGAAAGTTCATTGGCTGAATTTATACTGGAGACGGATAATCAGTGTGGACGAACTCGGACAAACGTTTTTAGTTCGTCTGTGGATAAAAACACGGTCTACAAGACGAACTAACGTAAATAATTCTTCTAGACAGATAATACAACTGACATGCAAAAAATAAACACTTCGTTAGAGAAGTCTAATAAATGCGAGACAAACTATGAAACTCATCATCAGTGTGTCTCACAGTTCGTCCCGTATTTATACAAGACGCACTAACGACAAGACGAATTATTTGTTTGGACATATTATCCATCTCTCGTATGTTTACATGATATCGAAAAAGTCTTGTGCACCATCAAAAATTGTACATGTACCAACACACCATTGCGCAAAAAAGGGGGTGGATGCCGCCATGATCAGCGGCTTTAGACATGCTGCTGCAAGTCAACGTACAAGATGGCGCTGAAAGGACGAGCTCTACCTATGTCTAGATAGGTCAAAGTCAAGGTTGATGGAAGTATGTCAGGCCTGAATACCTTAAGTAGGTGTTAGGAGGTTAACGTAGGCCTACAGTATGTCAGAACCAGGTCAAGGTGGTTCATTCGGAGTAAATCGAAGTAGATCTCAATAGCTGTAAGCAAATTCAAGCAATATCTTTAGTTTGAGCTTGTTGATTGGCTTGAACAGGCCAAAGTAGGTCCAGGACAACCTACGTAAGTCTAAATAAGTCAAGATAGAATGTCAGTTGTGTGAAGAGATCTAGATAGGTCTAAAGTAATTTAAGTACATGCAGGGGTGGCGTAAGACGGGGATACAACCCCCTCATCAGGGAATTACACTGATGATAACACATTTACATATTGTAGAAATTATAAAAATTTGATGATTTAACCAAGGAAGATAATACTCGTCTCTTCATATCAAATCTAAAAGTTAACTGTTTCTAGTCAGTTGTTGCGATTATTCTTGCGGAAAATAACAAGTTTTTGGCCTCCAAATAAGTACACTTTAAACTCGATGTGATCCCACCCTCTCTGGATTAGCCCCACTCCCGAGGACGTTGGCCCCTGCTTCTGGGAATTCCTGGCCTACCCCTACGTAAGTGCATCTGACAAGGTCCGAGTAGCTCTAAACATGTTCAAGGTCAAACGGCCTTTTTACTTGTAGGCCAAGATTAGATGTTGGTAGTTCTGAATACTAAGGCGCGGGGGTCCAGTATAGATAGTATTCTTCGATAAAACAGCCGCGTTCTTGAGGTATACACTATCTAAAAGATAGAAAAAAAGCTTTTCGACGTTTCAAGCTAAGGCCCTTCGTCAGGAGATTAGTAGGCTACTAATCTCCTGATGAAGGGCCTTAGCTTGAAACGTCGAGAAGCTTTTGTTTCTATCTTTTAGATAGTGTATACCTCAAGAACGCGGCTGTTTTATCGTAGTTCTGAATAGGTGCAAAGAAGTTTGAGTAGTAGTAAGTTCAAGCAGGTTTGGGTAGGTTTGTTTCAGCGAGATGTCCGAGTAGATGTAAGTCAATCCAAGTAAGTCTAACACGGTTTAGGCAGGACTAAGTAGGTCTGAGGTTAACGCAGGCATGTGGCAGGTATAAAGCAAGAGACTGAAGGTAGTACTCCACCAAGAACGAGAAATGGTACCAGCTACTTCACTACCATGGTCTCACTTTTTTTAAAGTACATTTAAACTTTCTCCACGTCGGTTCAGATCTACCTATGCAGCATTCTGTTTTAGGTCCAAGGCAAGTCTACGGTAAGTTTAACAAAATCTAAGTACGTCCGAGTTAAAGCTTAATCGTTTAGGCCCTTCTGAATAGGTCAAAGGAAGGTCCGAGCAAGCCTAAATGGATCTAACCAGCCATTGGGGCGAGGGAGCGGCCTAAACTTATGGAGATACTGACGCTTCACTCTAATGAAGGGCCTTCGCTCGAAACACATCTCCTCTCTTGACTATAGGCCGGTTCCCCACCCTTATGGCTTTTCAAACACGTCCTTCACTTCTACCTACGCTGCCCTCCACTTTTTTTTTTATAAGTACGTCTCAGTATGTCTATGCGGGTTTAAGGTTAGGTCAGGTCTAAATAAATTTGATGAGGTCTGAGTGCGTCAAGGGCCAGAGTTGGCACAGGTTATAAACCAACTCGTTTTGCAGCCCCGCATGGCTAAAGCTCAGTTTATAAACTGATTTGAGTTAAGCTGTACCATACCGACAGATGTCATTCTCTGCTTCTTGATTTCGGGGGATTAGAGAACCACAGCACGACACAGTGTTATAGAGGAAGTAGATCGTCCAGGTTAGTGTAGTCTTGAGAAAGACTGTTGGTTGAAGTGACTGACGTTTCGACAGCCTTAGCGGCGGTCATCTTCAGTCTCTCTCAAGACTACACTAACCTGGACGATCTACTTCCTCAAACATGCCACGATTCTCCCAGGTTCAAACCATTTACTTTTTTACAGCGTTATAGACCCAAGCCGTACCGTGCCAAGCTTACAAACTAGCCCAAAAATACTCATAGAGCGACGTTTTAGTCGTAAGGAGTCCAATTTACCGATTTTGTTTTACATTTACCTGAAAGTACTGTAAGAGGGATTTGTTCGACAATTTAGTTCACTGATGCAGCCAGTGTTTTTAACGGTGAACAAATCATTGTGGACTTCTGAAGAGTCTTTCTGTCCCAACAAGGATCTTGTTCTAAAACTAGCCAAGAAAACCGTATAATGGCAATAAAAGTTCATTGGTTGAATTTATACCAGGGGCGGATAATCTGTGAGGACAAGCTTTGAGTAACGTTTTTAGTTCGTCTGACATTTCGTCTACGTATAAATACGAGGAACCAGACGAACTAACATCAATAGTTCTTCTGGACAGATAATTCATCTAGGTACTAACAGTGGGGCTGACGAACTATACAACTGACATGCAAAAAAATTACACTTCGTTAGAGAAGTCTAATAAACGCGAGGCAAACTATGAAACTCGTCATCGGTGTGTCTCATGGTTAATCCCGTATTTATACAAGACACACTAACTACCAGGCGGATTATTTGTTTGGACGTATTATCCATCTATTGTATATTTTTACATGATATCGAAAAAGTCTTGTGTACCATCAAGAATTGTAAATGTACCAACACACCATGGCGCAAAAGGGGTGGATGCTGCCACGATCAACGCTTTTAGACATGCTGCTGCAAGTCGACGCACAAGCTGGCGCTAATGCTTCCCAGCGCAACCCACTGCCGTAAGACTTACCAGCAAATGTAGGCAATGTAGGGGGAAACTGCTTGCCTCATCATAAGTTTTGTGCGACGCAAAAACAGCAAAACAACGCAGGTGGGTTATCACTGCGCCCTTCCAAGGTTAGTTTGCGACAAAAACCACAGCCACACAATTGAAGACGATGAAGAATGGTGATATTCTCGAAATGATCGCCGACCTAATCATCGAAAGGAAAAAGGCCGCCATTAACGTGCTACTCCTATAAAAAAAAAAAACAAAAAAAAAAAAAAGACAAACAACAAGAAGCATAACGCACGATCGCCGCCATAAGTCATCATCCGCCATGGTTATCTCTCGTACTGATACTATTTAACCCATAGCTGGGTGGTGGTTATAGCGCCACCAATCCGCTTTCCGGTAGTCGATTTCAGTGAAAACAGGGGGAACCACGTGAAGGTATCGACTTCCCTGGGACTACTCCTGGCACACTTGGGCTTTTTATGCCGGCCAGTAGACCTCCTGCAGCAGGAGCGGTACATAACCTGTTCGTCCCTTCTCCCCCCTAAAACTATTCGAAATGAACGTTTTGCACATAAACATATATACACGTATTTGAATTAGAGTACCACCAAGGACAAGTAGCCAACAGACGTTATCCTAAATACCAAAACATCTTTGAAACCATTCGTGTTTTGCAGGCACGTAGCTAGGATGTAAAGTTGGGGGGGGGCAGCACTGTTTTTTTGGGGGGCAGTTGTCGACGTAAGCTGAAAACCCAGACTACTCAGCGACTACTTCATGTTGTCAAATGTAGTGGACTTGGTATAACATTACAAAAATAGGTCAGAATGGTCAGCGAAAAAATATTTTCCATAAGATATTTTAAAAATCTATCGGATTTTGGCATATTTAAATTATATTTGAAACCACTTCAGAATTTTCTTTGGGGGGGCGAGGACAAATTTTGGGGGGGGGCGATTGCACCCGCGCGCACCCCCGTAGCTACGTGCAAGGTCATAACAAACTGTTTAACATTTGTTGAACAACATTTGTCAACTTAAAATGTTGAACTATGTTCATCAACATACATTGAACCATGTGCCACATAGCAAACACAACGTGTACCCTCTTTTTTACAACAGAAATCTGCATAAAACAGTTGATTTATGATAAGATCAAGATACATTTATATCATTTCCTAATACCATGAGAGTTGGTCCCATAACCATCAACATGAATGGTGGCCATAATTTGTAAGCCTCTTAGCCCACTCCATAGCACTGATCCAAGGTGGCACCCAAGGAGCCTGGGTCCCCCCTTTCGGTAAGACAACAAGTGTAATTTATGATAAATCCACTCACTAACTGAAGAAGGATGAAAAAAAAAAACGGCTGCAAGTGTTCATCTTCCTAATAGTTTATAAAATGCTAGTAAGCGGTTTTATTACATAATAGATTCTGGCAAATACTGTAAATGCACGCTTGATTATCCCAGTAGTCACTAAAAACAATCTCAACCAACTAAACATGTGACATATCTGGAAAGGCTCATAGCAGAAGAGGAAATTTTGCTGTTTAATTACCACTCGTAGCTGGGCTCCCTATTCAAACCAAGTCTAAATCTGCTAGTGTACTCTATAAGCTTTAATCCCAGCTTATTCTAGTCCTAAATTAAACAATGGCAAACCTGTTAATGGGTGTGGTTGGCCTGCTATTGTATCAATTCATTTGTAGCAAATGAAAAGATCAAGCAAATAATTAATCATTAATAGAAGCTCACTAATATAGGTATTTAGTACATAGCTGTGGCAGCAAGCAGTTTGAATATGGATATCTCGCAATTTGATTGGTTCATAAATGGTCAGATATTTTCTGTATAGTACAACTCAGCAGAAATATTTAAAAAAGCCTTGCTTGTGTTAAATAAAAATTAAAATTTTTGACACCATATGAAGTGAAAATGTATTACAATCAGAAAAGGAATAGTAACCTTGCAGAGTGAAGTTGGTGAAGAAATTTTATATGAAATGATGACAGAACTGCAAGTTTTTATTTGATGTTCTGTAACTTTGTGTGTGTCAATTATATTTCAGTAAAGCCACATAATAAACTACTTATTGACCTCACTTGTTTGGTCTGTACTAATGAAATATCAGACCTCAGTTTTTGATGTTCTGTAACTTTACACTTGTCAATTATATTTCAGTAAAGCCATATAATAAACTACTTATTGACCTCACTTGTTTGGTCTGTACTAGTGAAATATTGGACCTCAGTTTTTGCACAGACATCAACTTGCTGCACTTGTCTTGGCCTGTACTTAAAATTATTGGTCCCATATTTGACTATTACAGACCTTGTGCTTGGTCAAGAAATAGAAAATATTAATTCTATGGATGACATGAAGAGATGTTGTGATTAACTTATATGTTCCTGTACACTACACATTGAGTTGACTTGAGAATTCAAACTAGCATCTTGCCATTGACTCACATGGCACAACTGGGAACAATATGTTCATTCAATCCATAACAAGTGTACAAGAGATTCTTAAGACAACTTAACACTTATCCATGAAGATGTGTACACATTTGAAAATCATCCTCAGGTTGACCTAAGTTTGATATGAGGGTAATGTCAGGGTAATATAAACATATCATATACCTGAAATATTCCAGTTGAACAACAATTTTATGTCCTCTTCTTTGGTGCTGTCCATCAGGGACATTCTGATATATGTACTGTATTACCATTACTGGTAAAACAAACATGAATGTGATAGAAGGATTCTGGACACAAATTGAACACTTTTCTACAGTGGTTCACCCAAGGGGGACTTAAGCTTCTTCCTTAGCACACAAAATGATTTCTATTTGCATCCATGAAAAAAAAAAGTAACATAAAACTAAAAGTAAACAGCATAGAGAGTGCAATGGCTCTGGTAGACCACTGCAAAATCCAGTAATTTCTTTGTCACCTTTCTGGTGTGTCTTGAGTATAAGGACCATCAACTAGTATGCCGGGATTGGTCTTGCAGAGACTTTAAAATATAAAACATTTCTGGGGGAGCATGCTGCCAGAGCCCCTAAGTGGAGGCAGATTTAACATTCTAGCCTCAACCTTACAAAAATCCCAGATACATGATTGTTTTGTACTGATGACTTAATCTGATTTTTTTAATTATTCGTTTTAATTCACATCTATTAATATATAGTGTACACACATGTAGAAATAAAGTACACACATAAAGCACATAAGGATATACAAAATGTATCTGACTTTTCACGTGAAAAATATCTTTAAATGTTACATGTCCATTTGAGCCAGGTGGGGCTATCCTATTATGGAGTGAGTATGGTGTGCACAGTGAATACTGTAACAAGAAAATTAACACGAGAATACGTTTGAAGCCAAGATGGACATCCACTGAGGGAAATTTTATGCATCAGTTTAGTGGGTGTATATATCAGTTATATATTTCATTGACTATAATATATCTGATATATCTATTAGGTGTATATTAAATACAAACATATGGTTAGAAACTAAAGAGTATTTTGGAGTTGCATCAACACGGCTACTCTTCATCTTCAGAATTTAGCGAAATATGGCTTTCAGTAATTATAAACCAACAAATACACTGAATATAAACGTCGAAAAACTTCTGACGGCGAGTAAGGTTCTTATGAAAAATAACTACTTTTAAACATGTACAGTTTAGTAGAAGTGTTACAGCCAGAGTACCATCTCAAAGTGTGTTAAAAATGAATACTCACGGTTACAGAGGAACATGGCTGCTTCACCATTTCGATGTTTGCTGTCACTTCTTCCACGTCATGGTGTCCCATTCATGGATATTTGGTCTTTTGAACTTAAGCACATGTAATTTCGTTATCCAGGTTCACTTAAATACTCTATTTGCCATCTTTGTAGGTAAAACAAACGTGCAGTGAGTCGTTGAACTTCTGTAAACTTCACTTACGTCCTTGCACCGTTGCCACAATTATTGGTCTTGTTCAAATGGACTTCGAATTTCGCGGTAAACTGTGCAAAAAAAATTAAGCACGTGACCCAGGGAGCGAATCTGAGAAGATTGCCATGTAGCCTGGGTCCCAATTGTACTTTTAATGACACAGTATGTACCTAAAAGAGCCAAAAATCTCCCTACCTTGTCACAAGATATTTAAATTAAACAACTTGGATTGCCACTGAGCAATTTTCAGGCGGAGTACATTGCCTAAATTTTATATTTTACATGACTGCAATATCTAATGTCCTCCCACAAAAATCAAGTTCATCTCTAAAAGTACTCAACGAATTTAGTCTTAATCTAACTTCGAACGCTTGAAATGGGTCGAAAGATCCTCAAAAACCATGGGTTAACCCCTTTACTAAATAAAGTAGAAAACATACTCCGAAAAATAGTTCCATCTTGAACTCAAAATTTGAGAGAAACAAGTGGACACAGTGTTCAATAGTAATATTTCGAATTTATTACAAATTCATCATCAGACTAATTTACAAAAGCTGAACCTACGTCAATATACCGGACAAAGGCAATGGCATAGTTATTATGAAACGTGTAGACTATTTCTCGTCTGTTAAATCTCTATTCACCAATCATAAGAAATTCACTAAATTAATTTCCCAACACCCGCCATACTTTCTTCGCTACAATCTTACTTACACAAATTCATGAAACGTAACGAAATTACTGAATCAGATTATGACTTCATGCGACCGACGGCTGCACACTTCGGCTGTGTACATGGCTTGCCTGAGACACACAAGAACTATTCTAATCTTCCCACTTTTCGACCAATTGTAGACACTACTAACACACCACACTACAATGTAGGCAAATTTCTTGCATCTTTATTGAACCCTTTAACGCTGAATGAGTTCATTATAACTGATTTATTTGATGCCGTAAACTGCATTAGAAATATTCCCAATGATTTGTTTCAAGGTTACCGCTTTGTGTCTTTTGATATAGAATCACTGTTTACCAACGTTCCTTTAACTAGAACCATCAACATCATTTTAAAGCGTATTTATGAATCTAAGCTAATTGATACCACTCTGAAAAAGCACACACTTAAAAAACTCATCAAAGATTGCTGCAGCAAAACTCCGTTTTCTTTTGACAATGAAATTTACAAACAAATCGATGGGGTTTCAATGGGATCCTCTCTCGCGCCTGTACTCGCTAATATAATCTTAACCGAATTTGAAGAAACTGTCATTTCCAACTTAATCAACTCTGGTACCATTAAATTTTGTAAAAGATACGTAGACGACACACTTTTACTAATCAAACCTTCTAATATTCCGGCTTTACTCAAAAAGTTCAACAATTTTGACAAGAATTTAAACTTTACAGCTGACACCTTTCCAGATGACATTGTCCACTTCTTAGACATAAAAATATCTGCTGATGGAACCGATATTTACCTAAAGGCTACACACACTGGACAATACACCCATTTTACAAGTTTCGAACCATTTCAAAGAAAAACTGCCTGGATAAGATCACTCCTTGATCGCGCTCACAAAATTTGCAGCACTAAAAACTTATTTGACAGCCAAGTTAAAAACATTAAGTCTTTTATGTCGTGGAATGGATATCCTAATTCTTTGAAACGTTTCCTGATTAACAAATTTAAACGTAAAGTTAGTACTTCTGCTAAAACCTGTTCTTCATCTCAATCGCAAACCAATGATGATAATTTGCCTAAAATTTGGATTCGCCTGCCTTACCTTGGAACCCAAGGAGAAAATATTGTTAAGTCATGTCTAAAGAAATTACACCGATGTTTTAGAAGAACGGTTAAATTTGTAGTAATTTATGACACTAAAAAGATCGCATTTTTCACATCCAACAAAGACAAAATTTCTCCTTCAGTCCGTTCTAATGCCATTTACCAAATAACATGTCCTGGATGCGGCTATTCTTACATTGGAAAAACCGAAAGGTGCCTCAAAACAAGACTTCATGAACATGCCACTAAACATACCAGTGCAGTAGGACAACACTTTTTAGAATGCATGAACGCACAAGACACTCAAACAAAACATAACCGACTTGACTGACAAAACACTTCCTCAGATACGCGTTTCCAAGTTAATAAATCTCATCGTTAACAACTACAAAATACTATATGCCAATAATTCCCTTAAAAAAAAACCCCGACTTTTACTAATGGAAGCACTTTTCATCAAATCTCTAAAACCAGAACTAAACGTAGGACTCAAAGCCAGCAAAAAACTCTCATTATTTGACCTGACATAACACATCACTCATTCACACTCTAATTTCTTCCGCCTACACATTCTTCCTGTATGATGTCACCACGCTTGTGCCTATATATTGACGTAGGTTCAGCTTTTGTAAATTAGTCTGATGATGAATTTGTAATAAATTCGAAATATTACTATTGAACACTGTGTCCTCTTGTTTTTCTCAAATTTTGAGTTCAAGATGGAACTATTTTTCGGAGTATGTTTTCTACTTTATTTTCTGAAATTATCGGCTGGAAACGAACCCCTTTACTTTTTGGTGAAATTTTCGACCTCAAAAATTTCTTCGAATTTTAGGCTAAGACTACTGGAATCAGTGCTGAACTAGTGATTTCGCCTAAGCTTTCATATTTTGAGCTTACTTTGAAAGTACGAAATTGGTCGAAAAATCGACAAAAAACCATGGGTTAACCCCTTTACTTTTTGGTAAAATTTTTGTACTATGAAATTTCAACAAAATTGTATTCTAAAATCACTCAAGTGAGTGAAAAACTAACTTAGAACGCCTAAAGTCTCATATTTTAAAGTTATTTTTAATGTTCGAAATGTGTGGAAAAATCGTGAAAAACCACGAGTTAATCCCTTTACTTTTTGGTGAAATTTCTCGCCTTGGACATTTCGCCTTTGCATCACTCCAACAAGTGCAAAGCTACGCCCCGCCAACGTAAGCGTGTATCCGAAATGGTTACGGGAGGTCTGCCAAAGTCTGAAAATGTTTGAAATGGTCTAAGTCGGTCCAAGACTCTAAGGACTCTAAAGTACTCTTAGAAGTAACCAGCTCTAGCTATGTCCAGTTAGGTCAAAGTCAAGGTTGGTGGGAGTAGATGTCAGGTCTGAAAAGCTTAGGTAGGTGTTAGGAGGTTAACGTAGGCCTACAATATGTCAGAACCAGGTCAAGGTGGTTCATTCGGAGTAAATCGAAGTAGATCTCAATAGCTGTAAGCAAATTCAAGCAATATCTTCAGTTTGAGTTTGTTGATTGGCTTGAACAGGTCGGAGTACGTCTAGGACAATCTACGTAAGTACTAAATAAGTCCAGATAGAATAGATTTAATGATCTCAAGGTAAGTGTAAGAAATTCAGTTGGGTGAAGAGATCTAGACAGGTCTAACGTAATTTAAATACATGCAGGGGTGGCGTAAGACGGGGATACAACCCCCTTATCAGGGAATTACACTGATGATAACACATCTGCATATTGCAGAAATTATGAAAAGTTGATGATTTAACTAAGGAAGATAATACTCCTCTCTTCATATCAAATCTAAAAGTTAACTGTTTCTAGTCAGTTGTTGTGATTATTCTTCGGGAAAATATGTTCTTCACTTTCAAATAAGTACACTATAAACGCGGTGTGATCCCGCCACCTCTGGATTAGCCCCACTCTCGGGGACGTTAGCCTCTGCTTCTGGGAATTCCTGGCCTACCCCTACGTAAGTTCATCTGACAAGGTCCGAGTAGCTCTAAACATGTTCAAGATCGGTCTTCTCATTTGTAGGCCAAAATTAGATCTTGGTAGTTCTGAATAAGTGCAAAGAAGTTTGAGTAGTAGTAAGTTCAAGCAGGTTTGTTTCAGCTAGATGACCCAGTAGATGTAAGTCAATCTAAGTAAGTCTAACACGGTTTAGGCAGGACTAAGTAGGTCTAAGGCAATTTATGTAGGTCTGAGTAAGTCAACGAAGATCTAAGTAGGTCTGAGGTTAACACAGGCATGCAGTAGGTATAAAGTAAGAGACTCAAGGTGGTACTCTACCAAGAACGAGAAATGGTAGCAGCTACTTCACTACCCTGGTCTCTCACTTTTTCTTAAATAAGTACATTTAAACTTTCTCAGCGTCGGTTCAGATCTGCCTATGCAGCATTCCGTTTTAGGTCCAAGGTAAGTGTACGGCAGGTCTAAGATCAAAGTACGTCCAAGTAGCTATGAGTTCAAGCTTAATAGATTACGTCTCTCTGAATAGGTTAAAGGAAGCCAAGGAAGGTCCGAGCTAGCCGCCTAAACTTAAGGTTCCGAGGCTTCACTCCAACCAGAGGCTTCACTCCAACCAAGGGCATTCACTCCACCCTTATAGCTTTTTAAACACGTCGTTCACTTCGACCTACGCTGCACTCCACTTTTCTTCTTTTTGAGTAGTTCTCAGTATGTCTAGGTGGGTTTAGGATCAGGTTAGGTCTAAGTGCGTCTAAGTAGATCTGATGACTAAGGAAAGTCTGGAGGTCGAAAGAGGTCTGAGTTGGTCCCAACAAACTTACGTCGATCGAAGTAGGTCTCAGGAGCTCAAGGTCTAGTTATGTCTAACTAGGTCAAATACATTTAAATATAGATAAAATAAAGATCCACCTGTATATTCATATACCAAATAATTATGTAGAGATCACACGTAAGGTTACTAAAAGTACACCCCGTAGTGTTCCACCAGCGGTTGCTCGTTTCACCTTACCCAGTGAAGCCGCTCTGCACTCTTCCGCGATAAAGACTGCAGTCTTGGTTGATGGTTGCCATTACCTCATCCAGAATGACGTAGGATTCTTGTTCTCATCGGGGTAGGAGTAGGGAGCGTAAGAGCAAAATGACGGCGAGACACTTGTGTTTGGCAAGAGGAACTCTATGATAAGCGGGGTGCACCATGGGAGTGAGTGAACCCAAAGCGTTCAGTCTCAGGAATGAAAAATAGGCAGGGTCCCAGTTGGCACAGGTTATAAACCGACTTGTTTTGCCACGCCGCATGGCTAAAGCTCAGTTTATAAACTGATTTGAGTTAAGCTGTACCATAGCAACATGTCATTCTCTGCTTCTTGATTTCGAAGATTACAGGCAGAGAATCACAGCACGACACAGCGTTATAGACCCAAGCCGTACCGTGCCAAGCTTACTAACTAGCTCAAAAATACTCATAGAGACGTTTTAGTCATAAGGAGTCCAATTTACCGATTTTGTTTTACATTGACCTGAAAGTACTGTAAGATGGAATCACTCGAGAATTTAGGTCACTGATGCAGCCAGTGTTTTTAACGGTGAACAAATCATTGTGGGCTTCTGAAGAGTCTTTCTGCCCCAACAAGGATCTTGTTCTACAAGTAGCTAAGAAAACCGTATACTGGCAATGAAAGTTTATTGGCTGAATTTATACTAGGGACAGATAATCTATGTGGACGAACTTTGAGTAACGTTTTTAGTTCGTCTGACATTTTGTCTACGTATAAATACAAGCAACCAGACGAACTAACTTCAATAGTTCTTCTGGACAGATAATTCGTCTACGTGTATTAACAGTGGAGCTGACGAACTATACAACTGACATGCAAAAAATTCACACTTCGTTAAAGAAGTCTAATAAATGCGACACAAACTATGAAACTCGTCATCGGTGTGTCTCATGGTTAATCCCGTATTTATACAAGACACACTAACTACCAGAGGGACTATTTGTTTGGACGCATTATCCATCTCTTGTAAATGTTTACATGATACCGAAAAAGCCTTGCGTACCATCAAAAGTTGTACATATACCAACACACCACGGCGCAAAAAAGGAGGTGGATGCCGCCATGATCAGCGGCTTTAGACACGCTGCTGCGGCAACTCAACGAACAAGCTGGCGCTAATGCTTCCCAGCGTAACCCATTGCCGTAAGGCTTACCAGCAAATATGCACGCAATGTAGGGGGAAACTGCTTTCCCATCATAAGTTTTATGCGACGAAAACAGCAGGAACAAAAAAGAAATAAAAAAAACGCAGGTGGGATATCAATGCGCCCTTCCATGGCTAGTTTACGACAAAAACCACAGCGAGAAGATTGAAGACCGTAAAGACTGGTGATATGTTCGAGGTGAGTACTGACTTAACCATCGAGGGGAGAAAGGCCGCCATTGTTGCGCTACTCCTCAAAAAGGAAAAAAAAACGAGAAGCTGAATGCACGGTCGCCGCCATAAGTCATCATCCGCCATGGTTATCCCTCGAACTAATACTATTTAACCCATAGTTGGGTGGTGGTTATAGCGCCACCAATCCGCTTTTCGGTAGTCGATTTCAGTGAAAACAGGAGGAACCACGTGAAGGTATCGACTTCCCTGGGACTACTCCTGGCACGCTTGGGCTTTTTAGGCCGGCCAGTAGACCTCCTGCAGCAGGAGCGGTACATAACCTGTTCGTCCCTTCTCCCCCCAAAAATAAATGAGTATTTTTTATGTGAATTCACAAACACGTCTACCTACCTACCCATTCACGATTCTATCAATCCATCTTTCTATCCACTAGTCTAGCAATACATGGATACACTATATTTGTTTTCTTTCTTTTTATATTATTGTTTAAATTTATTTTGTTGGTTTTAAGTCTGAGTTTATGTTGAAAGGGTTTATGTTTATTGTATATACGTTAATTTAGATAAATATAGATAGAAAGACATCGATAAATATATACAGATGTAGATATAGATATAAGGATAGATATAGATATGTATATTAAGAGATATATACATGGAGATATATAGATAAAGTATGGAGATATATAAAGTAAGATAGATAAAGTATGCAGATATATACTGTAGATGTATATACAACAACAACAACAGTCGTTTTACGGCCGTTTTCCCCGCTTACGCAGGTGTTGGCCGGCGACTCTATACAGCAGCCTCCTCCACCTCTCCCTATCCTTCGCATCTTCCCTTTTCAACCCGCACTCTCTCATGTCCCTTTCCACCACCTGGCTCGATGTCATCCTCGGTCTTCCCCGTCCTCTCTTACCTTCCACCTCAAACGACATGACCTTTTTCACCCAATCATCATCATCCTTCCGCAGCACATGTCCAAACCATCTTAACCTATTCCGTTTCACGGCGTCAGACACTGACTCAATCCCCATTCTTTCCCTCCACTCTGCACTTGGCACTCTATCCCTCAGCGATACACCACACATCCATCTCACCATTCTCATCTCCGTACGTTCCAATCTCCCACTCTGCTCTACCGTCATGGCCCACGTTTCACTTCCATATACCATAGCAATATATACTGTAGATGTGTGTATACACACACACACACACACACACATGTATATATATATATATATATATATATATATATATATATATACATCTATATGTGTGTATGTATGTATATGTATATGTATACAGCAAATTGCAAAAATTATGGCACAAAACATATCAACATATAAACATATAAACATATCAAGACCATCTTCTTTTTGTCACACCATTTTCTTTATAATCGATACTTGTGTTTGAGGCAGTGCCCTGAATCATAAAAAAAAATGTTTTAATGTTCCTTTTTGTTGGTATATATATATATATATATATATATATATATATATATATATATAAACCAAAGGTGAGGACCAGGAAGGTTGCAGTGTTGGTTTGAGAATGAAGAGTGCTCAATACCATATCAGTAGAGCAAATAAAGAAGTAAAATAGACGAAATTTTTTTGCTGTTGCTACTCTGAGTTTCACGTGCTCAGGCAATCAAGCTTGATGTGATATATATATATATATATATCTTGACATAGATATAGAGATCTACATTTAGAGATCTAGATGTACAGATAGAGCTCCCAAATCTAAGTATAGAGATTTGGAGATAGATGTGGGCTGATGGTTGAGCACTTAATAAGGGACAGTTGAGCTTTATATATAAATGCAATCTCTGGTGCACAACAAAAATCTTTGAATGCAAAGGCAAATGTCCAACACAAAGCAAGTATATATGATAAAACATAAAGAGAAAGAGAGAGGAAAAAATGTGTTGTCAGCAAACCTTTATGGTTTGCCACACTACAGCATGCTGCCAATGAGCCTTTATGGTCTGCACTATGTTTACAGCTTAGAAATTTATAGAGTGCTATATAGGAATTTATATAGTACTATAGGAGCACCTACAGGAATTTATAGAGTGCTATAGCTACAAGTTGCAAGTGCTTTATAGATTTAAAGCTTATCTTATATGACAAACTGCTTTACCATCTTGGCAATGAAGCCTGGAATTAATCCCTTTAAGGTGGCTATCTTTGTTTTTGAGACATGAACAAGGTTTTTGACATCAGCTCCTGTACCTACGATGACAAGTATTTCCAATGTTCAAACCAAATAATACAGCAGTTCCTTGCAGACGCTTAAATGCCAAGCAAAGCAAGCTTGAATTCAACATTCTTCTCAGTTTGGACACAGCAGAGTTTTCCCAGTGCAGGTCACATATTCAATTGACATTAACTTTTCCAAACTTAATTTCATTTTGCCAACATTTTTAAATCCATAGGGTCGTAGCCAGGTAAATGAGGGTGTGACATCCTTCCAAAGAATCTAAACTATAACAACAATCATACTTGTTTTCCATACTTGTCAATTTATTGCTGTTAATTGCTGTATTTGATTTGAAGATGATAGATGTTAACCCATTAAAGGGTAGGTCTCATCCCTTTAATGAGTAAAATCGTCTGGCGTTAGCCAAAGTAAAATACTGAAGTGAGCCCCTTTCCCCTTAATGGGTTAATTTCTCTAACTTATAAATAATTAATTCATAATAAAAACACAAAGGAAATCAGTTTTGATTTGTAGTTTGGAAATGTGATCATACTTGACACAAAAGTTTGAAGACTGCAGACACAATTTTTGTCATAAATTCTCAAGAAAAATGTAAGTTGTAACTAGCTTTGATTTTGTTGAAATAAATATGAAATTCTAAGATTCATTGCTATATTGTAGTAACAATTTTTTTGGTGCATGGATTTTCAATGACATTTCTTGAGATAAAGTATTGCAAAGGCAAACAATAATGAAGCAAACCTCTGTAAATTCCACACTTTCATTTAACCCACCAATTGTCTCAACTGACCAGGGTTTCCCCCAGTCAACTTTGGAGTAGTGGCCTGCTATGCCTGCCCTCAAGAAAGCTTGTGTGCCATTACATCTGAATTTTGTCACAAACTCCTAGCAAGCTGCTGCAAACTGACACTGGCTTTTTGCAAATTCTTAACAACACTTTTGCATATTACTATATGTGGTCATTCAAGTACCTTTGGCTTGAAGAAAGTGCCCCTGACTAGGACAAAATGCCATTTTGTCAACCTTAGGGAAGGTGCCTTTCTTAAACCCTACAGGAAATGCTGCCAACAGACCAGAAACAGTTCAGTTATCTGAGATGGCACAGCAAAGGTCCAGTTTAAAGTTGCTAATTCAACCACAGCAACACAAATAATTTTGTGCAAGTGAAACCTAATGAATACATTGATCACATGTGGCCAGACTCCATAGTTACCTGTAAAAACTTTTGCAATTGGAAACATCAACCAATAACAAAACCTTATCACCACCATATGTCACAGATATCATGTACCAAACTATGCACCACATACACACAAACTTGTCTGTATTATGGCTTTGAATGACCAGGGCCCCAGAGGACACAATAATGAGCAAACATGAGGATTGGACTGGAGTGTTGTCATTTTGACCCTACCAAGCACCAAAGATTTCCCAAAGGAACTTGAGTTGCATCTCATACCCATGTAAGGGTGGCTGGCACTAATACAGTTTTGCACCTTAACCATATAAAGGCAAGTAACATGGATAAATTATACATCAGTCAATAGCTTCTTACCTGGAGGTTACAGTAATAATATCATATCAACCAATCACTCCAAATATTTAACAATTATTTGTTGAAGGTGAAGTGAATATTGTTCAATAATCCCTAAGACAAAGTCAAGGGGGTTATTCAATAATATTGAGCCTGAATAATTGGTTTAATATAATTACGCAGGTGATTATTTGAAAGAAAGTAGTGAACTAACAGTTTTAAAATCTCCTTGGTAACATTTACAAAGGTAGCCGCCATCTTGTTTCTGAGCCTTCACTGTTGTGATCACCTGTAGGTGATTGTTGAGATTTATGAACTAATTTTCTGGCCAATCACCACATGGCATTTTTGATAATCACCTGTGTAATTATACTAAAAAGTATGATAGCCAACAAAACAGACAAACTTAAGATCATGTGTGTCAAAAATGAACCAACAGCTCAAGACCATAAAGCTTGTGGATTTACCAAACAATTTAAGTTTAGTCCTTTTTCATTGTTTCTTTACTCTTTAAAAGCCACAAAAATGTGTATAAACTCTACCCTGCCCTAACACTAACCCTGATCTAAACCTTGGATTTATACACATTTTTGGAGAAGAACTAAGAAACATGGTGCTAAGAAACAGGGATGTTTTTTTGGCTATAATACATCATGGTTGCAGTGAATGGTTGACATCATGGTATCACAGTAATCTCCAAGAAATAAACTGTCAAATGATATATAGTTTACTAAAATTACTTGTACTTACATGGTAGAGGAGTAAAACTGCATTAGCACCAGGATGGTTGTCACTGTACATCTGGGGGGGGGAAGCTTATACCTGTAGCTCATAGGGTTATCAGGTACATATAAGAAATACTTGGTATATTAACTGACTCAGTCAAATTTAAGATAATCCTTAATTTTCACTTTTTTAACCCTGCTCAGACACTGTTAAAACCTCTGCCTCCTTATCAACTACTTCAGAGCCTTAAAATTGGGTGAAATTTATACTTCATGGTTTTACATGTGGTTCAGCAAACCAAGGATTAATGCACAGAATTTAACAGCCGAAATATCAAATTGCATTTGACTTTGGCACAGATGAATGTTATTAGATAGTTACAGTTACCACTTTTAAACACCTTTAGTGGAGCAAGAAGTTCTAGAGTACCATCTCAAGGTTAAACGATAACAAAAGAATACTTACTGAAGGGCATTCAGAAACACGGTTGCTTTGCCTTCGGGATAGTTGCCGTCTCTTCTAACATACTTAGTTGTCAACTAGTACAGTCAGTTCCAGTTGTACAAGTTTCTCATTTGGTTGAGGTAAAAAGCACAGGTCAAATAGCCGTCCAGGTTTCCTTAAACACTACAAATGCCATCCCTGCCAGGAATATTACAACAAACTCAACTTCTAGATGGTCTACTTCATAAAACGGCACGTGTTTTCACCATTTTCTCGCAAAGGTCGTCATTGCTGGCCACTGAACTGTATTATAACCATAGTCAAGAAATGATTATTACTCCAAATAAAACTGGAACCCTGACTAACAAAGAGTGAAGCCAAAAATGGCGCACATGGAGAATTTTCCACGCCAGTTTCAGTCTCTTACGCGGTCATGAGCGTCTAGTGTTTGTAGACTTGGGTTGCTTTTCACAGGGAAAGTACTTCAAGTACAAAATTTATAATCGATCATCATATCTCTGAAAAAAAAAAATTAAAATTAAACTAAAATAAAAATGATTTTTGATTTTTAATGTAACATGGCTGATGTTGTCCCCCCTTTGCAAAACAAGGTTTTGCCAACTCTTCGGAATTTCCCTGATCATGTCAGCAAAGACCAGAGGCTGTCAAATCCTGCTCTTTGACGTTGATTCCGATTCTTTGCCACTCGATTTGCACGAGGTATCCACACGTCGAAATTCGGTCTGATAGCAAGGGGTGGACCACATGGGCCATGTGGTCCACCCTCTTGCAAAACGACGGTTTGGCAACTCTTCAAAACTTCTCTGATCTCGTCAGCCAAGACCAGAGGCTCCCGAATCTTGCTATTTCGCCTTAATTCCGATCGTTTAGCACTCGATTCGCACGAGATATCCACACTTAAAAAACTCGGACCAATAGCAAAGGGGGGACCACATGGACCATATGGTCCCCCCTTTGCAAAAATAATTTATTGCAACTGTTTGAAAATTCTCTGATAATGTCAGGAAAGGCCAGAGGCTTGCAAATTCTGTTGTTTGGCGTTGATTCCGCTTGTTTGCTACTCACTTTGCGCGAGATATCCACACGTCGAAATTCGGGTCAATAGGAGAGGTGGCGGAGAAAATTTTTAAACTCGGCGCAAAAGAGTTTTAAAAAATTGCGCCAAAATCAACTGGAAAGAATACCGTGATATCTGACGGCTTGGACCAAAATCAACTGGTAAAGTTGACCAGACAAGGGGGAGGCAGCAGTCAAGTCCTCCAGCATCGATGCGAAGGACGGAAGTGTACCTAAGCGTTGGGCCGAGGCAAGAAAATCCTCATTTCAAAAGTTTTGTCGGGTCTCGCACACTCGTATTTTTTGGACTGTGGAGATTGGTCAGTTATACTTGGGTGTGATGATGTTTGTCTTATTAAACATCGTGGGATTGTTTTTCGGTAAGTACTGATAGAGTTATGGCCCTGACAGTAGACAGTGCGGTGACAGGACATGACGTGCACAAGGCATTTTTCGTTATCAAACAAACTACGCATACCTAGACTCGAAAATAACATCCTGCCTTGTAATCAGAAGTTTGAGGAAATCATTTCTATTTAGTCCCGTTGTCTACCAGTCCCTAATTTTTTATCACAATTTGTGGTACTTCCCACGGCATCTACTTCAAAGGCTACTTCATTTTAATTTGCCATTATGTGTACATAAATACATTAGGATGTATTGTACATTGATGTACATGCATACACATGTACATTTAAATATTCAAATCCATACACATACTTATATACATGTACCCAAAACTATTATGTTGACTGATAAATGATATAATATGTACTTGCACATCATGTATGGACATATTTATGCAATATATATATATATATATATATATATATTGCATATATATTGCATATATATATGTGTATGTACATGTGTAGATGTATGTATGTATATGTGTATATATGTAATGTATGTATGTATGTATGTATGTATGTATGTATGTATGTATGTATGTATGTATGTATGTATATGCTTTAAAGAATGCTAGTAAACTTTAGATTTGCTTGTTGTTACCTATGGCTTTCATACACACACCTATATTGAAAATAATTTTATTTTTTCTTATATTCCTATTTTCTGTAACTCTAGCCCTAGATATGCCTTCTTCTGAGGCAATCAGTAAAATGTGGATACAAAACTACAACTGGGAGAAGACAAATAATTGGAATCTTGGGAGGTTACCTTGCTCTAATGACATAGCCAAGATTGAAATGGTAAATATCTATGTTTTACCCTCAGTTTTATCAAACTTTTTCCTGGGTCTGAAACATTCTTTTTTATTTTAGACAGATGTTACTGTATATATGAATTCAAGCTCAACAGTGAAAGAGTTGGTGAGTTTTTGCAAAATTTTTAGAACTAAATTATCATCCTCTGTTCATGAACTATCAGTAAACATACATAAATCCATTCACATGACTTTTGCTTTGTGAAAATTAGCATTTTTGTGGTATTTCTACAGATTTTGCCAACCAATGGTTCTCTTGTTCTTGGAAATTCTGCAGTGTTGATGTTTTCTGATCAAAGTTCATCTCAAGCATGTAAAGGTTAGATGATATTACCAGTTGTGATAGTTGCCTTATTCAAATGTCTGTTTTCTTTAATAAAGGTAACTTTTTGAATTAACCCCTTTCTGTCCAGATAGATTCCCTAACATTTGACTCCGGCCAATTTCACTTGTCAAAGACCAACCTCAGAGGGGGAAGAGTTAATTTCTTGAATTAATAATCCTATTATTAATGAAGGGATGAGGCACAGAGGTACACAAGCTTTCTCCAGGCAGACATAGCAGGCTGCTACCCTGAAATTGCCTGGGGAAACATTAGAGCCGAAATAAAATTTTCTGTTTCAGGTTCTGAATCAAGCAAGTGGGAATGGATTGGATGAGTGTTGCAGGCCCTTGCAAAAAATTTGGCCCCTCTCTCACACACAAGGCTTTAAAAATTAGCTCTTGGCAAGTAATTGTTCTTTCAAATTAAAAATCTGTTTACACTAGCTCATAAAAAAGTTAACAGTAGCACCCCTGGGCATAATTATTTATCAATAATATCATATTTTAGCAATACTTATATTCAAGCATTTGAAACCTGCCTTGTTAAATCTCTAGTAAATGTTGGTACCAAAAACTTACCAAAGCTCCATGAAGATACACTCAAACACAAATGTCTTAGTCATGCTATCGAGACAACTGGTGCAATGATTGTTTTGCCAGCTTGACTCTGTGTTCCTATATATAACAAGTAATGAAAGTTGGCAATGAGATTGGTATTAATTGTTAATTTCTGAGGATTTCCATTAAAATACATGAAAATGATTTCTACTGAGAACCCATGTTTTCTTTCCCCTCCCAGTCCAGCAGGCCTTCAATCTGGTTCTGGTCTAGCTTTGAATAGAGTAAAATTGCAAAAGCATGGTTGGTGGTTAATGTGTCAATTGAGATTAGGGATGACTATTGCTGAAATTTTAACTATTTGAATGGTATTGCAATAGTTGATGTGGTTTTGTGATAGTATTGCCACTATTGGGATAGTATTGCAATAGTTTTGGGGAGTATTCAAGTCCCAAAGTTTCAATAAATTTCAACAAAAGGCTTTAAATTAAGTTGTAGAGATGAAACATCTGTTGACAAAATCTGAAAATGTTCTTAGTTATAAAGGGATCTATAAGAAAAGCACAATTCGCTACTAAATTTAGAGTTATTTGATAAGTCTCAGGCTAAGATACAGACTATAAACGAACCAGCAATTTGAAACAAATTTATTGATTTTTCATATCAAAGAAAAAGGTGCAGAAACTATTGAAACTATTGATAGTTTCATTTACTATCGACATATTGACTATTGTGATCTTACTATTGCAATGTATATGATAGTTCGATGTATCGTTACATCACCAATTGAGATACCAGTAGGTTACAATCCTTTAGCTTCACTTTCTAACCAAGATGTTGTTCTTTGAATTACATGTATGCAGTTGAATTTATCCTTCAGGTAGTGACATCAGCTTTACTGGCTGTGGTTCTGATAACTGGTTTGATCCTAATAACTGGCAAACTGCTGCTTCAACCAGTATGTCCCTTTATCCTCAGCAAGTTCCCTGTTTATATGACACTGTTAGATTTCCACAGGTATTTATCAGTAATTTTACTGAATCAATAAATTAAGCAATTCTCTGCAATGGTTGTCTCAGATGAGAAAAGATTACAAACAGACTGATTTGATTTATTCACTTTTTTAATTTAATGATTAATAAATTTATTTATTCACTTAGAATAATAGTATATTGGAGCTTGTATATGTGGGGAACTCTATGCTTTAATGGGTTGAAATACCAGCTATTTAAAAAAAAATGTTTAAAAAGTTACCTTAATTCTTTGTTACCAATGGAAATCTAGGATTCCAGTTACAAAGTCAAAATTACAAAGAATGTTACTGTGTCCAAAGTTTTCCTCAGTGGAAAGGTAAATAGTGAGCTTAGTCAAATTAAAAACTGCCATGACCATCAAATTCTTGCTACTCTTATTCAGAAGTAAAGGTTTGTGGCTGAGTTTTCTTGCTCATTTGTTTTTCATTCCAAATGTTTGTATTGACCAGGAACAAGATGACAGAGATTTCCAACAATACATTGCTTCAAGTACAGGAATACAACAGATATACCTTGGGAAATCTGTTTCAGTTCAAATCACTGGGAAAGAATGCCAAGATCCTTCTGGATGTATGTGTGGTAACAGCAAGGTAAAATCAATTTTAGTCTTAAAGATTGCACTGTATCATATAAAAATGACTTCCTTTTGTCAGAGATACTAATTGGTATTCTGTTTGTTGTCATTGTTCTTTAGCAAAAAGATTATATTTGTAAATTCATAACATGCCCAAAACTGCAATGTAAACATCCTGTAAAGCCAATTGGTGGATGTTGTTCTATTTGTGGTATGTAAAGTATTCAAAAACACTCCCAATGAAGTTGCTTTTCTGCCTAATCCGTATACCAAGTCCCATACAATCCACTATGACCTAGTGATGTGTCAACATCAGCTGAAACTCGTGTGAACTAAAATTGCCCCTAAACCATCTGACCACATAGACTGAACAATTAGAAGTTAATCAACTGACCAGTTTACAAACAATTCCTCTTTATACCTATAACTATCTCAGTGTAGCCATAACAACCACTTTCCCATCTGAAATGCCAGCAAGCTCACACGATCACACCTTACAACTCACCTACAGGTACTTACAAATGTAAGTGCTCCCCAAACAGCTTTCATCTAGCCACACATCTATATACAACTACCTACCTACTAATCCACACACCCACCCTCCCACATACAAGTCTACCTTACTATCTACTTACTTAACTAGCTAATAGCCAACCTATCCACACACCTATGTACAAATCTACCTTCCAATCTTAATCTACCACTCTTGGTCTACCTTCCTGTCTACTCACCCACCCATCATTAAGACCAAACAAACCTACTCTCCTACCAACCAGCCACCTATCTACCCACCCACCAGCCCAGTGACCTTACCACCTAATAATTCTGTCAACACTTAATTCTGGTCAATTCATCTGGTGCCAACCACCAGTTCCGTGTCTGCTAATTGTCCCATCCAGCTGCCCAATACCCGTAACCTCATGATCTATTTGTTTTCCTGTGTTACAGGAACATATCTGTTACTCTACGTTTCTGATGGATTTATCAAGAGTTCTGTCGAGCAAAAGATAGAGAACCACTTAAAAAAAGTAACATAATTAGCAACTGTCAAACTTGTTGTAATTGTTTTGGATTGGCAACTCGTATTTGATCGTTATCAGTGCTAACCTTTTGTCCTCTTGCAACTCAGTTCGCAGGTGTAAGTTTTACCGTTGTAAAAACGGCAGATCAGCTTATTCAAGTTGTGCTGAGAGAGATGTCACATCCATCAGACGGTGGTAAATGTTTGAAATAACATTTTCTTGAAGTTTAAAGTGTGAACACGCTCTAAAGCGTTAAATCTATATTACAACATAGATGTAATACAACGCCGCTTCTTATTCTGCCATGCATGCTCCATATCTCGATGGAGCACGGGAAAAACAGCGGGAAAACATTTCGAAAAAAACAAACATATTCTTGAGAAAATTATTATTAAACTGCCAAAAAAAGCGAGTTACTACTTAAATGGCGATAGAAAACATCGACAGCTGGGAGAAGGTAACAGATTTAGAACCTACAATTGTGCTGGACTTTGGTGTGGAAGAAGTGTTTCAGCCTTTAGTCAACAAGCAAAACAGCGACTCTACTCGATCAACGAAACGTTTCGCCTCTTTTTCCACAGACGAAATGCATACAATTTTAGCCAAAAAAACTCGGTGAAATCACACAGAACAACAAACAGGTCTGTGACAACATTTCAGTGAAGGTGGACGACATGGAATACTGAAAGCAAACACAAGCCGTTCAGTCAAACTGTGAACAGAAAACACAACCCGGAAGCACATCCTGTGACATACATCAATTTAAAGCCATTATATGTGAAAAAAAACTACATATAAAAAGAATAACATTAAAATAACTACCTGATACATTCTGTCAAACTGTCTGTTATGTTTTCTTTCTTCAATAATCTCAGTTTGATTCATAGAAAAACACTTGCTTTTTGAGTAATTATTGCTGGAAAAAAAATCAAAGCCCGAGGCCTTGAGGATCACCTGATGTTCAAGCGGCCAATCAAAAAATTTTGAATTTTTGGCTTACGTAAGGAGAAAGCAAATTTTAATCAGCAAAATAAACCTTGTTTTGCGTTATTTTGTACGTGATTCTATGCTATAAAAGAAATGGTTCATGATTTGGCATGCTCCATTGAGTTATGGGAAAGCACTCAAAAATCTGGAGTTGCTCTCGGCTATCACCTCGAGCAACTCTTACGCTTTTTTCGTACTTTCCCAACCTCCCGCGTGCACCAAAACTCAATGGAGCACGCTAAATCATGAACCATTTCTTTACTATATGAGTTCGTTTTTCATACCTTCACTTTACTGGTATAAGGGCTAAAAGAACGTCCGATTGTCGTTAAGCTGATTCAAACGATCCAAACTGACGGATCCTGTTTCTTTCCATTTCGAAAACCGGACATTGACAGTCAGATCCATCAGATGAGAGAGTGTGAATCAGCATGCAACTGTTTGAAACTAAAAATCAAATACATGAAAATTGATTCGATCAAATTGGATTGAGTAAACCGACTCCTTGTTGGTTTCCGAGAATCAAATCCACTAATATATAATTATCACAAATGACATCCAACTGTTTGGTTCCGAGAAACAGTTCTAAAAAATCGAATTATGAGAACCAGTATCCTACAGACCTGTCAAATCGGAATGTGAGAACTAGATTCTATTTCATTCCGGAAGGAAAATCTGTGCAGTCATTGTTCTTTCCTATGATTTAATTCAACAATAAACTTTTTTAAATTATTTTTTCTGTTAAAATTTAGAGTCAAAAACAAGAATGGCTGCGCAGTCAATTCGCGAAAATCTTCTGACTGGTATGTTTGCGAATGCGCGTTTCTCTGATTTCAGAAACAACTTCCCCCTTAGTTGTTCAACATTTACGTTGGGATGTCTGTAACTAACATGCTGTTTGTCTGGTTTATATTCTTGTTTCAGAAGAGAATTTGCATATCCGCAAGATAGAAATATTTCCTGCTGAATCTTCAAAATCGTTCAGTAAGTCTTAACTCCTTGACGGCAGGTCTCATACTGACGACCTAAACCGTCTGACGTTAGCTAGAGTGAAATACTGTGGCGTTGACGTTGGTCAAAGTAAACCAGCCTGGCACTGCCTAAAGTAAAATAATCTGGCGTTGATCAGGGTAAAACACTCTGGTTTTGGTCAGAGTAGAATGCTTTGCATTGCCCAGGGTAAAATAGAGTACTGTGTGAAAGTGGAGTCATCAACGTGCGGAAAGAGTTGATGAGAGTTTTTCACTCTTTCCTGATCGTAACTTTCCACTAGACGAGTAAAATTATCTGGCGTTAACCAGAGCGAAATATCAACGGGTCGCTGGAATATATGTTTCTTGATCGTACATTTGGCGTTTTTGTTCTTCAATTTACATCAAATGTTATATGATAAGTTAGTTTTCTTGGGTCGCAATATTTATTTGGATACATAAGCCAAAGTTTTACTTTTTTTCCATAGGTAGCAGCCAAACGACTGGTCTTACAATCGGCATTATAGTCGCCGTTTTCGTTGTCGTTGTGACACTTACTTTGGCCATCCTTTACTACAGGAAACGAAGAACAGCACAGTAAGTCAAAAGTGCATAGCAAGTGTCAGTAAACGAAGCACCGTCATTGTAAAATTATAAATAATATGACTTGAAGTTTCTTATATGTAATACGGTGCGGTATTGTATGGAATGGTATTGATACAATGTGTAATATATACGTAAGCGTGTAATACATATGCTAAAGGTGGATTTCCACTTAGTACAAAATGTTGCGCGCGCGACAGCTGCTTTGTTAAAAACGAATAGACTTCTACTTGGTTCCATTCAAGAGCTCCTAAAACAAAGGGACAAAGTCGCGCGCGTGACATTTTGCGCCAAGTGGAAATCCACTTTAATGTATGTAAAATGACGTGACGTGTGTAGGTGAAGCACTGGATTGTATTACATTAGATCATCTTTGACCGGAATACACTCCTTTACATTGCATTGCAATATAGAGACAGACTTTGGCTGGGTGAAAAAAATTCATTCGGGAGATTTTTTCTTGTAAAAAATAAAGAGCTTGGTAAGTAGTTCAACCCAAGAGCTCAAATGACAAGAGAAAAAAGTGAGCGACTTTTTATATCGAGTGCAAATCCAACCTAATCTTTAAAGTACACACAGTTTATACTATTCGTGCATGTTTATAAACAAGAAGACTGAATGTATCAAATAATAAACAGGGTGTGTTTCAGCTAAATATCTCCAGCTATCACCGAAACTGCATTCAAGCAATGGCTAACCACTGGGACATTGATTAAGACCCCGTAGGTGAAGGTTTCTTCGATGTTTGCTTATTTTTGAGCAATTTGGGCGAGACAATCTTGATCTGGTATCTGACCAGGAGCCCCGCGTGCGTTCACCCTTTCCTGTCCAAGACGTCTCCCTTTGACGAGTAAAATTGTCTGGCGTTAGCAAGAGTAAAACTAAAAAGTCAGGTACGGACTGGAAGGGGTTAAGTGCGCCCCTGGCTATCTCTGTATCGATAAAGGTGATTTAACGTTTGTGCTTTAAGAAGTGTAGCTCACATGGTCGTTTAGTCTAATTAGCAGGCATATGTCGATGTGTCAGCGCTGTCTATAAACTCTGCTGCTAACACAGTCATTCTTCTTTACATGAAGGCGAGGTGAACGTTTCGTTGATGAAATCGATATGAATCAGGGGCCGTCTATCGAGAACCCAGCTTTTGTAATTGACGGACCCAATCCGCTGTACGAAAGTAATGTGGACACGGTGAGTAAGCGGTCTAAAATAGATACTGCTATCAAGATTTTGATTGTGATTTCTAATCGGTGGGGACGGTGAAACGGTTTTCGATTTTCTTTTTATAATAATGCCGGGAAGGCGGGTGATTTATATTGGGTCAAGGTTGTATGAGGATTAAACATAGTCGTAGGATGAATATTAATGCCCAGCTCAAAATTCGAATGTGAATAGCCATGACAGGATAAAACACGACAAATAACAAAACATGTTAGTTTAAACAAGCTTTACTGACGTTTCGTTGCTAACGCGCAACATTTTCGAAGTGATATACATGAAGGATAAGGTAAGGTTATAAATACGATATTTACAAGGTGTGAAAATTAATTAGCTAATTAATTAATTAATTAATTAATTCGTTGGAAAATTAATTAACTTTCACACCTTGTAAATATCGTATATATAACCTTACCTTATCCTTCATGTATATCACTTTGAAAATGTTGCGCGTTAGCAACGAAACGTCAGTAAAGCTTGTTCAAACTAACATGTTTTGTTATTTGTCGTGTTTTATCCTGTCATGGCTATTCACATTCGAATTTTGAGCTGGGCATTAATATTCATCCTACGACTACGATTCCCGCCAGGATTAAACATGTTAACACTGCAACATAGTAGCTACATACTTCGGAATATAACTGGCTATAACAGGGAACTATTTACTTTTACCATATAACTGGCTATAACAGGGAACTATTTACTTTTACCATATAACTGGCTATAACAGGGAACTATTTACTTTTACCATATAACTGGCTTAGCGAACAGTCAATTAAATATCATGCAACACCTGGCTCCCAGGAACACAAATGGTCCAACGGAAGAACTGCCGTACAGACGAACAGACAGGTTTACTGAAAACCAAGTAAACGAACGACTGGACGATATATTTTCTCATCACTTGAGGTGCGTTTACATCATGGAGCTCCGACTAGACTCAACTGGATTTGAACTGGTCTTGTGACCACCTATTTGATGTGGTCTGAGAATGCACTGAAATTGGGCCAGATCAAGTGTGAAAGCCAGATAAACTGGTTAATTCTAAACTGACAGTCTACACCCGGTCTTAGTGTGCTGATGTGAGCGCACCATTGGAAAACAACTGCAATAACCTAATCTTTAACGAAATACGAAGGTAAGCGAGAGAAAAAATATTGACTTACGGCAGATATCAACTCTGGATCTATCTCTATTTTAGATACCTCTATTTTATCACGATTGTGTTGGCTGAAACGTTCATTAATTATAGGTAATTCCGGGCATTATCGAAGCCGCAACTCCAGCCATAAACCCTGAAAAAAATGGCTTCGCAGAGCGAAAAAATCCTCTGTATGATTCAGGAGAACCATCTTCCACAAGAGACAAAGTGACGACTGCATAATTTAACTTAGAGGTCCTTATTGTTGAAATGGCATTAATAAATGCAAAGTAAATCCACAGTAAAATAATGTGAAAATTATTAACGGATAATTAATTAATTAGTTATTAATGGATTATTATTTTTTTCATGTAATAATTAGTTAAAATTGGTGGTAAGAAACATTTTTCCAACGAAACAACACATGAAGACGGAGTTAAAACTCCGAAAAATCGGAATTAAATTTATGAAAAAACCTTAAAAGGATCCATTCACCATTTGTCATTATTAGTTATGTAGTGTTATTAAATTGCAATTTGAAGGATCACTTACCTTTTATCAAAGATTGATAATAAAACAGAATACCAAATTATTGTCAGAAAATTTGGAAATATTCACCATACATTTTTACAGTTGCCTGAATTTAGTATTTAGTATTTACATGTATATACATGAACGCTCGACATTTGTGTTCAGAATGTTTGCCACCGCCTTTGGAAAATCATCTGATCGCGACTCTATCGGCTTAATTTCCTTAACGCGGAGTTTTCTCTTGAGTGGTCTTTCGACAAAAAGAATATTCCGCTGTACACGCGGAAAATTACGCCTTGTGAAAATCGGCTTAAGACTAGATTTTTTTGCACAAATCTCTAATTCTGTATCTTTAAACTGCTGGAGTGGTAACGTCTTGGAGAGAAATTTTCATCATTATCCATTTTTCATCGGTTGATCGGCTCTCAAAACATCGGCGGAAGCGTATGCGTCCGGCATTAAAGCCGAGAGAGATTCGCGCGAGAAGACGAGCTCACTTCCTATTTACATATCATTGTCTTACACTAAAGTTCGCTGTGATGTCTATGGTTAAGTGAATACAGTCTTCAGGACCTTTTCCTTCATTGGTGGGCGAATCGAATGCGGCAGCTGGCGATTAAGACAACATTGCATTCACCAGAATGAATAATCCTATACGACAGTCGCGAGTTTAAGAGCTGCTCAAGTAAACAAAAGACTTTCCCACATGATACGATTATCGCTTCGATCCGTCATCCTGGTGTACACAATCATCCTTTATGGAGAAAGATCCTGCTCACTATTGGTTTGTGAATGTTGCAATGCGTCCTAGAGACTCCTGCGAGTGAATTGGACACATCAGGACGAAGAATCGTGTGCGACAATCGAAACCTGCAGGTCAGCCTTGAGATTTTCGGTTGACTTTCAAAGTGAGTGATAATTACGAGAACTTTCTCTTCACCCAGTTGTACGTTTCTGCCCAGCTGATTCTGACGCAACAGAAGTCTAGGTATGAGAGCAAATCAACGTCCTTTCTCCAAGAAAACTTACGGGAATCAGGCAAGGATGTAGCCAGGAGTTAAATCACAGAAGCCAACTCTTACAAAAATTTCCTCAGCTATTTCACATATGAATTAATCCGTTATTTCGTAAGTTAAACTAGTGGAAACTTACTAGTAGACTAATGGAAATGCTGCAATCTGATTGGCTAAGAATTAAGCAACGGCATCAACTAGGAACAGCATCCACGTTTAATCGATTTTGAGACCACGAGAGATTCCTTCGACAACTTAACGATCATCCGTGAGGACGTGCAGGGTTTCAATTCTATTTGAGAATCATCTTCAGGGTAACTCTCGTGCTCTTAAAAAGGATTAAACGAGTACGCTGTTCCCAGTTGACTCGATAGCTCAACCACTGAACTCTAAAAAGACTGGAATGATATCTCGTTGTACCAGGCCTTGCGACTGAATGAAGCCGACATGGGACCAGCCATGTAGGTCAAAAACACGCGTGGGAAAAAGTTGTATTGAACCTTTACGTAATATTTAAAAACCGAGCAGAAGTGCTTTATCGGGATTTAAAACACGAGGCGATAGCCGAGTGTTTTAGACCCTATAAAGCACGAACTGCGAGTTTTTTAAATGTCTTATGAAATTCACCTCTTAATACGCTAATTCGCGAAGAAAGTTTGGAAATTTATCGTTCGTAAGCCGAAAAAATTGAACTTCTTCACATATAAAGGCACATGTATCTTTATCACATATATAGATCCGACACGCTCATGATTTTCTTTTGTCTTTTCTTCATGAATTTTTGATGAATTTTATAATTTTCATTGACAGTTAATTCTAACAAATATGCAGTCCTAGCGGCATTGTCCTCTACTTTAGGCTTAAAAAGAAAACTGTCTGAAAACCCGGAATTTAGGGTACGTTTTTCGCAATAGGTTGCATGTTTTATCGCGTAGGGGACTGTGATGACCTACAAATTGACCTACATGTCAGCCTCCATGTTGGCTTCAAAATACAGTTTGCAGGTATCTTTCCAGCCTTTTTAGAGTTCAATGAGCTCAACTGGTAAAGCAGCGGTCAGGAAACCTGATTGCCTTGCCAGTAAGGCCACTCGATATCAAATGCCAGATACATATTGAGCACCGGCAGGTGATTCAATATGGGCTTGGCATATCAATTGCTACGTTGATAAGTCAATTCTGAACAGTATAGTTGGTCAAATTCTACTTGCAATCGGATTACAAAGAAAGCTAAATTCTCCCGGCACTTTCAAGCGGTAAATGATATATTGAAACCCACAAGACTTGTTCGAGTTCCGCTATGCTGTACCTAGATTAATACGGACGCTGACGTCAGAATCAACTGGGAATCAGTTGCTAAATCTCCCGTTAGCATACGCTTGGTATAAGGTTTGAGTATGCCAGTATATTTTGGGTTAGACATTCAGTTGCGTAAAGATTTTCAGTTTCTGGTCGCCCGTCCAGCTATGAGCCTGGCAGAGGGCCACAAGATTACAAAAACGAACCTACTTTAAGCTTTCATGAGGAAAAATAATAAGGGCTGTACTAACCACGTCGGGTTGGATGGAAACGTTTGGAAGAACAAGAACTCATTTGAGAACACGGTAATGCAGGACTACTTCTCCACTGTTTTTCCAAATGTAGTGCTTAACTGTTCTTAGATCCATGTTCGGTTCCAAAAGCTAGCAAATGAATAAAGTTTCACAAGTTAACGTCTATCTTTCGTAAATCTGACTGGCTCTCATCTGCCCAGCTATCGTTTGAACTGTCTGCTAAAGAAATCAGATAGTTCTCCCCATTTTCTATGAAAGATTGTCAAGTCGGTCTTTGCCATTACGTACTCGCCTTACGAGCCCGCGTTCCCAACGCGCCTCGTGTTTCCACTTAGCATTTTTCCGGTTGATGTAACGTCATTCATGTTTCTATTACAGCACTGAGACGCTCAAGCTATTATCTACAACTTATTAAAAAATCATGAAGAAAACACGAAGAAAATTCATATTTAATCATTGTCTGGTAGTTAGATATACACTTTTTACCTGGTCGTTGCAGTAGATTTCGATCTTTGAATGCGCCAAGGAGGAAGTCTCTTCCATTTCCTGATTACTAGATTCTCGTTCGTTGCCGGGTGTTGAATTGGTAGTGGAAGGCTCGCCTCCAGCATTTTTATTCATGTGTTTCTCGTAAAGGTGTTCGATAACTTTACTAATGTGGATCATGTCGCTGGCACATAAACGATCTCTAAGCCACAAAACAGAGTATTTGAGTGGTTTATATAAAAGTCACGTTAGTATATCAGTGGGCTTACGATATTTTCCACGATAACAATATTACATTGATAACGATTATGATGTTCATAACGATGAGAATGACATTGATAACAGTGATATTGATGATGATGTTATTCATAACCATGGTGATATTGATAATGATGATGATAATGATAACGATTATGTCATTGATAAGGATGATTTTGGTGACAATGATTACGATTGACAACGAGGATATTGATAACGATAATGATGGTCTCAAAGACTGTGATGGTTATTTTGATTGTGATAATTGACAGCGATCATGTTGTTGATAACAACGACGATATTAAGCACATTGATGATGACAATAATAACGATAGCATTGATGACGACAATGATGGATTTGATAATGATGATGATGATATTAACAATAACCGTGATACTGATAGCGATAAATACGACACTGACAACGAAGGTAATAACAGGGATGATGATAACGACTCTATTGACAACATGAATACAGTGATGGTGATCATCATTAAAAACATAAGTACAATGGTGACGCTCATGATGACGAAGGAAAATAAAATGATCATCATGATGGCAATGACGAATACGTGATCTCGACAGCCACATACTAAATACTTAATACGACGTTTACGTTAATACCACAAAGAGTCATAACAACAAAAACAAAAACAAGATGACGTTTGTGTACATGCCACGAAGAGTCGGCAAAAACAATCCTCAAAAAATATTCTGATATCATTTATCCACTTACTTTTTCTGAGATTTCAAACTGGACGAATAGGGAAGTAAGAAGAATGCCAATTTATTCGATATAGGTTGCATTTTCTAAAAAAGAGTTGGTAAGGAGATCGAGTCAAAAACTGATTACAAAGCCAAGTTAGGTAAAAAAGGCTCAATTTACAGCTTTAGTTGACCGTCAGACCTTTCCCCAGGCCATAAATTCTTTAATCCATTCTATCATTTGTTCATCCATACGTTCGTTCATTTGTTTGTCCGTCAGTTTGTTCATCTGTTCCTTTATTTGTTCGTTTATCCGTTCCTTCATTCGCTCGTCCGTCCATTCGTCCATTCGTCTATTCGTTCATCCGCTAGAACATCCGTTCCACCATTTGTTCCTCAATTCGTTCGTTCATCCGTTTGTTCACCCGTTCATTCATCCGTTCCATCATTTGTTCGTTCGTCCGTTTGTTCATTCATCCATTCGTTTATTCGTTCACTTGTTCTTAGGTCGCTCGTTCGTTTGTCTTTCTCTCCAAGCCACCACTCACTAACCTTAACGACAACGTTAAAGACCCACGATGGAATGATCTCCGACAACAAACATCTTTCCGTTTCACCCGACGCGTCCAAGGCTAGAAATCGGAGCAATGTTCTCCCAGTACCACTGCTTTCACTTATAATCACAGGAGTGTGGATAGGGATGCTGAAGCAGCCATTTCCCGGTATTATACGCTGGTTAACATGCAAAGGAAAGTGACATCAGGTTAGAAGGATGAACAAACTAGAAATGCCAGATGACGAATAGAAACTTCAGGGCAGTATCGGAGGACAATAAACTACGGGAGGCTTAGAAATAGCAAGGACTGGATGCTGCAAAGATTTCAAAGAGGGTTCTTCCTCTTATCTCAGTATAAGTCTTCAGGACTTTTTAGCGAGTTTTTGTGGTACATTTAAGCTATTTTTCAGAACGCATGGCACATAGTACCCAATTTCGAAAAAACTAACAACATACGGTAAAATACAGCGATAACTAGGCTAAGTGTCATAATAATGATCAAACTATCTCTAATTTCATTTGAATAAGATTGAATGACTACAAATACACAATTCAAAATAACCCACGGCTACTTAAAATTAATACCAGCTTTATTGAAAGGTAGCATTTCATGAACTTGGGCATGTTTTTGGAATATTAAAAGAGTTTTAAGTACTTAATTTTAAAAAAAGAAAATTTATGGACTTTCATGGTTTTCGAGGATCCGTGCAAACCTTGCACAAAAACACAAATAGATGAGGTGAGGTTTGCAAGGGATATGGAAGAATCCCTGTGGATTAGGTACAGCGACTGAGCATAAAGACAAAGGAAATGTTAGGATTGTACGGCTCTGGGAAGGAGCAACAAATATTCCTGGATTGAAAAGAAACGGAAAAGGGGGAAATTGAGGATGTTAAGAATAACAAAACACATTCCAAGTCAAGGCCTATTTTAAGAAATATTTTATGACATTGACACATATTATTAAGGTATGGAAAAAAAGCCTGGACCATTGCTACATTGTACACTTACAGTCGTTTCCACGTCAATATCAACATCGCTAGCACTTGCGTCTGTCTCGCTAACTGAACGAAGAGAAACAGATTTACGTTACACTTCTACGTATTTAAATAAACACAAAATACGTACGTAATACCTAAAAAAGCTATAAGATAAAAGTTTTAGTATCTGTCCAGGGAATGAACGTTAACTCGAACGGCATCCACGATTTGGACATAATTTAAAATACAAAAATTCTGCAGCATTGAAAATTAAATATAATAGAAACTGGGTGTGGAGAGGCGTACTCATGACCTTACGAGATCATAGTTTCCTGTATTTGTAATAGCAAGTATCGCAAAATCAAACATTTGTTCAAAAAACGGAAGTTTTGAGTTTGTAACCAAATCAGGCAGTGGATTAGTCTGTGTTTTCTAAACGAAGCCCGCAAGCGAGTCGACCATTATGAGATACGAATAGAATACAGCGTAGACAACGATCAGGTAAAGAGTTAAAAGGTTGAGAACTGCCATGAATGATCACAAAGAATTCCGAATTTCGGAGTTTTAATTTAATTTTAACTTTTAATTCACGGCTATTATCAACCTTTTAACTTTTTACAACCATTATGAGGTTTGGTTCATGGAATAAGAAGCCGAACACTAGAACGAGGAAACGCAGAGGGCTAATCCCTGCTTCTCCATTTCGCGGAACTCAAGAGGACAAACTTCCCGTTGTAATCTGTCATCGCATAGAGTAAGCGCGTTTAAGACGTGTGGAAGGTACTTTCACATCCTTTGACGTCAGGAAAGCCTTTGGGTTAAGGAAGTCGATTGAGTAAGATAAATGGAATTATGTGCAATTAAAGAATCCACTTTATAGTTACTTGCAATGAAGTTAATGACTCATGAAAATAGTAACCTCGACATGGTGGCTTTCCCAGTGTGTACAACACCCCTCTTTGTTCCAATTTCTGAAAAGGTGCAACACGGTACAAAGCGAATTGCGTTCTCGCGTGAACGGAGCCCAAGTGATTCTTGAAATTAATTAGCGTTTTACAGTTGAACTTGTGTGATGCAGCATTGTATTCAACGGTTAACCTTCATTTGGTGGTAAGTTGCACACGAAGTGCCGAAAATTCCTTCATTCAAACGCCGTAAGAGTTACACTAAATGGTCTTCTCTATTGATCATTGAACGGTCATCCACTAACACTTATCGACTTGTTCGCTATTATTTTTCTAAAATTTTGAATGAAGAGCAAATAGCACCAGATTAAAGATCAATGCAACAGAGTTTGGCATTGTGGTGACACGTTGAAAATTATCGATTAGGTAAAGATAAATGGTCAACGAAAACAGACGATAACCTCTACTAAACTGGTGAAAATTTATCTCCGACCATGCTGGCCCTAAAACTGCCATGATTCAAGTTTATATTACCATGCGATATTCATTAGAAATTGACATTAGTTTCTGTAGAAAATTGTTATAGAACGTAAACGTTGATCTACGTTGTTTCAGTTGATGCTGGGACCTAATTTTTGCCAACCAGTTTAATAGAGCTCTATTGCCCACAGACTTCGAACATTTACTTTCATTCAAACGATAATTTTCGTAAACCAAATGCAAGGACCAGGACTGGTGCGTCGACTGTTAATCTGGCGAGATTTACATCTCCCTCTAATCACCCAAACTGTAGTATAACATGATTTCTCCACAAAAGACCTTGGATTAAATCGAACAGAAGTTTCCCCGGATTGCATAAAGTTCTTCTTTCCTATTATCAAGTTCTTTTTAGTATAGTCAAGTTCCTTTTTAGCATTTAAAAAAATATCAATTATGTTTTTGACGATTTTAAAAGAATAAACTTCACTCTCTTTACGCCTGCTTGTCAGTTGAAATACTGGTCAAAGCGAATTATAAAATCAGTAGAACAAGATCTTTTCTTTCATGATCCAACGCAAATGTATTATTTCAACTAGGTATTAAATTCAGCGACGTCGCGAAACAAGGAAACGCTCGCGGAAAAGTGCGGATTTTCGATTCTCTGACAATTAGTTCCGCAATAAGCTAGAAGTCGCATTTTAGAAAGTATGACATGGTTTGGTTCCGCAATACGTTAGGAATCACATTTTCGAAAGTATAAAAAGTATTTTCTCAGCATATATTTCTAAACAGTATTCCGCAAGGGTATTTATTTTGAGCAGTGTTCTTCAGTACAGCCACGATCCCGTCGAATGCGACAATATTCGAACAGGCATGCAAAGAGATGGAAAAGTTCGTCACTTACACAGGTTATATCATAAATGCTTAACCGAACAACAAGTGTGCAAAATATAGTATCTTACAGCGCAAAATTGGCTTACAGCCCGGAGTGATTCTGAGTCTCAGACTGATCATGAGTTCGTGCATGTCAAATACAGGAGAGATTTAATAGCCTCACTGGCACTCATAACTTCACCGTTTCACAATCATCCCTACGATTCTCACACATTGCGAAAACCAGTCGAAAAACTTAGTAGACGAAACACTACACGTCCTCACTGACTTGCGTTAAGTTGACGTGAGCATCGAGTGATGATACCTAATAAACGAATGATATCTAAAGCCGGATTTCCATAACAGCTGGAAAAGTCACGCGCGTCACTCTTCTCTTTTATCTAATGTCCCCTCCGATGCAAATAATCAAAAAGCCTCTCATTTTTTTCTTTTTCTGAAATGAAAGTCTCGCGCGCAACTTTTTACACCAAGGAGAACTTCAACTTGATGAAGAGCGCTCTGTTGTTAGTTGACTGAATAGCTCAACTGGAAGAACTGACACTTGGTAACGCTAAGGTCGTGGTAATAATGGCGAGATTATGAAAACAAACCTGCGAATTCATTCATACTCTACTCATACAGCCAAGTGAAAACGAAATAGATTGCTACAGCATTTTGTGCCAACAGGACTAAGACATTTTTTCACCAACAGTCTGATACTGTCATAACATCATTTACATGTCAGGTCTGATGCTACAACAAACTGTAGCAAACTGTTGCATTTTTACGGGCATATAGGTCGGTTCCAATCAACCCCTTGGAATTCAAAAGACAAAGACATAACAGTCATGTTTGAGGTTACATTCAACTGCAGCTAACGAGATTCTTTCACAAAGTCACATGGAACTACATCATTAACTTTCGTTCGATTTTTGCCGCATAAGATGATCATGAAATTTACTCTTTTTTCCACAGGTTGTGCGCCAAAAGCATTTGTCGCAAGACCAGCTGCTTTTACGGAGTTAGTGCAACGAACGCGACGATTACGGATTGAACACTTCGGAAGCACAAGTGCCATTTAAAAGAAAAAAAAAACAAAAACAGAGCGGGTAACTGAAATTTTGCACGGTGGGTGCATGTATGTATTCAGTCACCTAATTGAGCTAGCAAAAAAAAACTGGATCTTGAAAAAACCGGGAGCCAAACCCGCCAAATCTGATTGAGTATTAAACTCCCTAGTGCATATAACTGTACGATTTGATTTATGCAAATTAGATTCATAAACAGATTTCAAGGGACTTTCAAAAGAATTTTGAATTGACTGAATAATTTAAAGTTTGTTTGGAAAAATCTGAGATACAAAGGGTTAAACCAGCAATGAAAACGTTCACAGCCAACACTTTTAACGAGCTGGCTTCGAGATCGGTTACTCACATCTGGAAATGCCTTTGAGCAAACATGCTTGGACATGTTGGAACGTAAGTGGTTTAAGGTTCATTGTGAAATTCCTTTGGGTTTTTTAACACTTCACTCAACCCAGTCACGGTCACTGACATTGCATCAGATGGCAAAGTCATGCATAATGATTTTGAAATATAGCACCTATATGCCACGAATGTCTGGAAAAATCTGCTTAAATCCTTACTGATTGAAATATATTGTTTAAAAATTCAGTTTCCAGTTGTCATAATGGAAGTAGCAACTGCTAAAACTCTAATGCGCTTTAAAGACTTAAACTATGCAGAAGCGAGAAATTCGGGCGACAGAGGTACCAGACGGGAATTGTAAACAAAGAAGAAATAATAGAGCCCAGAAAAAAAACACGCAAAATAGGCATATTTAAAGGTTTATGGTGTAATTCTAACGTTTCGTTGCTGCACGTAACATTCATTCTCTGAGGATGTTGCGTGCAGCAACGAAACGTTAGAATTACACTATAAACCTTTAAATATGCCTATTTTGCGTGTTTTTGCTGAGCGAGAAATTGGCTTGAGTCTTTATGGGTTTACGACTACAATTTCTTAACAACTCCACGCATGTTCGGTTTTTTATCCACTCGTAGCTCTTTGCAATGGTCTTGTATCTTTTGGTACCTATCCACACTCCTGTGTCGCGAGCTCATATTCTTCGTCTTTGGATGTCGCTTAAGTTTGTCTCTTAAAACCGTTACTCATCACCACAGCTAACATTTGCCTTTCCAGAAGAGTAAATATACGTCGCACTGCTTAAAAATTATTTTTAGGTCAAAGAAAGCAATTACCGTTCAAGTTTTGAGAATTAAGTTCGACAAGTTATTTAAAACAAACATAAATGTTCAACTGGTCAGTGAAATCTCTTCTCGTAAGTGTACAAAACACTATATTGCTGTCGTGAGGATTTCTTCAGAATCGTTACGCTGAAAGACTTAAGTACACAAATATCAGGTAATGCCCGTGTGGAAGATTTAAACCTAAAGTGTTGAATTCTTTTTGAGAACTGAAGCGTGGCTACACTGAAATTTTATACAGCTTAATAGGTTTTGCTTGAACTGTTTTAAATTCGAAAGAAGGCAAAAAATAAGCACTGTTGTTCGTTAGTTCGGCAAACCCAAATTGGGAGGTGACAGGTTCGATAAATATTCGAAAGTCGTACCCCAGATTTATTTTGTTTTTGTGCGTCGCTACGGTGTTAAATGTCTAGGGATGATAGATAAATGCCAGAAACTACAACATAGAAAAGGAATGTGGTTTCGCTGCAGACGGTGGGCGAAATTTGTCAACTGGCTATCGTAGGTGGGGAGTTTCATTCAAACAAGATTTATTCTACTGGGCGTAACCAGACCAAGATAATTTATTCCAATGTGAACAGTGTTTATACTTGATAAATGATAGAACCGAGCCATATCTCAGCCGGCTTGACGCTAAATAATGTCAAAATGCAGAAAAATGAGTGGAAATTATGAAGAGGAGCCTAATCTCTTAATACAACTTATTTGTATAAATAAATTTCTTTTAAAGATTAAGTAAACAAAACTGCAGCAACGTAACATAGCTAATACGTTCCTACGCTTTCCGGGTTAAAAGTGCATAAATACTAACGGGAAGATAGTAAATCTCACAACGCAGCCTCCGTATCAAGAATCGATAACAGAAGACGAAAATAGAGAAGACGAAGATTCAGGGAGCCATGAAGACGATAATGTTGCTCATCACAGTCCTGGCTGTTGTCTCAGCCGCTCTCAACAGTAATGATGCTGTGGCCAGACTCAAAACGATATCGAAAAGGGACGTGCGAGATTCAATGGAGCAGGTATGCAGTCGTGTTACACTCTCTGAATTCAAAAAAATAGGCTAAGTTACACGGGTTTTAAAAAGGAATAATTCGTGATCGAAAAGACGAACCAGCGAACACACCAATCAGTGCTAAACGACTTTTAGTGAAGGAAGTCACTTATGCTGTCAGTCGAACAGGAAATCGGATAATCAAGTTTCATCATTGACTGTTTGCCTGAGTCAAGTAATGGAATAAGTCGACGTTTCCATGACATGTATTCTGGGAATTTAACATGCAATCTGCCTGACGTCGAGGTTTTTTTTTAAGGTTCTCTCAGTTAATCAATTTACAACCTAGAGTTTTACAACACTTGCCTTAAGAACGCCATTTTGTAGGATCAGTCCAAAATGCGAAGAGCAGCGAACCACGTAATTGAGAAATGGTCCTGTATACTAAGAAAGATCCTGCTTACAGAAGAAATGAACTTTATGGCAGATTTGTTTGGAAGTCTATAATTAGATTGAGTAGGTCATTCAGTGGAACGCAAGGGTAGCCAAGGTCATTAGGCGATTCCATTAGATGAAGTACATTAAAGAATTAAATCGCCCAAAACTTCGCTTGTTTAGTGCCACGGGATACACCCATGTCTCGGGTGACGTCTTCAAATAACTTCAAAAAGTATGTTCTCAGATTGGCCGCACGTATTTGACCACATGTACGAACTTTTACACCAAATTAACTCTCTCCGGTCCATACTCGACTTTTTAATTTTACTCTGGTTAACGCCAGACGATTTTACTCGTCAAGGGGAAATGTCTCGGACAATTGAGGTGTATCTTACTAACAAACTTATTGAGACGAATATTTTGTATAAAAAAAAATACTAACAAACGTAGAATTTTATGTAAAATTTTCATCTAAAATAGCATCAAGCTTTGTTATTTCGTTAGCTTTTCTTCTGCGAGTTTTAAATCCACCGCGTCTTTAAAAGCACAAATATATCAACCACTAACTGCGAAAACACAACCCCTCAGCAACGCTCATTTACTTCAACTTCATTATGATCGTTATGACAATTGTTTTTGATGCTGTCGCGCACACTGAATTTTTAAACTTGATAAAGCATTGGTGTTCGTGTTTTAAGTAATATTTAGAAAACGAGCAGGAGTGCTTTATCGGATATAAAACACCAGGCGATAGGCGAGCGTTTTAGATCCGATAAAGCATGTACTGCGAGTTTTTTAAACGGCTTAAAAAAACAAACCTCTTAATACGCTAATTCGCGAGGAAAGTTTGAAAATTAATGTTTTCTAAACCGAGAAAACTGGAGAAAAGTAAGCGTGCTTTTGACATATAAAGACACGACACGGTTATTATTTTGCTTTGTATTTTCCTCATGAATTCTTAATGAGGTTTTTAAGCACTGCTTCAAAGACCTTCACCATTTCAGGGTAACACAGAAAATTGTGCCATTTATATATCAAATTAAATCAAACAAGCTTTAATATGTCAATAATGAGGTTATATAATTCCAAAAATTATTTCATATGGGAAAGTTTCCTCCGAACGTACTTTTAGATTTCATATTTCCTTTAAATCCAAAGCGTACTTTATGGTTAACTGAATGCATCCTGAAAGGCTATATTTCACTTAACTGAATCAACTATTCAGCAAGTGGATTTTGAAAGCACCGTTAATAGCTTGAACTGACAAGTGTAAATAAACTGCTCTTTTGGCAGGGAAACACCGAACAAGAAAGAACTCGAGAAAGCTTCGATAAGGATCTTGGAAAACTCCTAGAGCATTTAAAAACGGTCAAGGAAGAACTGAGTGAATTATGCGAGCCCGGAAAACCAGCAAGCCCGTGGTGCGAGTACAAGACATCCCTCGATACTAGCAAGGGACGTAGCTTGGACGAAAGACAAAACAAGAGGATGTTGAGCTCCCGATGTTTCCCAGGCATTCCTTTCTGCAAGAAGATACGGATACCAGAAACTGCGCATGCTCAGTTTCAAAGGTGCGGCCCGGGCGCAGCCCACTGTCCAAATGGGAAGCGGACACTCGCCAAAGCTCGAAGCAGACAAGCACCGCACTGTCCATCTGGATGGCCTTGGTGTTTAAATTAAACCCAACACCAGCCAATGACGACATCGCAGACACGGAAGAGAAAAAGACGTAACTATATAGAAAGATTTCCTTCGACAAACACAAAAATACCCCTAAAAAGAATGTTTAGCACTATTTTATATGGTCAATTATTTAGAGTTATTCATATCGGCAATTTGATTGAGCAGAGTTCAAGATATCTGATGTGATTCTTCATTAACGAGTACAAACAAAACTTTTGGAATTAGTATCCCATCCAATCGGATTGTGTCTGTACAGTACTAATTGATTTCTAAAATCGATATAATTTCTGATGTCGTACAAAATTGCTTGTCACGAGATTTGAAGGTCTATTAAAGTTTGCTCTTTTATTACGAATGCTCTGCCAAGCTGTTCGTCTCTTTTTATCAAAAACGCAGGCATAAAGACAGTGAACCTTACACGTTTTGGTAAGGGTTTGTTTATAGTTTGACAACCAAAATCATAACGTAAGTGAAATAGCAAAAAAAGAGAAAAAGTAAAAAAGGTAAAGTAAAGGTATAGTACCTTTATTTATACTGGATAACCCTATCAGCTACATAAGCTGTTCTCCCTAGAGGTCCAGTGAGGGCCACCCCTCATGGGTTCAGTGTTACTACAACAGCAATCTTCTCACAAGTGACCAAAGTAATTTTAATCAGACAACCGCACGGAGTCGGAATCGAACCCTAGTCACAGTGGTGAGAGACACGAACACTACCACTGTGTTACCAGCACCCCATAACGAACATAGACGGATGACGAATATGCAGCCTTTCTTGCTGAAAAGGAGCACATGGAGCTACCAGGATAATAATCACAACATACAAAATCGCACGTGTAAACTGGCCTTTACAATCTCATATGTTTCCCAAAGGGGGCACCCGGACTGTAGATGACGTGGGTTGGGGGTCAGAAGGGCATCAACCTACCCCCCCGGCAGCCAAAAAATCACGCCACACCAATGATTTGGTTTCTCGCTGTTCAATCTCCATGCGCCGGTAGTTTACATAAGTCGCGCTACACATCCACATATTAAGTTCGTTGAAACGGCTTTAGCGTGTTGCGCTACAAAAAGAGGGACCTTCTCAGATAGACAATTACCAACACTTACTTGAATGATGACGTTCCCTTTCGCATGCAGGTAAACAGTGACTCTCTGGCCAGTGCTCAAACAGGGCTTGTAGAAGCAAGAAACCATAGTTTACTGGCGAAAAAAAAATTCACTCATATAAGAAAAGACACGGAAAAAATCCCGAAATAATAACACAATCATATGACGTAAATCTTTAAAACATTACAGCACTAGTAGTAATAATAATAATAATAATAATAATAATAAATATTTCTAAAACATTATGGTAATTACCGTAATTTGAAATCGTACACGCGGCTGAAAGAAATATAGGAGAAAAATAACATAATATGAGTAAAATTAGAAACTAGATATAAAAACAAAAGTGAAAATGACAAAAAGTAAATCCGAGATAAACAAATGTGTTTTACTCTTCATTTCTAGAGGAAAACCTCTCCAAAGCTCTCATCAAGTATACTAGTACCTTTCGCTATGACCGCTGACTTTCTGACGAGAATTAAGCGACATGAACAATACATTTCATTTCTGTACTTATTCGTTTCACCATCAAACATGGTAACAAAACGTCAATTTCCATCTCCATCGCCCCTTTTTTCTCACAAAAAATAAACCTATCTTAATTGAAATCCTTCGTTTATCCACCATTTTCAATTGCGCATCGTGACACACAGTGCATCTTCCCCGGATGAGACCTCACATCAAGATGGCGGAGTGCATCAACAAGGTAGCTACAAACGTTTTCGTTAAGAAAACGTCATTTCTATCAACCACCTAAATGTCAAAATATATTGTCAATCTCCTTCAGAAACTAATGCGAATATAACGAGGGGCACATGATAGACCACCGTGAGATCCTGAGGACGTTTGTCAAGTCACTAAGGCTATGTTTGAATGAATAACCCATGTAAAAAACACATACGTTTGTCGTCGATAATTTTAGGCGTTACATCTGGGGCATCACTGCAGGACAACCACGCGTTGAAAAAGTCACTTTCGTCCAAGTGAACCGTCAGAAGCTGTCAAAAACAGAAGCATATTAAACTATTAATACCTGTGTTCAGCTTACTTCGTCAGTTGGATGATCACGTGCAAGCTGAATGTAAAAATTTTTTTCCCATAGGCAGCCATCTTGGCTTCACTTTTCGCCCGGCCAATAACCGGGAGTTAGCATTCCAGTTACCATAAATAGAGTTCACTGGGCAAGCCTAACGTTATGGACGAAAAAGAAAAAAAATTCTTTCCGTATCAAAATAAATTTTCTGTAGTCTAATGGGTAACATCTTTTCTGGACCATCGGTATCGGGTAAATGACTTCTAGTTCACTCAAAATAGACAAGACATTTTCAAACGCTTCGACCAAGATTTTCAGACGAATAAAGTAATAGCAAATTCTCATATTTCTACTTCGGGTGTCGCCAGTGACTTTTCAAAAAATCTCGTCAAACTGGCGACTAAGAAATATGTTTTATTTCAACTCCGGGAGCCATCGAAGGTAAGACCCTTCGCATTTGACCAGAAGATACCAAGCGTCATGACACTGAACGAAACATGATTTTAAATGTTTTCACCACAACTAAAAGACAATTTTATTGAGTAATTTATTCCAGTAATTCAATCTAGTGAAGAACTTGTGGCAGTCAGCACTTACCCCTATTTTGATATCAACAGTAAACCAATGCGGCACATAAATCTTTTGAAATCTTCTCTGGATCTCTTCATCGAAATTGACTTTACGTAAGTTTTCCACCAGGTGAACCTGCAGTACACGGTTAGACAGAGGAGCCAGTCAGCAACGCAGAGGGACGGATGAGACGTCAGGGCAGCGGAGGATAGCTGGGGGTAAAAGAGTTATAGGATACAGAAAAAGAGAAGCCAGTGCAACAGCTACTGTTGTGGTTGTACTTGTAGCTGTTGTCGCCATTATGGTTATGGTTCATCAAGATTTCTTTGGTAAGATATCAGGAGGAGGACAATTCAGAACGTATGATCATTTGACGGGGGAGAAATGGTCTGGGACATGTCTGACGAAGAAAAGTTTGTGTTCGTAAGCTGGTCCTCTGAGCTGATCTCGTTCGCTTTGAGACGTTACAATCCTAAGGATATTTTAAAGTCTTCCTAAGGGTTATCATTATGGCACGATTGTTGCACACAAATGTTTGTCCTGATGCAGTCACAGGAGTCTTCAGGACCTATTGCAACATTTATGAACCAACAGAAACCAGGAGATAATTGCACACACCAGGACGATGGATCGTAAGCAACAATCGCATCGAGTGGAAGGACCTTCTGTTGACTTGAGCGGTTCTTGAACGTGCGACGCCATGTTACACGACGCTGTTCTCCCACCAGGCAACAGCGTGCTTGTCATATCAAGTGAATCTCTCTCGCAAATAGCAGGCAGGATCTGAACTCTTTGCTCTTTTTTTAAATACACACATACAATTCAAATGTGAATCCCACCACAAAACCTCATGTACACATATTTTTGTCATAATGCATGCATATTGTAACGTCTCTCTTACCTTGATTCTCACCACTTGGTTAAAAAAAGAGGATGGACACGGAAGGCAAGGAGAGATGGAATAAGTATCGGAAAAGAAGAGGTCAACGCGTTGATTCTGAACTAACCTTTAGAACATCCCACAGCTTCACGACGTCGTCGGAATCTTTGGTAAGAATATGTCTTCTGTCGTTGAGAACGTGATAGCGGGTGATACTTGCAGCGCCTGGAATAATACGAATACAGTGTCCCTCAAAGAACTAGTCTACGTGAAAAGAAGGAATGATGGTAGGTGCGTAGAATTTCAATAGATCTTAAAATGTACCAGTTAATTGACGGGTAGCTAAAAAGGAAATCAATAGTATACGAATATATCAACATATATGGATCTATATCTATATATACCACCGTTGAAAAAAAATTCAATGAAAACTTTCAGCGAAATACTTTCCCGTATAGACCCCACATTTGATCAATAAGCAACCCATCATAATTACATGTATGTATGTGTAAATCCTCTCTATAAAGTAAGCATGCCACAGTAAATGTATCACGCATTGTAATATTTAATCAAAGCAACCAACCTTTAATCGTTTCCAAAGGTTGACTGCAGTTTGGCGTCGGTTCTAGTTCGTCATACCTGACTGGTTCGTTGTTTCTCTTTAATACTATTGGCTGAAAATATACAAAAAACATACGAAGCAGACATGTTTGGGTTTGTGCAAATACTAAAACAACAACAAAAAAACTTTCGGAGTAAATGATGATGATAAGCTTTATTTAATCAGGAAAACACTATCAGAAAAAAAGCTCTTCTCCCTAGCGTCCCTGGAAAAATACGAATACTAAATTTACAAATAAATAAATTAATTAAAATTAAGTAAAATAAAAATAAAATAAATAATACAAATTAATCAATGTTAAAAACAGACTAGTGATATACTATGTCAAATTTATTATATTTTATTTATCATAATTTTATTTATTTATTATATTTTATTTATTACAAGTTATTATATATTATATTTTATCAATCATAATATTATGAGAATTGCGTATATCAAAAGGCAAAGAGTTCCAAGATTGAATTGCTGAATAAGTGAAGGATCTTTTAAGCTGATTCGTGCGAGGTTTTGGAAGCGTAAAATCTTGTTTTCGTCGTGTATTATAATTATTTTAATATAAAAATTATAATATTATAATTATATATTATAAGAATTTACCTAGGCTAAATTCTCAGGTGTACCAATAAGAAGAGCAATTGCCCAAATTCAAGTTATCCTAATCGGCTAATTGATGAATTCCTTCTTTTTTTTTGAGAAGTGAAGCGTTTGCTGACCTCACAAAATATGTGCATAAAGTACAACGGGATGGATTCATGCTTAAAAAGAAAAGAAACAGCTCTTTCCATTCGCAACACTCACGCAATTACGGTTAGATTATTGTCTTACCCATCGGTTCAAGTCAGAGTTTGACGTGGCCGCCCAAAGTGATTTAACATCTGGACATAACTCAAGCTGAAACCAAAACACAGATTGTCAGAATTACATAGGAACAGAATTGTAAGAATAAAAGAATAGAATAATTACTAATAATAATTAATAAATAATTGATAATCAATGATATTTAATAATTAATTACTATTAATTATTTATTACTTTAATTGATAATTAATTTAATTAATAATTCATTGTAAGAATAGAATACTGCGTAGACAGCGATAAATCGGTACACGGGGTCTTATATCCGGTCCCCGCTGTATCTACTAAGCTTCGGTACTTCCCAGTCCCTTTTGTTTTTTTTAACTGATTTTAGTACGCTGTTAGGCGTAGCTGTTTTTCCTGAACTAGTTAAGCTGCGGTTCTCTTGACTTTTGTTACAATTCAAAACATCATTTTATGAGAGAAATAAAAACGTCTTTCTCTCAAGACCATTATCAAGTATTAACGGCACTTCAGAAGTGAAATATTCAGGACAGAATTCTTAAGAAAAAGCCTTGGCTTTTGTCTCATGTTTTATGCACTTCTCTAGCATTTTTGTGCTTAGTTACCAAGGTAATTTCACTCATCCACCACAGCCAAGAAGATGGATTCCTGTACCTTAAGTGGGTTGTTCCTCTCAAATTTAATATTCTGGATATATTTACTAAACTATTCAGCTTCACACACAATATTCCGGGCTGTAACGCATCGTGCGTCGATGTGTCATATCCTTTAACCAAAATTCAATGGATTATAAATTCAAAAATTTCTTACCGCTAATACAGGCGCTTTCTCGATAAACAGTAAAACTGAACTGTCATCTTGACGCAAATCAGTGAGAATTACTCTTTGGTCTCTTCCACTGGAGTAGAAGCTCGTGAATGACTCATTTGGACAAATTGTCCAAACTCCTTGTTCGTGTACGCGGTATGTAGCGATGCACCTCTGTTGACCAATAGACCACAGACGCACAGTACCATCTGAACTACCAGAAAGACACTGTGAATAAAGAAAAGTTTAGCAGTTATTTAGGATTCTAACTACCCATCAAAACCACTTCCTGTCACCTTGGAACAGCTTCTTTAACTCTCTCCCTCTCATTTAACGCGAGTTGTAAATCAACAGCTAGTTTGCGGTCCGAATATCGCAGTATAGTCATGAAAATTGAGAATGCCGTCGTTTACTTGGTACTAAGGTCGGTAGTAGGTAGAAAGGTACATAGAAACGTTGGCAGGTAGGTCAGTCGGTCGGTAGGTAGGTAGGTAGGTACGAAGATAGAAAGGTAGGTACGAAGATAGAAAGGTAGGTAGGTAGGTAGGTAGGCAGGTAGGTAGATAGTTAGGTAGCTAGGTAGCTTGCTAGGTGGATAGGTAGGTAGCTGGGTAGGCAGCTAGGCAGTGAGGCAGGTAGCTAGGTGTGTAGCTAGCTAGGTAGGTAGGTAAGTAGCTAGGAAGGTAGCTTGGTAGGTAGGTAGGTAGGTAGGTAGGTAGGTAGGTAGGTAGGTAGGTAGGTAGGTAGGCAGGTAGGCAGCTAGCTAGATTAGGTAGGTAGGTAGGTAGGTAGGTAGGTAGGTAGGTGGGTGGGTAGGTAGGTAGGTAGGTAGGTAGGTAGGTGGGTAGGCAGGTAGGCAGGTAGGTAGGTAGGTAGGTAGGTAGGTAGGTAGGTAGGTGGGTAGGTAGGTAGGTAGGTAGGTAGGTGGGTAGGTAGGTAGGTAGGTGGGTAGGTAGGTAGGTAGGTAAGTAGGTAGGTAAGTAGGTAGGTAGGTAGGTAGGTAGGTAGGTAGGTAGGTAGGTAGGTAGGTAGGTAGGTAGGTAGGTAGGTAGTTACAGCAGATAGGTAGGTAAAGAAGTAGATAGGTAGGTAGGTCAGTAGGTAGATTGTTCAGTAGCTAGAAAGGCAAGTAGATTATTTAATATGTCATACAATATGTAGTCTGCGTCATGTCTATAAACAGTCATACAATATGTAGTATTGAATTCTGATGGAGGTACATAGTGAATCATGCAGCTTGCAGCCAGTAGAATGAGGAGTGGGCCAGGTGGTGCATGGAAGTGGTGATGTAGTTACTGGCATAGTGAGTGCTGGACTGAGAAAGTTAACTCATGGTCATAGACTACCTGTGTTCCCTCAGGATTCAAGACCACAGTTTTGACATTATCCATGTGACCTCTCAGCTTCATTATTTTTTCACATGTCCTTGGATCCCATACTCTTAATGCCTATATTTAGAAATTGGAATAAAAAATACTATTACAGAGTTACAGTACATATATCAATATAAGTATGATACACTATGACTACAAATAAAGGTACCACATGATCATATTCATTTCAGAGGTGAAACTTGCAAACACATTCCAGTTCCAGCAGAACAGTTTTCACAGATTCTGACCGGAACTGAAATTTGGAAAAATCTAGTTCCAGGTGGAACTAACCAACCACAATAAAATTCTGCTGCACCTCTGGTAATCACTATGGTGCACCTCTGGAAATCAGTGGCTGTAGTTACTTTGCAGTAGCATGATTATATGGAAAGTTATAAATGCTTCCATATTGAAATAATTAGAAAAGAAATTAAGTACTTTGAAAGACAACTCAAGTAATTGTTACTATAACTAATTAGAAAAGTTGAGTAATTTTTAGAATGCTAGGCCTCCAAGCTCCAGAGAGCTCCTACTCAAGCTATAAAATGTCTAAATTGACCACAACTGGTATGGGATGTTGAAAAGACAAGAAATATAATAATCTTGAATAACATTCATGTACACTGTACCTTTTCTGTTGATCCTGACACCAAGATTGTTCCAGAATGATTCATTGCTAAACTATAGATGGAGTCTTTCTGGCCACTAACTGAAGAAGCTTTATCAAATATAGAAGAGAATAACAATAGCTTGTTTGGTTTTCCTGATTACAAAACAGAATTACCAGTCTCCATTAGCAAACAGCTGGCTCCTACTTAAGACTGTTGAGATCAAGAATATTTGTCAGGAACATAATGGCTTGGGCAGAGCTGGCACTCTATCAGATATTGACTGAATAATTTCACAGCTTTTCCACCTGAACTTTCAATTTAGTACTTGTTTAGTCAACTCACTGCTCAAAACTGGGACACCATTTTCAGGAGTAGATCCAAAGTATCTCATAGCCCTTTCTGGTCTGAGACATCTCCCATTGATGAGTAAGATCATTTGGCATTAGCCAGAGTAAAACCAAAAACCAGGTATGGACCAAAAAGTCAAGCAGCAGGCATTCAGAATTTAATTGTTCATAACGTATCCATTTTTGAAGCCACTGTACCTTAAGAACTTCATGGGAATTGTACCTTTAATTCTGTTTTGATTATTAATTGCTTTCTTTTAATACTGAAGTAGCTTGACTAATTTATAAAATTCTAAGAAAGACATGCATCATCATTATTTCAATCAATTAAATTTCATTCAATAAAATGCAGTATTATTTTGGCTGCTAATTTTTAAATTCAAACTGAATCATCTTCAGACAAAAACTTTGCCCTGAGTTTTATTAATCGAAAATCTTTTTATAATGCATATTTTTATCAGAATTGTTTTATCACAAACATACTGAAGACATTAATTAGAAAAGGATTATTTATTCAGAAACATTCACTAGTTGACCAAATAACCAGGTATTTTATCTCTTATCTCTTCTTTCCTTTCTTATTCTTGTACTTCTTCTTGTTCTCCTTTCCATCAATGCTCTGTTAACTGCATTTTTGTCTTTATTTCAAAAGACTGCAATTAACTGTTTTGTCATGTGAGTCATTTTTCCTTCAAAGATTATAAGTTTGATGTTGTAGCAGAGAAGCCAAGAAAATACTTGTTCACAGACACAACACCTCTTAATAATATCAAAAATGCGATGTTTGGTCAAGTTTTTAATTTTATGTAATGTTAAAACAACGTCATATGGTTTATTGTGCAATTTGGGATTAAATCAAACTCCTACATACTCAAAGGGCTCAATTTGCACTTGCCCTACAAGCTCATATCATTCAAAACTCCTTCAAAATACACTTACTTGAATTAATCCCAAACTGCATTTGAAAACATTCATTTCTTATATAAAATTAATATAAACAATAAAAAATCAACACTCACTAGTTACTGTATTATTTGTTGCTGTTAGAGCTGTCAAGGTGTTTACATCCCAGAGAAAAATTTGTTTATCCAATGCACCAGATGCTACCAGCTCTTTATCTCTGGCATAGGCCAAAGCTTTCACATAATCCTTGTGAGTCCGAAGGGTTGACATACAGTAACCTTTGACGGCATCCCATACTTTGACTGTAGCATCAGATGAAGCTGAGATCACTAAATCAGTGAAATTTAACTGTTATTAGTCACCTTAAAAAACATGGCTGTATTTGAATACATGCCTCAATAAAAAACAACTATTTAAACAGCACAGGGATTGGAGGCGGGTTTTTATCCAATTTAAGTGCACGAAATATTCTCGTGACAACTTAACGCTATCCATGAGGATGGATGTGCAGTGTTTCAATTCTATTTCAGAAACACTGCACATCCATCCTCATGGATAGCATTAAGTTGTCATGAGAATATCTCGTGCACTTAAATTGGATAAAAACTCGCTTCCAATCCCTGTGGACTCGATAGCTCAAGAGGTAGAGCGGTGGACTGGTATCCCAAAGGTGTGAGTTCAAATCCTGCTCAAGTCAACATTTTTCAGTTGACTTCAGCAGTGTAGGTTAATTGTGAAGTTTCGTTTCATAATACCCTGAGGATGATTCTGAAATAAACAGCACAATATTGCCTCTTTTCATTCTGAATCCAACTTTTATTATTTCATGAAGCTTTTATATGGTAAAGGAAATTTCCAAGGGCCAGAATCTTATAAACCTTAAGAATTTTAAGATTCTGAGAGTCAAAAATTTCCTTCATTATGTATAAGCTTCATTTCATTTGATGAAGTGTAAATGCCAAATATTCATGATATAACGTTCTATGTTCTATTATTTGACTCTGTTTGTGAACTTTATTTCTATGTTATATATATTTGAACAACTGTAAAATGATTATCATAATAAAAACTTACATGTCCTTCCATTATGACACAACACAATATCATTCACCCAATCATTATGATGCTCAAGAGAACTCACATAACGATTAGCCTAAAATGTAAACACAAAAAAATTGGGGTTTCACGACTGAAGTAGAGTAAGGCAAAGTTTCATTATATGACCCTAATACAAGTGGCAACGAGCAAGACCAAGATCTTCAAACACCACTGATGGAAAATACATTATTTCTAGAACGCAATTAATCACCGTCAGACTCCTCACAGGGCTGAAATATATCTATTTTTTTGTATCTCTGAGTATTGCTTCCACACACACCACTAATATTAATGCCCAGAAACAACACTATTCTTCCTGGAATAAACTTATTGAAATTGAACAATTGGATTCAGAGTAAATGCATCTGTTATATCGTAAATAATATGACATTGCACACAAAATCACGGCAGAATAAAAAAATGAATATTGGAAGACTTCCTTGTGTTTCTTACCTGATTACCACTAACGTCCCAGCAACGGATAACAGAATCCCTTCCTGCAGAAAATAATCGGTTATTTAAGTAGTCCAATTGCAGGGCATTAACACCAGATCTATGTTGCAGCTCAACGTCGTCTCTAATAACGAACGAAACGGTTTTCTTCCTTTTCGATGAACCTTGTGTCAGACGGCAAACCGCCATCTTTGGAATATGTTTACAACGGCTTGGTAACCGCGCTTAGATTTATACTGGAAATTTCAAGGAATGTCGGCGAGTAATTTGGTAAGTCCGTTGGAAAATGTCAAGATTTCGCTCAAATTTTTATAGTTGGAAAGCTTTCTCGCGACAACTTTTGGGATTTAGTAATAACGATATTTCGCACCACTTTGTGTTTTCCATTTAATTTTTTTTTCCCAAATAAAAGGCTGTTACTAAACTCTGAAATTGATTTCACATCAAGAACCCAAATTAAAAACTGTTGATTTAAAGTGCGGTTTACAACTGCGATTTTTGCAAGTTACGATTGTCATCTTAGTGAATGCAATAAACGCAGTACAGTCTATGCAGCAAGATATTCGCTTATGATTCGCTGAAGTTTCTCCTTATACCAGGCCAGTGCATGTGCTGGTTGAGTTAGAGTAGGGGTTCTCAACCCACTTGCATCTACTACCCACTTGAGGTGGCACTGTTCACCCCATTACGCACCACACTCTACGGCTATGCCGTACAGTCTACTCTACAGTCTACAATTTCTACAATCTACAATCTACACATACTAGTCTACACTACCCTACAGCAGGATTTTTCTATTCTTTTTCTATTGATCATATTTTTCTACTGTTGTTGTTGGGTTCCCGTTACCCCAGAGATAGCCTAAATTACCCCTTTTTGGGTAATTACCCCCTTGTTGAGAACCCCTGAGTTAGAGCTTGTTTAGGACAATACGAATAAAAAAATCGTGAAATCGTCACGTCATTCCCAAGCCAGCAAAATAACTGTCTTTTTCGGAAACCAAGTCACTTCAAGTTCAAGACCTCATAGTACAAATTTAACCACCCATGAAGAGAAAAAACGGATTTCAAAAGAAAACTAACCGTGTCTGTTTTGTTTTTATCACGCCCAAGTTTGAAGGATGTTTCAAGAATATAAAACAAAACGACTATCAACTCTATATGAAAATGGGCATTATTAAATCAATTACAGGAATTCAGACACAAAGGCGCAGCCAGCCCATCGGTTTTGGGTGGGCACAAGTATATAGCGATGAGTTTACCGAGGATGACGGCCGAGCTTGAAGCGCAAGCTTTCTGGAAGGTGCGGAGACTTATTAGAATTCCTATTAGAATGAGAATTTCTATTAGAATTACAATACCTACTAGAATTTCCATTAGAATTAGAATTTCTATCATGATTAGAATCTGAATTTCTACTACAATTAGAATTCCTATTAGAATTTCGATTAGATTTAGAATTAGAATTGCCATTAGAATGAGAATTTTTTTTTTACAATTAGAATTCCTACTGGAATTAAAATTCCTATTAGAACTAGAATTTCCATTAGAATGAAAGTTTCTACTAGAATTATAATTCCTGTTAGAATTAGAATTTCTTTTTGAAGTATAATTTCTATTAGAATAATTATTCAGAGAAAAATCGCACACAGTTGATTCATGTTTTTTTTAGTCATGACAATCTGCTTTCATTTTTGTTAAATTGTCCTACGAGCAATTTTCTTATGTATCAATCTGATAAGATATTTAAACACATTGATACATCTTCCTACGCTACGGCTTAAAATGCCAAATTCACAATGCCCGCTAGAGTCCTTGATCAAAAAAAGATAGTCACAACAGACACTAACCCATTAAAAATGAAATTGTTGTTATCATCATTGATGTCAGATATGAATAAGTGACTGATTTCATTGTTCTATAAGTGAAAATAATCTTATAAACATATTCACAATACTATACAACGCCGCAAAAAATAATCGAAATGGCTGTAGGTCCGGTCAGCCAAGATGATTGACTGGCATGATAAATGACCAAGGTCACTTTTTCCTATGGATATGACATCCGTGAAACAGGTAATATGCCAAGCTGAACTTATATTCAAATTCTAACATGAATCCTCGCAACAGCGTAGATTTCTATCTTTATTAGGAATTTCCATGTCTTGCAGTCTGCCATGGAGACTCAGAGAACTTCAAAATTTCCATGCTGTCATCTCAGCCTTGTTATCCAGGCAAGAATCCTGTTGTATTGAGCGTAGGCTTCTGAGTGACTGGGGTTTACGAATGAATTTGAAGAATGTGTTTTGGCCTCTTAGATATTCGGCTTTGGAGTGCAGAAAGCACAAAACAGAATAATTTGTAGGCTTAAGTACCTAGACAGAATTTCGTTTCTTCTTTCCAGGAAACAGAAACGTTCCTGAAATAAATCAGCAAGAATACAAACTTAAAGCTTTGATTGTAAAGTCTTTCAGCCAAGATCAAATCTTAGTCCCTTTTTTCGGGTTTCGTGCCTCGTCACTACAATAATGCCACTCTCGCAACCTTGAGATTCTTGGAAGACCTTTAGTTTTACTGCAAATTTCTCGTTTTGTATCCGAGGCAGCTACGAATGAGCCAGTGGTTTCAGTATTAGAATTCAACGACTGCCTATTCGTTCTCCTTTCTTTAATTGTCAACCTTTTCGCCAATGCTCAGACTTTTCAGACTATCGGACCTACAGCCAATCTTTTGAGAACAACAACAGTTGTTTATCGACATACAAATGAAGTGAGCCCAACTTTCTTTGTCAAACGAGCAGAGCAAAGCTTAGACGGCACAGCATAAATTGTTGCACGTTCCGTTTAGTCAATCCTACGTCCAACTTTTGGACTGAACTCAACAACACGAAGTTTCGCCGAAGTCTTCTTGAAATGAATACGCGAATCTGAACCAAGGACACCCCAAGGTATTTCGGCGACTATAAGATGGCGAAACAATCACAAGTACAGTCCACCCATGCGTCACCATTCTCCATTTTCTTCCAAGCACCTTTGCAAAGATGCTTGGAATTACTACCTTGTTTTTACCCGCGGCTCTGTTTACAGCCTCGAAGAACTCCAAGGCTGAACGCCGTTTGAAACGGTCCATTAATGACTTGTCCTCGACGGCACAAGTCGGAAAAAGGTCGGATAAGTTTCGTTGGCTTCACGAAATTGGTTCCGATTTTACATGTTCGATATTTGATGAACTCAAGTCAGCATTGTTCGACGTGGTACTTTCACTACCAGCTCCTGTCGCAGTGCTCTCGTCCTCATTTCCCGATATATCTTGAGGGTTGGGATTTCCCGCCACAAATCGGATACATTTCTTTTTTCTCCTACAGCAAACGAAATGAAAATTGGAGGAATTTAAATATTGATGGCGCAAAGCAGTAACGTTATATTCTCGAATATTTCCTTTCAAACCTGACCATTAGTGAACAGTTTATCGTCAACACTTAAAAATAAGTTCATATCGAAACAGTCGTTTGTACAATAAGGTTCGTCGTGATATTCAAAAGATGCTCCAACTGGTCTTGAAAATAGTCCGACAACATCCGGGAATTCTATAAGCTCAAAGACGCGACGAACTCGTGTTTGCGCTTGCTTCCATCTCTCATCTTCCTCTCTGAATTATACTATCCATACTTGACCTTGATTACTTAGACTGGTGAAGAAGCATTAGTTATCATGTCAGATCTTGATTAAACCAGACAGACAAATTTGTTTTCAACACGCCAGACCTTCCGTCCATCTAAAATGGCCCTGGGGAGACCCATGTTTTCATGTTCAACTTTACCTGCACGGTTTACACCACTCGTGTTGTCTGTCTAAACCATAGCGAGCGCGACATTTCTTGGGATTGTTCACCTCTACATAGAGGAAAAAAAAAGAAACAGTTCGGATAAAGGAAAAGAAAAATTAGAAGAAAATAAGAAAAGAAAGAAAAAGAAAAGACACTAAGCCTTACAGAGCTGCAGTGATTGACTGACTCGCCATTCACATTCAAACTTAAACGTGCACAAAACCTGCTCTGTTTTTCCAAGCTTCGTGTTCAAAATACTGGACCATCGTACCTGAAGAGTCCCCTTGAGATTTATCGCGCTTTCGTTTCTTTTTCTTCCCCTGCTGTGCGTAGTTTTCGCGGGCGCTCCATCCGGGGTATAACTGCATGTGAATGGCGCGTTCCCGGCGAGCTTGATCGTAGTATTTGGCTTGTTCAGAGCGGTCGAGTTGATGCCACTAACGGAAGACATACAAACGCGGATTACACAAAGTAAACAAAACACAACTCGTTTCAAACTTAAGCTTTTAATCTGCAGACAATAAACCGTAAAGCAAATACGTGTGTGTGTGCTTATTTGTGATGACAATTTGATGTCTTCGCTGACAACGAAGGTTTGCAAAATAACAACAATGTAGGAAACTCTCAGAGAAACATGTAATTATAAAATATCACAGAAAAGGAGGACTTCACAAAAGAAGTCAGAGAGCAATTGATTAAGTTTATGAACGCAACTCCGCCAACAATGTCGCAGGTGTGCCCTTCTTCAGGTCAGATGCATAAAAATTTAGAGCTCACGACCGAAAACGTCATCAGCGGAAATGCTCCAAAGGCCACAGCTCCATGATACGACTGTCGCATACGATTCTTCACCTGACGTATGTAACTAATTCACAGGGGGCAGTTCTGGCTCACTATTCGCTTGCGAATGTAGCAATACATCCTGAAGAGCCATTTACGAAAAACATATCATGTAGATTAGGCTAAAGAAGGTCCCTCAGTTTTCTCTGAGTTGTTCAGGAAATTTACCCACGTTTTTTCTGCAGGGGTGCTGGTGGCACAGTGGCAGTCCACTTATCTCTCACCGTTGTGATTAGGATTCGATTCCGGCTTCGAGTAGTTTTCTGATCAAAGTTACCTTGGTCACATGCGAGTAAAGTGTTGTCCATTTTAGTTTACTATGTTGTCCATAACTAGTTTACACGTGCGATTTTGTATGTTGTGATTATTATCCTGGCAGCTCCATGTGCTCCTTTTCAGCAAGAAAGGCTGCATATTCGTCATCCGTCTATGTTCGTTATGGGGTGCTGGTAACACAGTGGTAGTGTTCGTGTCTCTCACCACTGTGATTAAGGTTCGATTCCGGCTCCGTGCGGTTGTCTGATTGAAATTACTATGGTCACATGTGAGGAGAGTGTCGTCCAGTTTCACTCTACCAAGCATCGCAGGTTTTCTCCGGCTACTCCGGTTTCCTCCTGTAATAACACTGGACCCATGAGGGGTGGCGCTTGGTGACCTTTAGCGAGAACAGCTTAGGGAGCTGATAGACTTATCCAGTATAAATAAAAGTAATCTTAAAACTGTCAGAGCCCTGCCTAATATGCGAAATAGAGCCTTTAAACCAGGACGTTAAATTATATTTTAATGAATGTGACACAAATTATGTACATAAAATACATTTTAACCTGATAGCTGTATGTCGCATATTATGCTGGGCTCTAATATTTTTGTTAAGATTACGTTATCCATCTGGTTCATCCACTGCTACCATTATAAATAAAGATACTTTACTTTATTCAGAAAAAGTCGGAAGAGTGAATGTTTAAACCTGTGTCTGCTAAGGAGAGGAGTTCGAATGTACTGTGGCATGAGCCGATAGTGACATAATTTTACAAGGGATACATGCAGCGTGAGAGAACGAGTACACTACTGTGCACTTTCACTTTTGAAAGAAAACAATAAGGAAAAATATTTGACAAGAATCTGAATCGGAAACATGTTGTTTTTGCCTAGGTTTCAACATTCATCGTAATTTCCTGAAATTTTTAAAAGTCTTGAAAACATTAAAATTGTAAACATTAAAATTGTACGTCCCTTGTCCCTCAACAAATTTCGGGTTGAGGTCCTTAGTTCCAATAATCTACCTTGAAATTATGAAAAGCTTTAATCAAATGGGGATATACATCACTTACACTTCATTTATCTGGTATGAAATGTCAAGGTGGACTATTGGTGCATCAGGTGATGTACACAACATGTGAATTTTGCTTTTTGCCTTCCGGCTGTCATTAAATCAATCTTAAGGTTAAACGGCATTTTGAGTCCTTTTATTTTTATTCAACTTGGTACTTCATTGACCGCACCAACGTTTTCACGATTACTTTTGGATCAAATCTTTTCAAAATCATTACGCCAGCAATGTATACAGGCAACGTATCAATCCTGACAGATAGGGGTACGACATTACAATTTATACTGCGATATTATCGTAATTACAGCCTACTTACACATAAGACATAACAAAATTTACGTTAGCTGACAACATGGGAATTACAGTCTCTCTCCCTTCCTGTCACAATGTCAGCAAAACAAAACAGAATCCAGTTAATCTCAGACTACTAAAGACCAGCACCTTAACCCTACACAAAACGGACAGACTCCTACACTTTTGACTGTTCTCCAATGTGTACAATATCAGCTAATTCTTTTCAAAACGAAGAAATTTAAAATTGTATTCTGGATGACACCACTGCGTTTTTTTTTACGTCCCTTGAGAGATTTCTTGAGATAAACAATCTCTTTACGAGGGAAATAATCATGGCTACGTTTAATTGATGTTTCAGTTTCTGAAAACATAGATAAAGTGTAAACAGCGAGGTAGCATCGAGGAAAAAAAACCATACTACAGCAGCTTTGCATTGCCACACATTGAGACACAAAAACTGGAGAGGGAAAGTGACTTACCCTTTTACCAAGAATCTGGTTAATGGCGGCGCTCTCTTTTAGCGTACATTCCGAGATCACTTTGCTACGCATCTCCTTCATGTACAACATAAAGGCATTCAGAGGTTTCTTCACATGTACCTTCTTTAGGTGTCCATTTTCGTGTGGCCCGGAAGGACTGGCTAGGTTACCTTGACTAGAAAATAAGACGTACTGCAGACCTTAGAATTTATAATTTAATAAAGGTTAGAATCGAACTTTTTCCAAGAATGGCGTTTGCGCCTAAATTAGTTTAACTCGGAGCTAGAGGCTTAATTTAGGTTATTAGGTCATTCACTCATGATGCGATGAAATCAAAAAGTATTTACAGGGGTCAAATTTAAAATTTTTAGTCCAAGGTCAAACATGTTCGAGGATATTCACTTTGTTTTATTGCAGTGACTTGTTGCTCTACAACGACAGAACTGTATGCAAGAAAGGGTTTAACACAAGTTAACGTCACAATACCTATTTGGTAATCCTGTAATAGATGTATGGCAAATAACTGAAGTATTGATTGGTGGCGCAACCATGTGCCCATGGCGCTGGTCATCTGTGATACTACCAGGGGGACGTCGTGACGAAGTCTCAACACTACTAACAGACATCGCATTGGGATAGTGAGGAGGATATTGAGGACCTCCATACATCATAGCAGGTCGGCTGGGATGCCTAGAAAAAGAATGTGAACTTGTGTAAATGTCTGTGTATGCTGGTTATGACTACATGTACTTCCAGGAAATACTCCGATATTGTAGCATAGCAACAGAATGCCGGTGAGAGCCCTTGCCTTATAGATTTCCAAGACTGATCACGTTACTCAACAATACATCTTATGAAGTGTCATAATCACTTCCAGAAACCCTAAAATATACAATTTTCCAGAGCTTTTATCCCCCAGGCCAAAATTTTCCAAAGTTGCAATTAGCATCCCCAAGGATGCCTAAAAGTTCAGGTTTGCCCTCACAAATGGTTGGGTAAAAATCTTCTGAATTTATTGTTCTGTTTGCCTATTTAAGGCTCAAGAAAACCAGCATATATTGATGTAAAACCTTACTCTTTCTCAATAATATTTGAAACTGTCAACAAAAAGGTCAATTTAACACCTTGACAAGCATCGCAGGTTTTCTCAGGGTACTCCAGTTTCCTCCTGTACTAACACTGGACCCATGAGGGGAGGCTCTCACTGGACCTCTAGGGAGAATAGCTTAGGTAGCTGATAGAGTTATCCAGTATAAATAAAGGTACTTTACTTTTACCTTTACAAAGTGAGGAGTCACTTGGGGTATCCCCCCCTAAAGCCCATGTGTGGGGACCAAGAACATCACTGGCCTCTTGAAAAAATTTAGACCTTGTGAGAAGAAAGCCATTTAGCACATAACCTGTACTCTGGAGCACAAGACCTTGACTACATGTCTCAACATCAGAATTTCACATGTCTACAAGTTGTAATTTCCTAATACACTATCAAAACCCCACAGTTGAAAAACATTTGTACTTTATTGAAATTTATGCTGCTGAAGAATCATTGCAATATATATATATATATATATATATATATATATATAAGTAAATTTCATCTTACTAAGTGTAGATGTTTGTAATGTAGATGTTTGTTTTGTTTCCCGTTGGGGAGCTCAGAAGTTTTCTGAGATAAAAGCTTGAGAACAAACTTTTCATCATACATATATATATATATATATATATTCAAAATAAAGAAAATTTCTAATTTTATTTGCAAAAATTTTAAACTTTGCTTCCCCCCAACTCTCACACACATATACACACTCCCTTGCATGCCTGTGTCAAACCAAAATTGCAGCAAGCCTTGGTTGCCATAAACATGCAACAAAATAATATAAAAAACCTACTGTTATTGTCAGTAACTGTTGGCTGATGTCATATAAACTCAGAGAGCCAATGTTTGTGGAAGTTGATTGTCCAAGTTAGTGTAGTCTTGAGAAAGACTGTTGGTGGAAGTGACTGACGTTTCGACAGCCTTAGCAGTGGTCATCTTCAGAGTAAAAAAAAAAAAAACAAAACAAAAAAAAACTGACTCTGAAGATGACCGCCGCTAAGGCTGTCGAAACGTCAGTCACTTCCACCAACAGTCTTTCTCAAGACTACACTAACCTGGACGATCAACTTCCACAAACATGTCACAATTCTCCCAGGTTCAAACCATTTACTTTAACAGAGAGTCAATATTAATTATTACAAGAATGAAAAGTATGAGTAACATTTTGACAGGTAGAATTTTGCATAAGATGCGCACTTAGTCCTTTCACATGCTGCTTCATGCTTCCTCCATTTAAAAATAACGCAATGATATTGACAAAAGCATATGTGTATCTGATATCATGGCATAGCATTCAAAAAGACATACATTCTGACAATATTTAGTCATATTTTAGTATCTGTCCTAAATACACAGAACTGATGCAGCCATTGCAAAAAAATCGCAGTGCAATAGAACCCAGTTTCAGGATGAATCTTTTGACAAGTAAAATTGAATTCTTCAATGGTATCAAGGCCACAATGTATTGTCTGCCTTGTGTATGTAATAGTTTCCTCAACTATAACTGAAAACCTTAATTTATTGAGAAACAAACCAAAAAGAACTGTCTGCCACATTAACTAAACCTAACTGCCAGGTAAATGAAAGTTTCAATATTTTCAAGAACTAAACTTAAAGCAGAATCATGGTATCACTTAACTCCTTAAATTTAATCTATAGTATTGACCCACTTGACAATCAGGCAAATGGACTATTGACATGTCACCTGCACCAGGCACAATATCACCAAGTTATTTATACTTAACCCAATCTGAAGTGTTGTTCTGTAGTGCACTCATACAAAGACAACACCTTTTTGTAAAAAATAAAAATAAAATGTGTAACCTTCGTAACATTTAGAATAATAACAGGCAATATCCACTTGTCAGAAGTTAACATACTAAATAAAAGTCACTTCTTGTTATTGTTGACTGGGAGAGCCATTCATTTGATAATTGGTACCCCAAAAAAACTGGAGACAATGAAACCACATAAATAAGCAAAAAAAATACTTATATAAATTAGTATAGATGTTGACACTTTTTTGACAAATTAGGATCATCTTAATTGGAGTTTTGAAGTGTCAGTCTGAGACAACACATTTCAAAAGTACAGGATCAAGTTTTTCTAACAGCAGATAACAGGAGCTAAGGTGCGGCTAGTTTTGGTGTGCACAATTGGTAAAAATTGAAATGGAATGTTTTTGAAATGTAATATTTCTAAAATAAGACTTTAACATCAACCTTGACCAGATATTCTCTTGTTTTCAGGCACGATGGTCTTTGTGGAAGTGGAGGGAGTAAAGATGTTCTGACATCAAGATTGATGAGGCTTAAAATTAAAACAACTGATTGAATTGTATGCATCTTCATAAGCACTGCATGGACTGGATAAAACTATGGATGAAGACAACAATCCTTTTCAGTAGTGGATGCCAACTGCTATTAACTGATACAATTAGCTTGTAGACATCTTCCTCTTGATGTCTAGCATCTCCCCATCTGAGACCTTTTTAGTATTAGTTCTGACTACAGTAACTTCAACTACATTGAAGTTAGTCAGCACATCAGTCCCAGTATCAAGAAAACAAGAAGGGATTCATGTGAATTATTTGTAGGTGCCAGCTTGCAAGATTTGTGTACAATGGAACTGTCTTCAACTGGACAGTCCGATTACTGATGACACAGTCATTTCACAAACTAAAGTGTTTCATCAACTTTACATCTTTACACACACCACACCAGTATTTCACCACTTAGTAAAAACAGACTTGCTAGTTTTTTTGTAGACAGAAATTCCTTCAGCCTGTTAACAAGACCTGGTGAGGCAAACAATCTGGACTATATTTGTCTGAATATAAAATGTTTCAAATAACAACCAGTTATATCAGCTAAGTCAAAATGAAAATTCCTTTCACTGATAAACAAATGCAATACAGTTGATATAAACTCCAGTAAACAATTACAAATCTACATGTTCTTCTTCTGTGCCTTTATACATACATACATATGAACTGTATTTAATCACGGAAATCTCACTCATTTTACAAAAAATGCTCTTCTGGAGAGCCGTGTGGACAAGAAACTAAGTTTAAAAAGTAAAATTACACATTTTGACTTGATATTTTTTTCTTAAAAACATCTATATTAGGACTAGCCTTAAGGTCCTCAGGGAGCAAATTCCAGCATGATGCTCCCCCGTAGACGAGACTTGACTTAAGGAAATTGGTGTTAGGCTTGGGGATAGAAAGATTAATCAAATTTCCTCTAGTATTGTAGTCATGTACTGTATCTCTTGTTGAGAATTTATCTGAGAGGTACGAAGGAGCCAAATTGTGAGTTATTTTATACATTAGGGTGGCTTTGTTTGCCAACCAACGATCTTCAAGTTTTTGCCTTTGTGGATCCTTCACAAATTGTCACAATAAAGATTCCTCACTGACTACTCATGAAAAATGATAACAACAACTGGCCTTGATATCAGACCATACACAATTATTAACTTGACTTTCCCTTAAAATAGTAAGTGTACTATCACAAAAATGTTCATAAGAGGATTTCAATCTCTATCAAAATGTCGCAAGTAAAGTGAGTTTATCAGTTCAGACACTTTTTTTCAAAACACTCTTTGAAAGTCTAATATTTGACCAATTACTTTAGTACGTAAGTTTGACAGAAGAGTGATGACATAAGACCTTGAAGGACCTAACTCAAAACTACTGAAATTGCCCTATTCATAAAGAGTTTATCAATATCAGCAAGGTTCAAAATAACAATTTTCCAATGTGGCTGGCACACTGTAATAGCTGTGATTCTTTGGTATACTGGGTTAGTCATGACATATTTTTTCAATGTATTTGTACCGGGAATTTGCCACAATTCTTTGCAGAGTTGTTGTTGTTGACACCATCAAATTTGTCTGGTTATACAAACTTTTTTACCCAGTCATTTGGGCTAATGAACATGCAGAAGGAAACCAACATAAATGCTGCAGCCTGTAATAAATTAGCAAAATGATTTGAATTCAATGGTTGTAAAAAGGTTTTACCACTCATATCTCACACAAATGCAGATTTACAATGCAAGATTTAGAAAACAAGATCAAAGATAAGAACCTTCATTTTAGACAACCAGACATTTCTGTATATTTTTTGTAAGGTATAACTTTAATGTAATATTAGGTCTTAACTTAACCTCTAAAAATTCTCTTATTTTTATTATCAACATGGTAATAAAATCTCCATAATTGAGCTTTAAAATTCCTGAAAAATCACAAACTGTTTTTTTAAAATTAAATCAAACCCTGAGTACACTCACCACACTCTTCCAGAGTAGTAAGGACTATCTTGTCTTGAATATGCTGAATGAGGCCCAGGTAAAGGACGAAAAATTTCAGTTTGATGAGGACCATAACGGAAAACAGGTCTGCTGTCCCTTTTTGCCTAACAAATGGCAAAGAATAAAATTCATTGAAATTATAACATTGAAGTAAGCATATTATATTATTTGTATTTATTATACCATAATTAAAGTAACAGACACCAAACAGATGTGTGTAAATTTAAGATAGATAGTCATAAATGTTATCTTCAAGCAAGTTAATTTTACTTATGGTATTGCCATTTGCCTTATGCCAATATTAGATCTACCAGTAATCGTGCTTGAGGTTTCTAAATGTTACACTTTATGTGTAAATAAGACATGTTATGTAGAACCTTAACACACATTATTAACTCACGGATTTTCAATAAGGTATTCTGAGTTGGTTGGCATTTTCATACCAACCACAGGTTCATGTTTTAAAAGCTCCATTGCAGTGTTTACTCACTTTGCAATGAATAGAGACCACAGATGAAACTCAAACTAGTCAGTTACTTCAGCTGAAATTCTCTGTTGTATGCTGTTGTCCAATATAACAGAAAACCTAACCATTTTATTGTTGTTGCAATTAAACTGTTCTTCCCCAAGGGATATTTTGACATTTAGTTCAAGTCCACTCAACATGATTTTACTCTGCACTGAACAACCTTAGGGAGGAAGTAGTGATATACTTTGTAGCTTTTCCCATTTACACAGCACATAGGTGAAGATGAATTGATGGATGGTTATAAATTCTATGTTATTTGGGTTATAATTTTAATTTTCCAGATTAGTTACAAGTTTGCAAACTGCCAGTAATTTGCAAACAAATTAAAAACCAGTTTGGCCAATTTTTTGTCAATTTTCTGGGAGATTAATTCCCATATACTTTTCCTGTATAAAATCATCCAGTGTTGTATTGGTTTCATATTAATCTTAATATTTAAAATAAAAATACTCAGCATCATATTATCTAACTTTTTCAGGTACTGCTCAGGAATATTCAATTTTCCTTCCTTCCAATGTAGCCTTAGAAAAATTCATTCTTGCCATGTCCAGATCATCACAAATGCATTTTATCTTTACTTGCTTTAGAACACTGCATCAATTTTTAGGGTAACCTAAATGGTAAAATCCTCAGACACATGTATATCAGTCCTATCTTGCCATCATTTACTTGCCCCACCCTAACTTGTGCTGTACGTAGTATGTATAACTAACTACTAGTTTCAAATCTTGAAAACCCCTTTCCCAGATTGTATTCCCTTCTTGTGTTATTGCCTTTTGTAACATAATTTGTTGGTATTTCCAGACAGCTAACTCCAGATGGAGTGACCTCACTACATCGTATCTATAGACATTGTTTTGATAGATACACAAACCTCATCCTTAGTAATTTTCACCATCATGTTCAAACTTATCCATGACTGAAATGTTACAGTGTTACTCCTAGATCAGCAATTCCTATCTGGTGGGCCACAATTTATTTTTTGGCAATTCATGGAGGTTACCATACTTACACTTTATACTTGTACATTATACTTCAAATTCAGTTTACTTGTCCTTTTTAGTTTATTTACTTTAAGCCACTCAATGCAGTTTTTGAAAGTCCACTTTCTCACTTTGCCCAGAGTTTCAACCTATTTAATGCCAGTTCTTGCTACCAGAATTCTGAAAATCACCACCTGGAGACCCCAGGTCACCCTAAGATCCTCATAATTTCCTTACCTTCATAAAAACTACTGAGCTATTTCATCCTTTAACCCAAAAACAATAAACACATCTTTCCTTGTTGAAAAGAATCATCTGGCATTATCCAGAGTAGAATTACAAACAGCTTGTTAGGAAGTTAATGAGCCAAACTTCATGTAAATCCAGGTAGTGTACAAGCAAAATAGACTGTAGATACTTTAAAAGAGAAGCAATTAACCATCAATTGAAATAGAATGGCAACCACTATACTGAACAATTTATTTTGGTTCCCTTGTTCTGTGTGGTATTCTGGATCAGGGTAAGAATAAACTAGTATATCAAGGAAGATACTGTCTGATCCCCCAAATGCAAAGGGATATATATGGTCTTTGAAAATCATCATACTTTCAAATACTTGTCAGACTAAGAACTTGCATTTCAGGGATGAATAAAATTGCAAGAAGGACAAAATTGCACGTACTTTAATGTAAAATTCATTTTACTACATCAACAGTTCAATTGGGGTAAGCAATTGTAGTTGAGTAGATGGATGTTATATAAACATATCTGTCTATACTGAGGAACAGTTAGGCTTTGGCTTATAATCTGCAGGATGTTTACCACATCAGATGATGTGTGGTTCAGAGCTTAGCCTTAGGTTTTGTGTTATATTCACATGAACAGTAGTTCTATAAACTATATCAAGGAAACTCCACTGTGGAATATGACTCAATACACACCTTGGGTAAAGTGGACCTTGTCATTCATGAACTCATAGAAACTAGCCTTTCCAAGACACCAGAAATATGTATGCAAATGGCAGATTTATTTCATGGATCTCAACTAACAAAACACAGTAGCAACTGTAATGTTTTTCTCCAAGGAAAATATTTTGCTCAAACCTTCCATGTTTGTGACAATATAAAGTGTCTGTCAAAAATGGTTCTTCAAAGTGTTCCATCCAGCATTATAGCAGCCTGGATTAAATCTGATACCATTAGAGACAGAATTAAAACAAGTATCCACAACAAACTATTACATAACTACTAATGTATATACATTAGTACTTCGAAAAAGCATCAAAGTTACAACATTAAGTTGAGATGAATTTACATTCAATCAACAAGCCATGTTTTGACTTCTAACTTTTGTTTAAGATTGTCATTACAAAGCTGAGGTGAAACTTAGGTAAAAGTTTTGTGGAAGCCATTTGCCAAGTTCACTGACGTAAATTCTTCAAAACATGTCAAAGATGATAACTTGTCAAAGATGATAACTTGTCATGTAAGATATCTTTTCAGACACTTCACAACCAATTGAAAATTATACTGATCGACAACCAGTACGAAACGTTTGATATTAACCCAGACTTGTTAAGTCTTTAAAGTTTTCGACATCGTACAAGACCAAATAACACTAACACAACCAGAACACAGCTAAGAATTAAAAGTCAAATCAAGTAATTCACGTCCAACAATAACAGCACTAAACCAGAGTCGATTCAGAACAGTGATATGAGCAAATATTACATCTGATTAATCCAAAAAAAAGGTATATTATAACACTATTCCACGCACAAGACGAAGACTTCTACACTTATTTAACTGAGAGGATACCTAGACCATAGCACCCAAAGCAAGCCATCTAAGCAACAGGCTGTTCGGAAACCATAGCACATCAAAACAATCGCCAATGATTTGGTCTTGTCTCCACTTAATGCATGAAAATGTATACAAACATTCGCAGAGATGCTTTTGTTGCTGTGATAAAAACACGACACTTTGTTTCATTATACCCAATATAGGTATAAAAGCATGCTTCATATTACAAGATACACACGCGCAAGGAGCAGATTTAGCATTCAAAGAAAATATCAAAACTGTCTTAATTTGGGAATATAATTTCGTACTTTCTCCCGCGCTTTGATATGATATTAAGGGTTTACATTTTGGGTGCTTGCAAAAGGTGGCCCAGAGTCGAAATTTTGACAAAACAGTCACCACCGATTAAGTCGGTCTGTGCTTTCAAAACTAAACAAAGCTTATGGCTGTTTGCGGGGAATATGTGTCCCAGTAATTGTTAAGTACGGTAAGTATGCCTTTCTTCATATGTTTCACGATTAATACGGCACGAGCTCACCAAAAGGACAACCCGACTGAACACCAGACAGACAGTCCCGCACATGGAACACTCGAACTTTGTCAAGAAACGTTTGCCGACAAACTTCAGCATTGTTGAAATGTCGCTCGAGGGGGGCAACCTTCGACCTCTCGTTCCTTTTAGAATACCGCGGGTTGAATTAAACAGAAAATCACAAACACAGCTACTTATATCTGAAATACTACATCGATGATTCCGCATCCGACCGCGTCGCTTCTGCCAAATTCCATCGATAGACAGCACTCAAACGGCTCCAAACTCTCCTGGCCGCACAAGACCAGTTCGTTTGATTCTTTCCGAAAGAACTCCAGATCAGGTTGATAGCGTCTGTGAAATCATCGGACACTTTCGCCAGGACCTGAGATCGCCTTTGAAGTCGAGATTTTGCCGAAACAATTCTCGCTCCAAGAGAGATTGGCTCCATATACCTACTTCAAATGAGGCTTTCTTCGACCATTAACTACCAGGATAACCGAACATCGACGACTGTCAGTTAACCTGCTCTTTAGAGGTGTCGCGAGGTTTGTATACATCAGTTAAAAACACACCATACCTCAATTCTCTCCGCATCTTTTTTAATGAGCTCGCTCTTGATGTCATTCACCAAGTCTACGTTCGATTCGTTCACCGCATTTTCATCTTCGTCTTGTTTGTATTCCTTCACCTCGTCATCGGCGCCGTAATCATCCGTCGTCGTGTTACGAATCTGAGGCATTTCGCCTCCTCCAAACTGACCCAAACAAACACAAGTTTACTGGCAATTCCAATCTTTAACAAACGCTTGTCCCCTCTCTTCACTATGTTATTGCGACTCACCGACTGTCTTTGAAGCACCGACAAGGAAGATCAAAGAGGACCGCTGAATTTGATTGACAGATTCTAATCACCTGATTAATGACAACAAACCAATCATAAAACAACACAGGTGGTCATTAGTGACGTGCGGGTAATTATACCAATACCCAGCACACATACTTGACGGCTGGCCAGTTACTGCAACACAGTTTCCTTCTCAGCGAAGTAATCTCCATTTTTTGGACCAATCTTGTAATCGATTGTCTTTCGCATGAAACTGCTCGAGTCCAAAAATTCATAGGTACTACCTGCGCCACCCAGTATCGTCTTATTCTGAACTCTGTACAGTGAAAAGAACGAAAAATCGCAACGCGGTATGAGGTCGCAACTGAGACTGGCTTCAACTCAATTCGCTCCTCTTTCGAAACTGAAAATCGGGAGCAGAAACCAAGCGCGTTCCTGTAAAAAGTCGCTGCTTATAGCGTGTCAGTTGTTTTTGTTCGCCTTTTCCGTTCGTATGGCAGAAAGGATGTGCCACGAAAAAGGCACTTGTGAGAGAATATTTTCGTTTCCTGGCATATTGTCTTTGAGACCCTTCCAAAACAACCCAAGCCAAATGGTCTGGCCAATTACGAGGGCAGTGATACTCTCTTGAATCGTACTACGACTTCAAACTCTGAGAGCTACTTAACTTCTGAACAAATACGCCGGAATCGCACGCGACGAGGCGCCTTTGTTAAATTCATTGCGGGGAAGTATAACACTGACTGTACTGAAAGGTCGCTAAAAAGCACATAAAACAAACATGACCATGTTTTTCTTTTTACTCAAGTGGATAATCGTTTTAATTCGGTACGAAAGAAGAGTAAGCGATCGTGCAAAGATTCCTTTGGGATTTTGGTTTTGTTTTCGAAGTCGCTTGGGCAATTTGGGGCGTGTTCTGTCGGTACTCTTTGATGTCTCGTATTACTTTAAAGATCAAAAGAGAAATAAATATCCACCGGATGTTCATGTTTATTGCATTGAATTAAGATACGGGGATTAAAACACAAACGTCAATAGAAAGAGGACGAAGCAACAGTCACAAGAAAAACGGTCACACAGAAAATCGAGCGCAGTTATCTTTTCAATTAACGATGGGAAAAAAATTCACCAATGATTTTACGCCAATCGCGGCGCGACCACAAGGAAAATAGATTTCAATTACAAGTTTAAAACTGCCACATGCCAACATTCACCGCTTAATTGTGGTTCAAACAACAGGAAAACTTTAACATGCAGTTAAACATTTTTTTAAAAAAAAAAATCCAGCCTAGCTTATCGAAGAATCTGCTGGCCAACAAATTACTTTGATTCGTCTGTAAACATTGCCCAAATGTGCGTGAAAGGACCGGCCTAATGTAATTTAACGATCCTGTGCCTGCGAATCAGAACATGGTGGCCCATACGAATGCAGTCCCGCGTAAGAAGTCCACAGGAAATGGTACCCTCCATAAGACAAGCCTCTTTACCAGAGGGGTGTCCATGGCTGAAAACTCAAGGTAGATTGCCGTGTTTCTAAACTAACTTCACCTTGATTTAAGAAGTATAGGTCTCAATGAAAGTATCAAATCGACATTGACTTAACTTAAACACCGACCGTGTGAAGACCCGCTGATTGTTTCGGGGTTTGGTACGGTACAGATCATCTGGAAGTCGCCAGGAGTCACATGTGTCGAGGTGTTGATGAGGTGAAAAATAGGATCGATGATTTTCCCTCACCAGCAGACCCGCAAATAAGAAACGTTATCTCTTTATGTTTCGCGCATTATTAATAGAATTAGAATCGGACCGGGATAAGGATTAGTGTCAGGGTTAGCGTTAAGAACGCAGCCCGAATTAAAATACCACACTTTTGAACTGTAACCGGCGCTAAGTTATTACGACGTGTAAAAATCGCGTGCTTTTAGTACACGATCATTTGGAAAACGATCGCGAAGAATATTTTGGTTTTGACTGAATTGAGTCCACAAAATTATCAATAATTTGTTCGACTTGTAGAACACTGCATTTCGGAATCGTCCTAAGGGTAACCTGAGGAGAACGTTGGATGACTAACCTATACAACCAAAGTCACCTTGAAAAACTTGGTTGGTTTGACCGGGATTCGAACTCGCAATGCATTTTTGGGCTCTCGAACTGGTGCAAAACTAGTCAAGCGGATTAGTGAACTTACTCATTTATTTACATTTATTTAAACTTGCATTAAAACGGTAACCCTTCAGTGCGCATATGGGACTGATTTCCACGGGATCGTTTATACTATTTACTACGACAAAATATATCACATACTATTTATAACTAACAAGAGGGATGGATTAACTTACATATACTCATCGAGAAGAGCACCACAGATACTCGGGAGAAATCAACGTTTATTCGAGAAGATGTGCAATGTTGCAATTCTATTTCATAATTATCCACTGGGCATCCTGAGGAGAAAATTTTATGATCAACAGGTTTAAAATCCCGCTTAAATTAACTCACTTTTTCTCGTTGACTTTTGCAGTGCAGGTTAGAACACCGCATGTATGTAAATTTATTTAACACCATTTAGAGTTTTCCGGAGTGCGAACTTGTACTATGACGAGTAAGTTGAAACATATCAAATGGCGCCCAACGGATCTAGTTAAAACGAAACTTCACAATTACCCCGAGGATGATTCTGAAATAGGATCTAGTTAACGCGTCCAACAAAACTGGGTTCTTTTTATCTTAAATGTCAGGGTTACTTCCGCGCTATCAACGATATTAAATTGGCGCGCAAGGAAGGTCAGGCACCCAGGGTAGGTTCCTCTGAACTATCCGTTCACGCTAAAATATACGAGCAGTCATCACCGGGTGAACGCGGTAATATCATTCGTCGGACGAAATCGCCACCATGTTAGTTGAACCCAGTACGGCTGGGAATCGAATCCGAGACACTGCGAATCTAAGGGCAGTGTTCTGCTGATTGAGCTATGAATGTTGTTGCTAAGAGCATGTGTCGATAATATACTTTCACTTAATAGAGACCCCTCACATGTGATCAAGTATAAATGCCTAATATTCCTTAGTTGAAACCAGTTTCATGAATTGATCACCTGGTCAATTCACGAAATGTTCTGTTCATGTTACCCAGAGGATGATTCTGAAATGAAACCAGTTTGTTGAGTAACTTTCTTTAAAGCGTTGCGCATGGGCACGACAACAGTGGTTAGGATCATACAGATCAAAAAGTAAAATTGTTAAAGCCATCCCGAAAATGATGGCGAGTTGTACTTTTGTACGTTTGCTTGCAGCAAACATTAATATAAGAGAGTGGGATTCAAAACAACTACATTCAAGATAAGGAAAGCTTTCACCAACTTAAAATCCATGTTAACATGTCAAACAATGTTCATTTGTGACAAGTGTTAATATAGGCTAGTAAAGCACCGTGGTTAAATTCACAGCCGTATCTTTTCCGATACGGTCAGTTGACCACATTACTGGACTGGTGAACGACCATAAAAAACTGTCCTTTAAGGGATGGCGTTATTTATGGGTGTGTGTGTTTGATCGTACAAACCACTGACCGAAATTGGTGGTCCGTGTTATTAACTACCAATCAAATGTCGCATAATAATATTCGGGAAAAGCCGGTATACGGAATCGTAGCCACTGACGGAACGAAGCGACATTTGGATAATACAAAAATTCATGTACTTTCTACTATTTTTAACGGAACACTTCTTAAATCTCTGGTTCCATAATTAACCAAAAGCAATCATGTAAAGGAAGGAAAACACACTGTGTGTACATAAATTTAGAAAGTTTCCCAACTGCACCCATTAATCGCCAACAAGTCTGTTAAAAACTCAAGTCAATGGTTGCTGCAGTTAGCAGAAGGACCTATCCTTTTGACGGCGCTTCTCTCAACTCAAAAGAAATGGTGCCATGCAGTCCAGTTTTACATAGGTCAGTGAGAAGTCAATCTGCAGGTCACCCCCAGTCCCCTTAAGTGATAAAAAACTGCCCCTTGCTGAAAACCTACTCCACCTAAACTTCGATTTCCTTTGACAGGTTTGTTTTCATCCTGATGGAAATTACTGTTTATATGAAATTGCTCGGTAAGCGTAGGTGTCCGAGGTGATTTCGATACGTGAAAGTCACAGGAAGTTACGCTCACAAAAATTTAGAAATTTCATCCTTGTGTGCCAAGTAACCCAGGAAGTATTGATATGGGGGATTTTTTATCTCGCCATGCGGAGATCACGGCTTCTGTTGACAAAATTTTGAGCAGGACTCGTTATCCGCCTGTGATGTAAATACGAAGACGGGGAAATGAAAATTTCTTATACCTGCCGAGATCGCACCTATCGCCAATGCCGAGTACTTCGGCTAGCCGAGTACCGAGCTTCGACGTAAATGGGCCTTGAACCCTATCACTAAGTTCATCAGTTGTGTATACTTGTTAAGACTTTGAACTTGGCCTCAAACGCAGAACGTCTTTCGGCTGATTGACGTTTCAGCTTATCGAGTCAAGAAAACGTCAACGTGGGAGGTGGCATTAGGGGGGAGGTAAGCGACCCCACATTCCACGGGTCGATGCGCAGGGCAGCGTGTGTACACACGTGTCATTGTCACAAGTACTAGCCTTCAGCATTTATTCGCATAATCAGCAAATGGAAAGCTAGAAGAGCTATTTTTAAGCGTGTATTTGCGAAAACTGTGACATCAAGGCCTTCCGACGGAAATTGAACCCTCGATCTTGGAAAAGTACTAAATATAAACTCAAAAAATAAGTCATCTGCGTTTTAATTCGCTACGAAATACACACTCAAAAACAATACTTCTAGCTTTTCTTATCATTGTTATAACTGGTTTACGCAGTACGATTCGACGGGTACGATTTGCTGGTCCGACCTAACCTGACAGCGGTTTACTGGAGTTTGGTGAAGCCTGCTCGCAGGCTAAGACCGACCAGTTGGATTGACGTTCACACGATTTAGGGCTCAGTTACACGATGCGAACGTCGTATACGATTGTGCCTCCTGGGGTATGTTATTTTGTCTCAAAGGACCAATTCCTGCTTTCGATTCGCTCACTAAAGTAGCAATACGTCCGTAAGACTCCTATGAGTTTATGGGATACATTAGAACAAACAATCAAATAAGACAACAGTATAGTGAAAAAGGACCCTCAGTTGTATCTGGCAGTCGGACGGACATTTTGTAGACTTTCACACGATCCAATTTTCGAAACACTCAAGGTTTTCCAGACCGTGGCCACAAGCAAAAGATTGAAATAAAAAAAAAATACCGGCTGTCACCTCTTGTGTTCTAAATGCGATGAAGCATTCCTGCTCGTTTTTTAAATATTACTTCAAAGCTACGCTTTCTACCTTGTCAATCTTTGGCTGCTTCGATTATTATTCAAGACAGAAACACATGCTACGCATGCGTGGGTTACTAAACTGAGACTACGAATGAATAAATGTCATCGCTGGACACGGGCGAGCTGTCAGCGTTTTTTGTAAGCTGTAATGGTATAGATGGACTGGCTCCTGTCTTATGTAATAAGCGTCTCATTTCTCTAGCATACTCGGACGTATTGTTTTTGTAGTCACTCGTTTATCAGTTGAAAATTTCGAACTGGAAAAGCTTTCTTTTACACGACAAATTACTAGCACTAAACTCGACGAACTACTCAATTTCGACTTTCTTAAACTGGATGAAGTGAGCATCTCAAAAGTGACCTTTGGAGAAACAAATTCAACAGATCGGATTGTAAGAATTGGCATGCGATTCTGCGAATTCCAAAATCGGATGAGTTTAATCGGATGTTGTGAACCGGCCTTGACATTGACCTACAGAAATGGCGGGAATTTGCTACTAGCTGGTGATTGGCTAAATCACGATAATCAGGTACACTGTGGATTATCTTTACTAATCCACGCGGTGTGATTATCAATATTTTTAGCGGCGTAAATTCTGATGCATTAAATACACGATAAACAGCTTATGTTCCTTCTTTATTTTTGTCCCCCTTATTTACATAATCAACTAGTAGGACAGGTATTCGTCGGAAATTTGGAGATTGTAGAATTCTCCTGTCAGAGGGCGAAATTCCTCACCGGCTTAAACATTTATCACCCCATTTAATGAATACGGATTTATAAACTAAAAGAAAATAAAGTAGCCTTAGAGGGGAATGTCAAAGGAAGGCACATCAACTCTTCGTGAACACTGTATTCATAGTCTCAAAAATGAACGCATTCCAGATGACTCCCAAGTCAATGTTTCTCATCTTTAAACAATGGACGTCCAAGATTGAAACAACGCGCCTTTCAGATGGTTGAAAATCCCACAAATAACCGGGGAAAGCACCCTTTAGCATGGTAACCGGTAATAGTTTCATTGTTGCATTCAGTGGCGTAACGGACTATGGTCAGGGTTAGAGCAACTCCTAAGGGCCCCCGACTTCTAAGGGGCCCCCGATGAATCTGTAAAAACAACTGAGATTAAAGTCTTGAGATATATGTCTGTACTAAAGGGGTAATGGGAGCTCCCGAACAAAAATCTCTTAAGGGCCCCCGATAGTTCCGTTACGCCACTGGCTGCAATATTACTTTCCAGATTTCGGTGATACTTGATCATCAAGAAGCCGTCACAGAACTTATTTTTCTGATAGGAAAATACCATCACAATTCTCAGTAACTCTCATGTTATCTCTAATTACGGAAACCATTGAATATTTTGATTAAATACAGAACAACGTTAACCTCGAAAAGTGAAAACATATTTAATGCGATTCAACATTTTGACTAGATCTTTGCCATGACGATGACTACAACCTGACTGTAACCTAGTTGAAACGTAGAATCTCATTAAATATGTTTTCACTTTTAAGAGTTACCGTTATTCTCACGTTATCATATGTTGTCATTTTCTACAGAAAATGCACGATATCCCAAGCTAATTTCGTGGTAACGGCTCGCTATGCCCGCCTTAATTCGATCACGGTAAACATCCATTTCTGACCTCTTGCACAACGGCTGATTGCCCGTTGGTATTAACTTAGATTCGCGGTCATCATCCGTCTTCAACTTTGAAAAAGTGCCCTTGACTGGCCTAAGTGCTCGTTCACTCTACCTTACATGGGATGATCTTTTCAATTCCAGGGAAGGGACGGCGCGGTGGTGAGGGTGGGGGACGGGCAGCTATCCCATTACTATTACATGACTTCCTTAATGCTAACTAATTCGGTACAAGGTGGGTCTACTTCGGGCATTATGTAATCACTATGAAGTCATTCAGCTACGGCAAAGAATAGATTGTTTACTTTACAACATTTAATGGACGGCGGCGAAGTATATGACGAGGCCAATACAACCCAGTATAACAAGGCAAATGATCGCGAGGATTATTTTGTTTTGCATTATCCTATCGTAAAACAAAAAAACAGGAAGTTTAGACGGAGCAGAAATTTGACTCATGAAGTTTACTTTGCCCAATGCCAAAACGCATTCAAGTGAACTGCTCTACTCGTGTAATTCCCACACACTTTCGAGAACGAACCGAAGAAATGAAGTGAACTCGAGGTTATTTCAACTAGAAACGACGGGAAACTGCGTAAAAAACCAAAAGGAAATCGCGTGGAAACCGAGGTTTTTTTGAAATTGGAGGAAGAACAAATTTGGGTGTCTGGACTTCATTCACTGACAAATCTGTGCGAACAAAACGGATATACGAGACACTACCCTGTCGTCCTCGTCAATGTTGTACTCCAAGAAAAGGATGTTCGCAGCCTCTCTGGTTAATATTTACCATGTTTGTCGATGTGGAAACAACAATGAGAAAGGGGGTGCGGGTTAAATTCATTATGCTCATCTTTTATGGTATTATAAGGAAACTTCTAGAAGTGTTTCAACTAGATGTGTCAATGATTCTAACCTATCAAAGGGATGCCCATTTTGAGAAATAACAAGATGAAACTTGACCAAATTTACGTAAAATCTTCCTCCAATTTCACGACGTTAAATCATAGGTCCTCAAAACCTTGCGAGGTGGAAATTAAAGTCTAGGGTCTCCATTCACAGAATGAATAGATTTCGCACACTTTACGTAATCAACTTGGACCAGTTTCAAGGAATTTTAAGGCAAAGGGACATTTTCCAGACATTTACTTAAAATACACCACATTTTCTATAATCTGTGTACGCATCCAATCACTGCTTTCAATTTCTGAAGAAAATCTGAGAATTGAACGACAAAACTTAATGCTGTTCTTTCTGCTCCAAGATGCTGGCAATGTCAGTGATTTTTTTTAATTACTGTCGACATTTAACTGAAAATTTCTGCCAACATCATTGTTATGAGATACAATTGAGATACACAAAGGTAGACCTATCTCATCATAATACAACAACCAACCTTCTCATCATTCCAGTTAATATTCTTGAACTCTTGTTCAGGTTTTGGTCAGTGTTTCTCAGCTAAAAAACATCATTGCCACAAGATCAGAATGTATCTCTTGAACTACTGGCTGAAAAAGTTCTACGTCTCTATAAACACAACCAATTTTCCCGTGAAGATATTCTTCGCAAATTTAATTGCCCCTTTGTATCGATGAACAAGTTTTAATCTGCGCAGCTTTCTGTAAAAGTTGTGGTGAATTTTATCACCATTCTATGAAAACTGGAGTTATTTTCCACCATTTGATTGTTTAACTTGTGTTGCATAGCCACTTACCCTTTCTCTTGTTCTTGTCATAACTTCACGATCCCTGTGTAAATTGTCCATAATGGCTGTGCCCATCTCCTCTAAATGAAAAAAGCCAGTCATATACAGTACATTAAACCTTAAACAGGAAACATTGTGCCATATTCCTGCAAACTTGAGAATTACCATAACCAGCTGGCAATTTCAAAAAGTAAAGAATAAAACATAATCCCAAAAACATCATTTTGTTAGCTTGATATTCAAGTTATAAACAAGACAAGACTAAGACAAAGTTGCAGTGATATTTCATCCCTATTACAAAGAGGTTGTTAAACCAACTGGTAAGCAAATGAACTGCTACCTACATATATATATATATATATATATATATATGTATATATATACATGAATGTTTTGGTTTACGAAATACAAAGAGGGCTCAATATTGCACAGATAGAGCAAATAGAATTATATTGCCTACCTCAAAAAGTCACTACAGCCTGTTTCATCTTGAGAAAGAATCTTCAGGTGACTGATGAATTTCGAAAACAGGAAGGTTTTTATGTGTTGGCCGAAACATGGGCATGTGGGTGTGAATATATATATATACACAAAGGTGTTGATTTCTTGGAAAAAAGTGCTCAATACAGGTAGTAGAGCAATATTCATTTATTTAATAATCTATGATTTAACAACTACTTCATTACACGGTGTTTCATGCCCTGTGGCAATCATCTGATGATTGCCATGGGGCATGAAACACTGTGTAACGACATAGTTGTTAAATGATAGATTATTAAATAAATGAATACATATATATATATATATATATATATATATATAAATATTTATATATATATAAATATACATACATATACATGCCTAGGATGATGTCTATGAATAGTTAATTAGGCAATGACATCATCCTAGGCATGTATATATAGATAGCAGTTTGTTTGCTTAAAAGTTGGTTTAACAATGACTTTGTAATAGAGTCGAAATATCATCATAACTTTGTCCCTGCCTTGTCTTGTTCATAACTTGATGTAATGTAAGGACTTTTGAGTACTTGACTTCAAAAAAAAAAAAAGAAAACTAAAACTTTCTCGGTTTTTGAGGACCCATAGTACCCTGGATATTAATGACTCAAAAAACACAGCAAAAAGATTCAACAAAAACAATATCTAAATATGCCTGATGTGATGCAATGTTGGTACAGAGACCATTTAGTGTCCCTTACAGTATACCTACCTGTTTCAATACACATTCTGTATCCTTCATCTAGTCTATTTGAACTTCGGTCCAGTCTTTCTGTATTATCCAGCAACCTTGTTCTCTATAATAAATATCAGAGAGTTGGATCATGAGTTTTTCTAGGAATTAATTCCTTCATACAACCTGTAAAGCATTTATGTAACATCTGAAGCTGGTGTTTTCAACCATATTCTCCAACAACCCTGATTTCTAAATTAGCAGTGATTTAATCAGTAATCCAGTGTAAGACATTAATTGGACATGGTCTTTCAATGGCTGGAATTAACTTTTTAAGCATGTTGCCCTTTGGGCAACCATCTTTTCAGCTCTAGTCATCGAAGTTAAAATCTACTCACCAAGTTTGGGTGTTATCACTCCAGGATAAAATGCAAAACAAGATGATGGTGAATAAGACCATTTGGAGTGGTGTGTATGAATCACTTAATAACAAATAGAATGGTTATATAATTGTACCTTTTCTCTTGCAAATATCTCAAACTGAAATTATAGTTTTTTGGGTCTTAATATCAGTTCCCCAATATGTGGGCAGCTTAAAATATGGTTATCCAATGGGCCACCATCTTCTGTGATTTGGTCATCAGTGTTAAATCTAGCTTCCTCTGATGACTGGATGACTGTGAATTTTGAACACTGTCTTTCAAACAAGGACAGCCATAGACATATCAAAATATCTCAATTTAACCCTATTAATGGGCCAGGAGGCACTTCAGAATTTTATTCTGGCTAATGCCAGATGACTTTATTAACTAGCACAGAGCTGTTGCTCTACATCGGTTAATCTACTGATGTTTTTAAGTTCAATTTCTGTCCAGCTAAATCTGTTTGAATCCCATTTGGTCCTTCAGTTCCCAAAATGCAGTAAATATTCCACAATTTAAGATCTTTACCTGATCTTCTGAACTTGATGTGAATTCTGAGTTAAGTAACTCATTGCGATTTGCCTCGTGGTCACCAAACTTGACCTGAGCTTTTTTCTATAATTTTACAAACATCAATTCAAAATAATGGAAAAATGCCAGTCAAAATAATGGAAGTTGTAAAGGCAAGTCACAGCATTCCAGATACGAGATGAGTCTCAGGTCATTAACCCAACAGAAACAACAATGTGACCCAGTATGAAAAATGCAAACCTTCAGAGAAAAGACATCACCATAAAAAAATGAGAACCAAACAGTTTCTGAAGCCTTCACTTGTTGGAGTGTGTGTGGTCTCTGAAAATGTGACCCCTTTCATTTACTATTAATCTGACAATGCTGAAGTCAACTGAAAATGTTGACTTGACCAGGATTTGAACTTACACCTTTGGGATACCAGTGTACCACTCTACCTATTGAGCTATTGAGTACACAGGAATTAGAGGTGAGTTTTTATTTGTTCTTGTATCTGTAAGGATGATTCTGAAATAAATTTCATTTTCCTCTGTGACCCTTTTGCTCAAAAACACATCTGGAATGTCGATGTCATTATTATGGGAGGCAGGAAAACTTCCTCACTAGACTATCGGCACTTGGAAAGCAATTTCCCTTATGGGAATACTCAATGGAACACTAAGGGGCTGATTATAGCCAGTTAACTGGGCTGGCCCATACTGCCAAGAGCTCACTTTAGTTCTGAAGTAGACTGTAAAAAGTTTCTGCAATTATATAGTAAGTGAGCCAGTCCACTTTGCCAAGGTCCCAGCTGGCATTAAACTAGGATTCCATTCCACCAGGCTAACTTTTTTTCCATATGATCATTCTGAACTGGGCCAGCCTGGCTAAAACTTCATTGCACATGTGCCATAAATGTGGAATGCAAGCGCCACCTGGGTTAACCAAGATTATTTTCTCAGATGATTGCACAGAAAATGTCAACCTGGTTAGCTGGGCTGGCTTGCTCCATATGCTCAGCCCCTTATTTGCCAAATCTAATAGAGAGGTAGGAAATATTGGGTACTAATGCCATGGCATTTAATCCAAAATCTATTATCAAAGTTTTACTATCACAAATCAAATAGAGTTATGAAAGTCTCACTAGTTCTTGCTCCAGCTTCCGTAGTTCCTTCTGGTAAGTCTTCACCCTGGTCGAATATTTGTCTTTATCTGCTCCCGTCATTTCTCGAACCTCCAAATCCATCTGCTCAAGCTGAGATTGAGAAGAAAACGAATAAATTGATTATTACAATGAACCTAAATTCTATTCCGTTAAGAAACAGAAAACTTCGAGAAATCCTCTCTTTCCTCAGCGAGGAAAAGGAGGATTACTGTGACAAAATACAAGTTTCCTTTACCCAGTGTAAATAGCATGAACAAAAGAACTGTATCTTAAAATGTTCCTGCGTCTTACCAGTTCAGTAACTTCGTCAATTATTTTCTCGACATTCTTGACTTCAGCTTTCTTCGTGCCTAATGAGAATCCCAAAAGAAATCTCTAAAACTTCAATTTCTAACATGCCTCTTTCTTAAAAATAACAAACAAACGCATCAAGTGCGAACTGACTTGTATCCGTCATCAACATTTCGACATTTTAAAAAAGACAACGAAGTTCTACCTCCTTCTAGATTAGGAATCCTCCCGATTTTAGCTGTAATGTCAGCTGTTAAGTGACCAAAGGTATTCTCGTAACTGCTGAAAAGGTCACTCATCTCGGTATGAGGGTATGTCCAAAAGAAAAACACCAAATTTGATTTAAATCGCTAATTCAAGCAGTCGACAATACCACCATATTGCCCGACAACTGCGTGACGACGGAAATGACGTGGGTACAACGTCAAAACAAGACGAAAACGAAAGCCAAGACACGAAAACAAAAGCGAGAGGGTGAAGGGAGGGGTGAAGGAGGAGGATAAAAGGGGACAGAGATGGAGAGGCGAAGGAAGGTGAGAGCTAGAGAGAGTGCTCGAGAGATGGGATAGAGGAAGGGCGAAGAAGATATTGAGAGAAAGGGGGGGAGACATCGTTAAATATGTAGACGCGAAAGGTTAAGTCCCTGTTCCTGAAATGGTCACCTCTCAAATACTTTTTATAGCTCTCGTATCTGTACTGTGATGGAAGCATTCATGACGCCATTTCAACCGGAGAAGTACCTGAAAACACTCGGCTACGTCGCGTGTTTCCACTGGGCAGTTTTCCAGTTGAAATGACGTCATTCATGTTTCTATCTCGGCACAGGCGAAGCAGAAAGAATCAAGCAATTCTATGCTTATTGATCTAAGTTCCAATAAGAACTTGAAACCCCATAACAACATCGAACAACACAATTTTTCTCGGAAGGAAGTGTTCCTAAGGACAATCTTCAGAATATGCGGAAGGGAAAAAATATGAAAACCCATGGGCGTAGCCCTGAGGTTTTTGCTGTTTTCGAGTGTTTGGAGTCCCTTGATGGAACACAAGCCTTTGAACTGGTTTCTGAAACGGGTATAATTGTGAAGTTTTCGTTTCATAATACCCTGAGGACGATTCTGAAATAGTATTACCATTGATTTATTGCATGTTTGCTTTATTGATTTCAATATGCAAAGAAATGTGATCCTGGTAATTAGTGAGTTTGCTACAGGGCTTCATTGGGTATCAAAATGCATCCGTGTGGTTTGGTATGCGATGATAGACTGGCTATAAGCCATGAATTATTGACTTTGAGTAACTTAGCGTATCATCTCGTTGTCATTCTCCTGCTCCAGAACTCCAAACTGACGGAACTCCAACTGACGCCGTGAACGTTTAAAGGATAAGCTATTGACTTAATATATTCATACTCGTTACCACATTCATGTACATACAAGCTATTGATAAAGCTTGGAGCAAGCCATGCAAAGATGGCTTTTATGATGACGTTCGAGAAACCGAGTTTAATTTCCTTCAGTGTTGATAGACCCAATAAGTAACTAACACAGGTCTCACTGTTGCATGTAGGACCCTGTAACGGTTGTGTCCCTACAAATCTTGCCCGCACCATCTTTCCAGCAAGGATCCCGAAAAGAATATTAGTCTAAAAGCAAACTTCAGCACAGAATTTGGAGAATTCGTCAGGCAATTTAGTTAGAAGTCAAGTCTTCCCAAACAAGAAGTCATCTCATGTTAGCGCTTGCCGGGAAGCTGGAAAAATAAGAACAAAGAACAAAGAACAAAATTCATGCATGAAAGGATTAAGAACGCTTCAATCAGTTACTGGAAATTTTCCCGTGATTCCATAGAAGATAAATAGATAGAACTTTATTTACCCACGCTAAAATCGTCAGTATGAAATTGATTTCCACGAATTTCCATCGTGAAGTAGTGCACAGCTATTAACCAAACTGAACTGGGGTTATCTTAAAACTATGTTATAAATATTATCCTCAAACTTGTAAACTCTTTAGTGCCTCGGTGGATTTCAGAACAAACGAGAAATGAAAAAAAACCCAACCGAAAACAAAGAACAAAAGAAAAATATTTAGACATTAAAGGGTAAGAGGCTGTTTACGTGACACCGGCACGAATTCAGACCGCTAACAAAGTGAAAATTTTCTGAAATGTTTGAGACCGGAATGAAACTAAAGCCATGTTCTTACAACCATTTCAGTCCGCATTCGGGGTTTTTGTTCACAGCATCAATGTTTTTCTTGTTCTTTGCCTCATCAATGGTTGACCTCAGTGGCGGATTTAGGGGTATTCACATGAAGCACGCGAATAACGTAGATTTCACCAAATTTACACCGACTATTTTATTGTGCCTTGCGTGATTCGGTCATTGCTTGATGCTATTTCCTTCGAGATTTCACGGGAATGGATCTCGTTTTTATTCCACATTCCAGAACCCTTTTCCAGTTTTTATGACGGCTAAATGAGCCTTCTGTTTTGATTTGCACAACAGCGGGTACCACCAGTAAGGCCATGAGCTGTGCACCACTTGAAGCACAATCTGGGCATTTGATTGGTGCAGAGAATCTGTGATCTTTACGATCGCTTATTGGCTGAAAAAATCGAATTTACACATTCCCATTGGTTTAAATTTGTGCATGTAGTGCACGGCAGCTTGTGCTACATGTGAAATATGATTGGTCCATTGGTTGAAGCAGCGAAGCACTTGCGATCAGCCACGAAATTCTGCTCTCGTGTGATACGGCAAGCTCCTATTTTGCAAATCTTCTGTATTGAAATCTGGAATTAATAGGATTCAGAATGTATTCCTATGAATCTGTTCAGTCTTTGCTGAAGTCTAACGACTTATCAATGATTAAACGCGCGTATAGCGATTTATTTGAACGAATAGACGTTTCAAAGTTTAAGTCAACCGACGAACTCCTCGCAGCTATATTCAGTGAGGATCATGGTCTGGCTAGAAATGTTGGGGCTGAATTCTTTGTTCCAGTGGCATCTCGTCAAAAAAAAAAATGTTTTGCGATTAAGTAAGTTGTGCTTCAATTTTCAATGACTGTCTTAGGTCACTTGGTAAAATATCTTGCTTTCTAAATTTCATCAGCACGTTGCGAAGCATTACAGCATGCCGCTGGTGGAATTAGCATAAATGTGCATTACACAATCGCATTGGAATTTTCCATTAAAAATCAAAAGGGTGGCAATATGATGGGCATTAAGAACCAAAATTAAACTCTGTTAATATTATATCAGTATCATGACTAGATTTATGTTGACACTCTGATTTTCCTTTTGTTGAATTGTATATTTGTTGTGCTTTTAATAGATCTGAAGCATCGGGCAACTGTTTGTACAGTTCTGCATCTTTGGTAATGGCAGGTGATGACAGCATGATCCAACTTTTAAGGATTTTAACCTCTCTCGAGCTTTTCTTGAATACTGGTTATTATTGTCAACATCCTTGTTTTGTCTCTGCAGCTTCTGAGCACTGTGAGTACTCTCTTGCTAATATTTTGCCTTTGTCAATGTCATTTAAAGCTTTTGAATCTGGCTTTACTAAGGAATCTTTAGTAAAATATGAAGCTATTTTGAATTGTGCTGATAAACAGTGGTCATCATTTTTGTGTATTCTTGGTCTGTCTTCTATTTTATGCAGATGCATAATTACTTATTATCCTGACTTTGGAGAAGAGAGGTATAAATCTTTATTCAATAGATGTGTTCAGCCACGCCAATTAAACAGGTTTAATGATCCACTTCATATTTTATTTTGTCATGAAGGTCTTGTAAAAGCTGGAGAGATTTTTCAGCCGAATCACTTTGTTCCTATTCTATTTTGTTCTCATCAGCCAATTAAGAGAAAGTCAGCTGCAACTAATGAACCATCCTCTACTTCAAAGAAACCTAAGCAACTGACTATTATGCCAAAAAGTAACAATCAACCTAAACCAAATATATTGAATTTTTTCCATCCAACTGGGAAACCCCTTCTAACTTTAGATACTGCTGTTAAAGCCCCTAATAAAATTTTTTCATCTTCTCAGCAACTAACCACTCTTTCTTTATCTTCCAAGAATGCTGAGCCTAAATTGCAACAAGCAACTGATGCAGTCAAGCTACCCATGACCTCAAGTACAACATTGCCATTGTTAAAGACTGCAACTAACATGCAACGTGTTAGTCCTTCTCGAAAACCACTGCAGCAATGTACTTTACTGGAAAAATTGCTCGGAAAGTTTGTGAATAATGTTTGAAAAATCCTAGATCCGCCACTGGTTGACCTGGGAGAGATTTCGCGTTTTCATGATGAAAATCTTGTACCGGTCCGAGTTCGAACCGGTCTGAACTCATTCGTGTCGGTCGAGCACCCGAAATGAGTGAGACTGGTCCAAGCTTATTTTTCGAACCGGTTCCATATAAACAAGAACAAGGATTTGTATAGGCCGAGATCTCAAGTGGTGCCAGTTTCACTTCGTACCGGTCTATGTAATCAGCCCCTTACTATCTCATAAGGACAAAAAAAAAAAAAAAAAAAGAAATCACTACACGGGACGATGTAGGTGACCTTGCTTAGAATTAAATCTGATCGACTTTATTTATCCATTTTCTCAGTACACACAGAGTTACTTGAGAAGCTGCATCATACACTCAAGAGTGTTTTATTCGACATAAGAACATCTCAACCTTTTTCTGCAGCCGATCACTTAGGATTTGAATATTCGATAAAACAGTCCTTCTCGGCTGTAATATATTACTTTGTAAACGTAGGTTGAGCCCATCAAACAATTGATGTTTCCATTCTAAAATATGCTCTGGGAATTCTACAAAAAATGAACCTTGACATTAGAGTCTTAAGCGCTCTGAAGTTCAACCGAGCAGCCATTAAGTAAAACCATAATTTTAACAAGGCCAGAAAGAGCTGTAACCACAACGAGGTTGTTAGACAGTTCCTCAAACACATTTTCAAGAAGTCAAGTAGCAGCGCAGTGAACTCAGTTTACGTCCAGCGACGAACTTAACTTTTGGCTCCCTTCGCCCATTCCCAACTCGAAAATTAACACAAACGGTGGCAATAACAGTGTGACAATACTCACGGAGATAAAGATGTAATGGCCTTCGCGATATTTCCGGAATCTATTTTTTTTTTAATCTTTGTTTTATAAAATTTCACGACATCACAATCTGGAACTCACATACTTCGCTGGCGAGGGGCAATCGTCCTCCTCAGCCCTCCCCTAATACGTCACCGAAGCCAATACCATACTGCTTATCGCTAGAAGGTACATCCACACATTTAGCACCATTCCATGAAACGCAGAATGTTGAACCCAGACGTCCGTGTTGCCAAACTAACTTCCACCAACGTCATTGACTAAATATCGAGATGTATGAAACTCAACAGCTGGAAAAGGAAAATACAAGTAATCAAAAGAAAGCACAAAAGATACGCAATTAAGAATCTGTTGGAAGAGGTGTGAGTGGCTTCAATATCTGAAGATAACTGCAGTGTTTGTATATCATAGCTTTGACACAGATAGTGCTACATTGCTCAAATCAGTTCTTTGAAACTAAATTGGAAAACGCGCTGCGTAGGACAATTATAGTATAGTTATTAACTGTAAATTTCACATGCAGCAGTCCACGAATTGGAACTAACAACTAAACAATTCTGAGAGTTTTCCCAGGGAAGGGAACGAATTCTAACAGTTGTTATCTTTTCCAAGGTGGAGTAACACGCGTTCATGAATTGGAACGAACTGCTAAACAATTCTGAGAATTTTCCCAAGGAAGGGAACAATTACTTTTTCCAAGGTGTAGTAAAACGCATTTTACTCACTCATATATTCACTACCTGTTGTCTCGTTAAGTTTGGTACAACACTTCGTACTTACTCGGATATTCTTAGATCTCCAGGGGGTTTTCCTCTTCTTCCATACTTTCTCCATTTCTGATACTCTATCAACTTGTGCCTGCCATATTTCTCGTCCTCTTTCACAGGATCACTCAGACTCTTCTGATGAAGAGCGGCCACTTCAGATCCTTGGTCCTGAGTTTGATTTGTAGATTCTATTACGGATCTCGATTTTCCACTACGTTTCACCCGAGCGCTTTCTCCTGAATCACTTCGTAATTCTACAGACCGTTGACTGTGGACAATAGTATCAAAGTTCTCATATATCTTTGAATCTCCTTCTGTTTTATCCCCATTGTCTTTCGTGTCCTCCGTTTCTTCCTTTGCAGTTCTTTTAAGCTCTTCTGTGTCGTTAGAATCCTTGGTTTTCGATTTTGGATCCTTCAACACAATCTGAAGACTTGAAGTGAACGATCGTGACTTCTTGACGGATGGCGTCGGTGGTGTCTCGACCACTGACGGAATGAGAACTTCGCCTGCAACGGTCACATTGGGAAACATGCTTAAGAATATCTTTTGAAGTTTACACAGACCGGTAAGAACAGATAGAAAGTAAGGTTGACAAAAACTGGTAGACACACTGACATAATGGCCATAGCGGTACCGAGTTGATAATTCGCCCGTGAAAAATTCGGCCGAAGGTGCCCCCCTCTCGGCCCTCTCTTACGCACCTCAAGCTCTTACGCACCTTTCCCTGAGAGTTCTATATTGGTAATACCGATCTACATGCAAACGAGGTAAACCTGTAGAAACAAGTGTATTTTTGTGCATTTTTCTTATTATTACTCAAAATTAAAAAATTAATTAAAAATTTAAAACAGGCGCTTCCAAGTCTTGACATTTGAAACGTCATCAGTTGAGAAGTCGAGACATTGAATTAACATTTTGTTGAGCTTTTCAGAACATTATTCAGTTTAGAAAAAAAAAAATCAAAACAGCCGAAAGTTTGTTTCTGAAAATGTCGCCCCATAAAAATTTGTGCCCAAGGCAAGCGTCCCACTGGACCCATCCACCTTTTTTGGTACGGCACTGGTAATGGTAGTTACCCAAAGACGGGGACGACGGTGATGGACGATGAAACAAGGAAGCGAAGAATGCAACAAATGAACGAAGGAGTAAGCAAAGAAACGAAGAACCAAAAGCCTGAGAAACATTCTTCCTTAATACGTATGTCGCTTACCCGTGGATACGTTAAGGATGCTGTCTGGTGTAAAATTCCACAAGTCATCCTTATCCGATGGAGGCGATTTTGACGTTGAAATACAGCTGTCACTTTTTGAAATCTCCTTTTTGGAAAGGTTTCTGTCGGGCCGTCCCGAAATAGGTATTGCACTACAACTAACGGCTGTCGAGGAGGTCCACACACCATCGACACTACTTTGAAGCATATCTTGGCTTGAATGAAAGACCGAACTGAAATCACTAGTAGAACTGGCTACAGAACGTTCATCGAACACGTTTAACTTTTCAAACGATACCTCCGTCCGGGTATCCCCGGAAACGGTCGGCTCGTTTCCGGTAATTGGTTTCTGTAGTGTTTCGCCCGGCGTCGCCTCGCTATTAAAAGTTTCCCATTTCTTCGTTAGTGATTCCCGAGAGGACTCAGTCTCTGGCTCCCGGTCATTGTTTACTTGCTCTCCTTGGACCGAGTCTCCCGTGAAGCTCAACCGGTTGTCGGCCACGTGAAAATTACTATACTCGTCTGCGTCGAGGATATCACAGAAGTTCGTAGTTCGTGTAAGCCTACCCAGCCCTAAACCACTGTCCCCCTCGCTAATGTTGTCAAAGTCTTCCAAACTATGCGCCGTGTTGCCACGCGAGATATTACCATTACGCGCACGAGAATCACGCTTTACGTAATCACTGAAGTGCCTCTGTGGTGGTTTTCGTGTGCGCGATGATTCCTTTGGTGACCACTCGGCAGATAAACTCAACATTTGTTTCAACGACAGACTCTCCGTCCCTCTTGCCTCTCCCAATAAGTCACTGCGGGGTCGCCTAGCCGTCCGGACTTTTGTTTTCCTACGACTGTCAACCTCGATGTCCCCGTCGTACTCATGATCCTCATCGATCCCGCCATCTCTTGCCATAGCCCCGACGTTTTCACTGCTGTGTGACATGTGTTCATGAGGGTCGCGAAGTTCTATTTCCAGGATCAGTTGGTCGCGTTCCGCTTGGAGCGCAGCGATTGTCGCTTCCATGTCCATAATCTGCCATTCAATAACCGAGACATACTTTTCTTTTTCAGCTAGGGTTAGTTCCAGTGATCTCACCTTGTAAAAAAAAACAACAAAAAAAAAAAAAACACACCCAACGTATTTTTTTGCGAACGAGAGGAATCACTCAAAAGACACACTGGGTCCAAACAAAAGCTGCTCGCTTTCCCAAGCAAGCGGATATTTGCAGTGCTGGTATGTTTTTAGCTTGTCAACGATGACATCAAGATTTACAAACAACTCATGATCAGGCGTTATGACAGTCACGATAATTTTTACATGAAATGCAACAGAATGAAGTCGTATCACACTTAGAATGGCCTCCGATCAGTTTCAGCTAACGACATGTGTCGGGGTTTTCATGATGTTAGGAACCATGCTTCAACAATTATCTGATTACTAAACTTAAAAACAAAACAGTAACAAAAAAAATAAAAACGATACACCAGAGTAACCTCACATGATCTAAAATGAGACAAAAAAAGCAGCGAAGCTAAATCTCTGTATTTTCGTTCGTTTGCTTTGAAAAGCGCTTTCCGCTAAACTTGCCAAATTGCACACTGCAAGACAGTTTCTTGCGGAAGAGCAGTAGTGGATCCAGGGGGGGTCATGGGGCTCAAACCCCATGACCCCTATTCAGCCACCAAGCTACGCAGGAGATTCCTGGCCATAGTCGCTATAATTACATTATAAACTTTATTTACATCTTTTTTTTTTTATAAACTGTGCACCCCATTTGAGTGATATAGTGACCATCGTCTCCTTAAAAACCCACAATAACCACTAGTCCTCTTAACCACCCTTCTTCTCAAAAACCTGGAACCGCACCTGCCCTGGCAAATCACACGTTTTGCAAAACCCTAGATCCGCCCCTAAAGGGGGAGTTCTAAATTGAAGACAGCATCGCGACTGCTACAGCAAAAGAGGACGTTGAAATGATGTCAACTGACGTTTATGTTGCGGAAGGTGGATTCCGTGAACATGGCTTCAGTAGAATCGTCGCGGCGGCGTCCCTTATCCAAAACTTTCCTGACAACATGAGACTCTTAACTCTTTTAATACAATTTTCTTGAGTGCAAACTACAACGGTCATAGCATGATTAAATTAACTGCGTCGGTGTTTCTTTATGTTGGCGGTGACTTTACAAACTGATAATATGTTATATTTCTTCCTTTGTAACTATTATGTAAAACCTTTGTATGACAACTAAGACTTTCCCCCCGGTATATCTTAATATATATTATATTCGTTAGTGTCATCAATACCTTGGATTCCATTTCTTGTATTCTTGATTCAGTATTTTCAGAATCTATAGCACAGCTTAGCGAGGAAACTGAAAAATTACCTCGTTTTTCTGAAAAATGACATACAAATTACTTCAGCAACACTCCTATCACATACAAAAATCCTAAGAAGGAACGACGACTCCAAACACAATGAACAGCTATGGTTTATTTTAATTTCTCAGACATTTTCAGATTTTGATGAAAGCTCCCAGACCTTAGAAAGCATCATTCTTTAAGTTTGACCCCAGTTCTGTTCATAAACAGTTACAAACATCTTTGAAGGAAAATGATACAGTTGGTGTCAGTAAGGGAGCTAATGCCCCCCCTCCAAGTTGTTTTCTGAAGTAGTGACCAGACCCCTTTCTTTTACAACTCATCAGTAAATCAGTTTCAATACTTTTTAAGCCAGAAATGTCACTTGTTATGATTGCCTGGAAAACATAGCTTTAGTAAAACTACCTTAGGACTTGAATATTTTGTCCTTTTTTATCACACTTGATGGACTCCCACCATGAAATTGTGCATAAAGTTTCAAAATTCTTAAACTAACTTCTATGCTCACAGAATGAGCAGGATTTCTCCTCAACATGCTACTCTCTAACATTTTTTTCACCCCACACAGTTTCTATATTAATCAATGGTGTTATCTTGTTTTTGAATTGCAACCCCTGACACAATTTTATCAGACTGTACATTATGCATAAGAATAATTTACTTTGGTAATATCCCACAAAGCCATTTGAGTTACAGCATGAAGACAAGCAAGTAGGTTTGCTTTATTAACAGGGAAAAGGGAAAAAAAGAGTCTTCTAAGGAGAAAACTGAAAAGGGTAAAGGAACTGCTAAAACTTTAGAAAGGAATAAACTGATGTTTCAAGTAAAGGCTCATTGCCAAAGTGAAACGTAATAAGCTTCACTTGAAATGAGTATGTCCTTCTATGGAGTTAAGGCAGCTACCTCCAAACTGGCTTGTCAAACACGTCGTTCACCATTACCAACTTTGCACTCTACTTACTCTAAGGGGAACTTTGATAAGGGCAAACATTTAAAGTATGTTTACACTCCCAGCAAATGCATGTTGGACTGAGAGGTTATGCTCAAGCAAAATGATATTGTATTGATATTTCAAACAAGTGGTCTTTAGCTTAACCCTTCCACAAGCATACCATTGTTTTATAATAACATATTACAACAGTGAACAAAGAAAAGTGTTCAATAGTGAACAAAGAAAAGAGTAAAAAGGTTACACAAGAAAGGGCTAACCATTTGAAGCAAAGCTTTTAAATAATTTATTGCACTATAATAAAAGTTCAGAAGTTGTTTTACAGAGAGTCAATTACCTTCAGAAGCAACCTTTCCAGTCATTAATTGAATATTAATACTTCTTAACAAATTCACTTCTTCCTGGTATTTCAATATCTCAGCCTGATGTTTGCGTTTTTGTTCCAGAATTGCTTCATCAGAACTCAACTTATTTTGGTTAAGCTGCTCACAATACAACTGAAGCTGCTCTATCTTGCTCTTGAAATATTCCAAAGATTCCATCACCTCTTCCACTTGCTCATCAGAAAATATTTCCAGTTCCCTAGGGTCTTCATTATGATGATGTGCCCCATCAACCTCCATGTGTCAAGCTAAAACACATAAAATGAGATATCACAGCTAAAGTGCAGTTCAGCAGACTCCAACAAACCACTAACTTTTTAAGGTAGGGTTATGGTTTGGCTAAGGTGAAGGTTGGAGTTAACCTAAGGGTTACATAAATTGAGAAAATGATTGCCTAATAAGTCAAGGGGTGTGCTAAAGTGCATTTAACCCAAAACAAGGGGTCAAAATTCCCTGGTGCCTGGCTGTTTAGACTTCCTGAGATGCCACTGGACCACCAAACGTGGATTAAAATTATGTCTGGTGGTCCACGAAAATTTTCTAAAAAAGTCCTGTTAATATCCTAAAAACATTTATGCAATTTGTATGCTAGTCTCGAGCGTGCACATACTAAAGGCAATTTTGCAGATAATTTGTCCAGAATCCCCAATAACCAAGACTAACGATTGTGGCAAATTAAAATTCAGGACAAGCTGAAATCATGTAGAACCCTCTGGCTTTCCTGTCTTGAGTTCTAATGGACCACAAGATCGTTCAAGATTATTTCAACATCTTGACATATTATTGTGATACTAGGATTTCTAGCATTGTCATAATTAGGTCATTGGTCCTTATTTAAAGCACACTTTTCTTCCTTACCCTATGAACCAACATCCTGCTTGTGTGGACTATATAAACAAATGTTCAGGTAATATACTGCTCAAAGGTACCAGATCAGGCTATTTCTGACCTGAACAGACCCTAATAATCATGTTGTTCATTGCTTCTGTTACCTAAGGTCCTGGCAAAGTTAACATGTCAAGGAAGACAGTGTTTAAAGACATTAGAGAACATACGTCAACCCTTTCAGTATAAAGGATATCTTTTACAGTTTCACTTTGGTTAATGCCAGATGATTTGACTCAGAGGTGAGATCTCTGGTAGAAAAAGCTTTAAAGACAATCTCCTTAACCTTCCCCTACAGAGGATATACTCTGTTCTTTTACTCTGGCTAATACAAGACAATCTTACTCATCAAAGGGAGACCTCTGGAAGGAAAATTTTCCAACAAAAATGATAGCAAATACCTTAGAACCACATATCAGTTGTCAGGCAGTCTGCCAAACAATACTTCCAGCTGATGAGAGGCTGGTGAAAGCAATTTCATTCTATACCTGAATCATTGTTTTCTCTATATGAATGGCATACTATAACATCGAACAATAGTTTTAAAACAATGGTGACAAGTTTCATATATTACAAGGCATTCTTCAATAATTACTTGTGATGTAGCAAGGCTCAATAATTTGATTGACATTCTGCTGTAGACAGCTGGACCTTTGGCCTTTGTCATCCACCAGCCACAAGTGACTGGTCAGTTAATGTGTCATCAATACTTGAATGGCCAACTTGCTTGACCAGTCTGACACACCTTCGGACTGTATTTTATGCCCCAACATGCAATCAAACGTCCCATACAAACTGAAGGAGTAGGATTCAAACCCTTGATTACAGCAGTTGTAGCTGTTGTTTTTTTTTAACTGAGCCATATCTGAAATTTGCATAGATGTTTTAATACGTTATGGCTCCACTGCATCAAAACTTTAGAATTACAAAGTAAGTTTATTTAAAAAATAAAAATAATTCTTCCTATGTAACATTTGTAGATTCGGTTTTTCTCTCAGTGTCAGTTATGTTTGGACCCTTTTCGACTTATTTGCTTCTTTGAAAAAAGATATAAGTTGCGCGACTCTTCTGGCTGTTTACAAATCAAGTAAATATGGATTACCATCTGTCATTTCTCCGAATGTAAACGACACAACTCACTTTCTTTGTTCTGTCTTTCTTCAAATAAATAAAAACCTTTCCTTCCACAATTAAATAATACACATTTTCAAAGAAAACGGAATATATTCCACGTTTGACTAAATAAATAGGTTCAGACAGAAAAGCGATTAGAATTGAGATAAAAGTTATCAAAATTGAGTCATCACTCACGTATCAACTAGGAAGGACCAAACAAAGCCTTATCAAATTTCCAAAAATATTCATGGCAGTCTTATCGGAATCATTATTTGAAAGCATTTAGATGCTCATCACACACAAGCTTGCATGACAATTCTTGAGCGGAAAAACTGAATTGCTTTAAATAACAAAAAAACAAACCATTTACAATGGTCACGAAGTTTATAACCTCTCAAAAGTGCGTTTTGGGACTTTGTTGAGCAACAGAACATTGCCCAGTAAATCGACGTAACACCAGAAGGCATGTCTAGTTAAAAATTAATACCTCGAAAACTGTTTCCTTCTATCCAAATGTCAGTCCTCAGGACAGCATTTGACATCTATAACGAAGTGGAAGTGGCGTACAATACTACACTACAAAGTTCTGCGCAGGAAACACAGCGGGTTGCTGATGGAAGTCCGCGTAGAAAGCAAAGAATAACTCTTTATCCTCTTTCAGTAACTCTGGCAAGATACTCAAAGACAACGTTAAGCAGCGAAAAGGTTAGCTGTTTCACCTACCAAAACATTGAAGCTCTCGCCAAATTTTGGCGACTCGTCAGCGAGCAGGGAACCACATATAAGTGCACACAATGACATCAAAACAAACAAGGAAAACTAATAGAAGGCGAAATATATGAGGACCTTACCTTCTTCCTGCGCTTCTGTCACCCTTTTTCCTATCAGCACAGCATTGACTTTTTAACCAAATTTAACCGCTAGTAAAACCACAAGAGAGCAACGTTCAGCAAACATGTATCTCGTCGCCACGTGATCCAATGGATATTTTTATCGAAGTTTGTCTGAATACGGCGAAATATTTATCGGAAGTTCGATTTCTAAGAAAGCTATTTCTTCAGTCTCACGCTGATATTTTGAACTGAAATTTCTGATGTAAAACTGCCTTGAGTTTGAGAAAAGGTTACCATTTGACATTGGATCAGGGTTTAATTTATGGTTAGGTTTAAGTATCAATATTAAAAAGTTAAATGATATAGTCGTATAATGATATCCGGCAATTTAGTGAACATAACCGGGTTCAAATTTCTCAGGAGTCAGGAGTGATCGCAAAAATGTCGTAGAATACATTTGTCTTGTTTCAGAATGGGCACATTTTGATTGCACTTTCCTCCGTCAGTTGCAAAGAATTTCATAATGTCAGGAAGCGGATCAGTTTGTAAAAAAATTAGATAAAAGAAACTTTTGAGTGTCAAAAATTAAAGTCGTGATTAAAGTCATCATGATTAAAGTTGTACTACATTGTTGAACGTCATTTCAACCAGAGATGGTACTTATGAAAAAGTATGCATGCGATTATTCAGTAATCAAATTTTAACGATTTTATCACTACTTCAGAGCACTTACATGGATTTCTTTACAGAAAAAAAAGTCGAAAGTTTTGGTAGTTTTTAAACGTTCTGAAAATCCATGCATACGCTGTTGTGGAAGACAGTCCCGATTGTAATCACAATTTCAAAAATGTATGTAATTTAAAAAAGGAACACAATATCCATGTTATACAATTATCCCTGTTTTCAATGTCATGAGGTCACAACACCAAATCATTCTCCTTATCGCCAAACTAAATCCGAGCTTAAATGCCAATATTAGTTCTGCTTCACTCTATTTTAATCTCTTATCACATTCGGGGTTTTTTATTCCTGGCTGTTTGTTTATACTTCTAAAATCAATCAGAATTCATGAGGAAAATACTAAAGAAAATGATAACCGTGTCGTGTCTTTACTAATATTTAAGAACCGAACAGGAGTGCTTTATCGGGATTTAAAACACGAGGACATAGCCGAGTGTTTCAGACCCGATAAACCACGTACTGCTCCTATAAAGCACGTCTCTACCTATGAAGTCACATGTGTCTTTATCACGTATAAAGACACGATACAGTTATGATTTTCCTTTGTATTTTCGTCATAAAGACACATGTGATTTTATATGTGAGTAAGTTAACTTTTTCGGCTTAGAAAACATAAATTTCCAAACTTTGATCGCGAATTAGCGTATTCGGTTTATCTTAGACGACATCTAAAAAAACTCGCAGTACGTGATTTATCGGACCTAAAACACTCGGTTATCGCCTCGTGTTTTAAATCCGGTGTTTTTAAATTTGTCCTCTTCTTTTTAGTTTTGTATGCTTCACTTCACTAGCATATATGGACCTCAACTGTAATTTTATCACATTTGTATATGTATATATATCTATATATATATATGTATGTATGTATGTATGTATATGTATATGTATATGTATATGTATATATATATATACGCAAACATATATTCATGACATATATATACAATATACATACACATACAATAACATATACTCGTGACATATATATATACAAATTTGATCTAGTGTATATATATATATATATAATTACTCTGATGATGCTACGAGCCATAACGGAACGTGAGTCATTAAATATGTTTCATAATTCAATCAAGTTTGTCTTTTAATTCGAATTATTTTCTGGGCATTTATCTTCATTGCCAAATCGATTCTAGCCTTCCTCAGCAACAAACGAATGTCCGCGAGACTAAATACTTCCGAACACATTGATGCGGTTTAACTGTGAAATAGGCAAAGAAACCAATGACGCTTTGGGTGAAAACGAAATTGATGAGTCGCACATTTTAGGTGGATATCAGACAGAAGAACTTTGGCATGATGTTTCAACGTTTTCTCCCATCAGTCTCTCGTACCTCATAATACTAATTATATACATTGCATTCTCTTGACCATCTTTACATAACTTCTCAAGCGTGGCTTTGACAAAATAGAGCTCTGCGACGTAACTCTAAATGTAACAAGGCCTTCGTCAGGCTAGCTAATACGTGGCACCATCTGCCGCGCTAAAACATCATTGTCAGGCATTAATCAAGCTCAAATTCCCAGAAATCTTTCCTGATTCTGGTACAAAGTTAACCTACAGGACTCTATCCAGAGGGATTTTGAGGTAGAAGCTCCCTTTGATCCCCGCCTTGGGCAGAAATATTTTCTGAGAAATTTAGCTTTACGAATGTCTGTCTAACATCTTGCCAAGCAGCAGAACTACAGACTGCAACCATAGCTGAGGGCGTGGGGGATTTAGTACCAAGTTGCAATATCATACTGAGAACTTACTACATGTCTCGCAACTGTACATTTTCTTTTTTAGACTGACTTGTGGTTTTCTAGAAAACTGCATCCTTATTCTCTCTCTCTCTCCGTTTTGATGTTTCTCGATACTTTCCGCTACACACCCGTTCTTTTACGACCTCAATCTTTGTCACTCATTCCAGCCCATTATTCATTTTTCTTCTTGTTTTCTCTCTTTTTGTTTAGCTCCAAGTTGTCGTCCTCATCTCGGACAGCACAACTTCTCGGAAACCATCCTTTTTCCGGATCCTTAACTGTAAAAAGAAAGTCACGAACAAAACAGTCAGACTAGCAATTATAACTTTAAACCTATTTATGCTTGATAAGTGAAGCAGGGGTGGCGCCAAAGGGGGGCAGAGGGGGCTACAGTCCCCCCCGTCGGTGAACCTTGGCCCTCCTGTCGGAGAAAAATTGACAATTCGTCAGGGAATTTTCACTGATAATTGTAGTATTCTTGCGAAGAACTCAGAAAACGCACGCAGATGTTTGTGTGAGGATCGACCGACCCAAGTACTGAATTTATAAACTAGTAAACAAGTTTTATTACGGTGTGGTTTCTACAAAAAATACAAGGATTACTGTAAATAACACATCTAAACCTATTATAACAAAGCGATCATCACTTCACCTGACTGTTGCCCTTCGCCTGGCTTAAAATAATATAAACCTCTCTTGAATCACAACTCTCAAAGACACAACTTATTTGTAACCAGTCTTAACTGGTTCTGACCGGTTACCTATAACATGTGGTAACCCGACCTCAGGTGGTAACCCGATATGCCTGATAACGCCTAGATCCTACAATAATAACACATTTATATGTTTTACATATTATTAGTACTTGTTATTGATTTAGCGTAGTAAGATAATAGACTCTTCGCTTCGTGTCAAATCTAAAAGTTAACTATTTCCAGTCAGTTGCAGTAAAAATAACGTGATGTTTACGACCTTCAAATAAGGAAATTACAAATAGGGCGTGGTTCTGGCCCCTGGTTTAGACTCCCCTTCACCGTAGGGGACGTTGGGCCCCGCTTCGGGGAATTCCTGGCACCACCCCTGGAGTCAAGTCTAAAATAATTGAAGTCGGTTTGGTTTTCTCACCTTCGTTTGCACTTTCTCGCATCTTGGCTCCATACAACCAATGTCTACTAAGTCAGAAGATATATGTTATAATAAACACAGGCAAATGGAGCTGCAGGCAAAAAGGGTGCAACGAAGCCCGAGCAGATTAGGCGCGCGGGCCTGCAGGTCGGGCATTCCTAACTTACGTACTTTCGCCATCGCGTTACAAGCAAGTGTTCTCCTTTCTCGAATTTCAATCTTCTTTCCAAGGTCCACGGAAAAGATATACAAACACGACAGCCCTGTCTCCAACCACAGAAACTCCCATTAAAATCTTCGACACTGTGATACTCTATCTGGAATGTGAAAAAAGAAACAGATTGAGATATTGGAAGTTAAAGGGTTATTGTTTAAAGATTAAATTTATGAAACCTTTTGGCAATTTGTCATCATTGCGGTTCGGAGAGGGAGGCAGATTTAAATAAAGTTTATTTAAGCCACAAGCTGAAAAGCAGGTTAAAAGGCATTTCAGTTTTATGAAAAAAAGCTAATTCCCCCAAGCGGTACCTAAACCCTAGAAAATATAACCTCACGCAAAAATAGTTTCATCCATGAGAAAAATACTCAATATTCCTTGAGTACTACAGGACTGTCTCGTTACTTGTCCTTAGGGAATGTTATGATTTATTTGGATAGGAAAAACGATTAAATGTCCTTTTTCCTACTTACTGCATATTGCTTCTTTATCTGCTTTTGTCTTAACTGTTCAACCTAAGAAAACAACTGGATTACGAACGACTTCGTAAACAGACTGACTAAAAATAGCGTAATATTGGCGAGATAAGACTGATACAGACTAATGCTTACTGTGAGAGTGTACTGGTTGCAGCTCTCGACAACTGGCCAGGTGATTCCATCCCCAATAAAATCACCAGAGAAATGAATTACCTGGCAACGGAAATGGATGAACGAGTTTAATCACCAAATCGATTTTCCATCAAAATGATTCACCGTCTTATTTAGGTAAGTACGCTTAAAGACGTTTTACCAAGAAGAAAAAAAAAACCTTAAGAGCAGAATTAAAGTCAGCACTAACACCATATTAGTAGAAAAAGCTGTTAACCAAAAAAGATGTTTATGTTGACATCGATATCATTATCTCATACTTGGAACTGCTTTCGGGAACAAATGGTCGGCCTGGATCATACAAACGTAAAGACAAGCGAAGATCTGATGTATTTTTAACTCTGAAAATAAGCACTCCTCAAAAACAGCAGCTAAGTTCGAAAATAAAAGGAATTCTGCTGCACTTTGTTCGTTAAGATGGAAGAAGCTGAGAGCTAATTTCAAATCAACACAGAAAATAAATTTGTTCCCAAGGCAAAAGAGTTTCCCTTTCAGTCGCTCTACAGCACATAAATGAAGGTTCGAAACTGGGAAACAATCAAGCCTCAAGCACACAAATTCACTTGATATGTAATCAGTCAAACTCAAGAATTACCTGTTTAACATTTTCCCATCTTCCAAGATTGTAAGGATAAACGAAGTTACCATCCTTTTTCGAGCGATACGATGACTGAAAATAGGGGAAATGTAAAAACCGTTACAATTAAGGAAGAATGAGTTTATATCCAACAGATATATCATATCCTCTGCAAATATTGAGACATTAGTGAAAAGAGCTTAAGAGGATTTTGACAACTTCCAAACTATTATGTTATGAATAGCAGAATGACAGGTTATAAAGAACACATTCCGGACAAACGAACGAGCAAACGAGCGAACGTACGAATGAACAGACAATTAATTGAACGAACGGGCGAACAAACAGATGGACGGACAAACGTACGAAAAAACGAACGTTCGAACGGACAGACGGATGGTCAAACAACCTGATATAGTCGACTGAACGGATAGATGAACAAACGCGCGGTCAAACGAAAGAACTAACAAACGGACGGACGAATGAAAAGTCAAATGACGAACGAATAAATGAACCAATAAAAGAACAAGTCGACGAACTGACGGATGGTAGTAAGGGCAGATGGACAAACGAACAAATGGACAGATGAAAAGCGAAAAGGCTGAGCAAATTGCCGAAACTTAACAGAGAAGATTCTGACGTTTTGAGCGAGGACCCTCGGCCTTCACTTTTCGGCAGTTCACTCACCCTTTCGGCTTTTCAAACATGTCGTTCATCACTGCCGACTCAGCAGTGTACCTTTTGTCAATGGACGGATGAGTGAATGAACAGACAGAATGACAGACAGATAAACACATTAACGAACTAATGAATGGACAACCTACGGAGGGATCGACGAACTAAGAGTGGAGCAATGGATGACGGACAGGTGCAAGGACTGGTGGACAAACGGACGGATCGACTAATGAACAAAACAACAGGTGAACGATTTAACTGACCTCATTGGATGATTAACAAGAGATTATTAAGTATTCGAAGGGTGTACATTCCTCTACCTTTTCGACAATCCAATTCTCAATTGACGATTCGTTTCGTATTATATCACGGGCCTAAGAAATCGAAATAATTAAGTTTTATAGAGAAGTATATTATGAAGGGGCTTTCTTCCGTAGAGAAATCGCCACCTTAAACTCATTGGTTTCCAATTTGGTTTAAGGGATTGATCCATTCTATGTTGCTGAGCTGAAATCACATTTAAATAAATTAACGGACAACTATCCCAATCCTCTAGCTCATTAATAAAAATTTTCATATTATACACAAAGCAAGAGTTTATTAAGCAGAAACAGAACTGTGAAGTGGAATTACAACGGAGGATTGGAAGGAATTCCTTCTTCGGGAATTTTAAAGTTCTGAGGTATCTAGATGGTAATTTCAGCATTGCGGTTAACCAAAGTTGGCACTTGAAATGGGTTACACGTACATACTATGCAATGTAAGCAGCTAAACTTCTTCACTTGCGATAATTTTTTGCAGTAATTAAAGAAAGTATTCAAGCAAACTGATTTTCAAACATGAGATATCAAGCTAGCTTCCATGACACACCCACATCCATTACTACAGCCTACCACAACACCACCCCACAACAAAACCACCCACCACCACACTAGCAAAATGCTAGCTATTGAGGTGCAATGGTCACCATACTTCACTCTGAGTTGGGACATCAGAATTAAATCCCTGGTCAGACCACAAATGAACTGATCTGAAATTGCTCCCATTGGATCAATATATAAGTGGACGCTAAGGTCTCGTGTCTTCTTCGATAACAACACTAAATCATCAGATCCCCAGCATTGACCAGATCCCCCATTACCTGGGCAACTGGAAACCGTCCACTCATGTACTTACCCAGGAATCAGTAAATAAGAAAAGCAGAGAACCACTACTCTGACACACCAACCTGATAGTACAGTAAAATTCCAACAGCAATTATAACTCCTAGATTTAAGCCAACACAGAATACAACTCCAAGTAAGTGGTAAAACCCAAAAGGTACCAGCTGCCTTTCCATAATTTCTCTGTACACCAAGGGGTTCACCTGAAAATGAAAAGTCATGAAAGGCATCACAACTCAAAATGCCTCAAAACAGAAAGACAGCTCCGGAGAGAAGCATAAAACAAATATTTTTTGAGAACAGTTCTCCCTTAATGGACAAACTGTATTGAAGGTAAACTTTGTTGAGCCTTCTCACGCGTCTAAATTACAGAACAAGTAATGAACCAGAAGTACAACTCCGCGATTTTTTTGTCCTTGGTTCTACATGGCTGCCACATTCCTAGCAAGTACTCTCATTTGGCAAATTTTTGCTAGAGAAGACTTAACTTCTCACCAAATCCTTGTCCAGATTCCAAAGGTATCAAAGTCTCCTGTTTGTTTTTTTTTTTTTTTGTTTTGTTTGGATTTTTTGTGTTTTTTTTTTCATTTATTTTTTTACTAAAAGAGGAACAGTATCTACCCCATAGCTTAAACCTTTTAGGAAGATGCTAGCCAGGAACATGGCAGCAGCTGGAAAGACGAGGAATTTAAGATCAGATGTACTGGTACCAACACTGAGTTGGACTTCTTGGTCCTTACTTCTGTGACCAAACCCACTAGAGGATCCAGACTTGGCTTGAAAGAGGGGGACAGCCTTGGAGTAGTAATTAAACAGTAACATTTCCTCTTCTGCTCTGAGCTTCTCCAGAGAAATCACATGTTTATTTGTTTGAGATTATTTCTAATAGCAACTGAGATGTTCAAGTGTGCATTTATAGTATCTACGAGAATATATATATATATATACATATATATATATATATATATATATATATATATATATAATGTAAAAACAAGGCAATGGTGTATTTTTCTAAAACAGGCCAAGTTACCAATACATTAACTAGCACTTTTCATTTATGTTCTGAATTGTATCTGTATGAATTAAACCTTTAACTTGTGTTCAATAAGCTACTTGGAAGATGAACACTTCCAGTTGTTTTCTTTTCCTATTTCTTCAGTTAGTAACCAAATTTATCACAAATTACACTTGTTATAAGTTACTGAAAGGGGGGCCTGACCCTGGATCTGCCATTGATACCATCTACCAATTAATGTTTCACACATGAGTTGGTGTTCTTCCTCCAATTTCTAGATACAGAGAAACGAGTTTAAAAATGAAGCAAAGCTGAGTTTTTTAATGCATTTCAAGGCATCTAGTAAATGGAGGGAGAATACTAAACAAGTGTTTAAAATTGCTTCTCAAATGAACCAGTATTTTAGGTGAAAATCCAGCCAAAAGTTGGAAAAATTCAGCTGTAATCTTCCTCTAATTTCTAAATACTGATTATGTATTTCTTTTGTTTTTGCTTTATGAATTATTAATGAGTTTGAGAAATGTGTATAATGGCCCAAAGATACATCATTTAATTACTTATGAGCTTAAATTTTAAAAAAGCTAGTCTTTTGTTTGTCAACTACTTCATTAGTGGTTAATGTCAGAACTAAGTTTAAATGCTTGGTTTTAGGCAAGTAATCATGAATACCTTAATAAAATGTGTTAATAACTCTTGGATGTGCTGAGTTGAATCTACAGCCCTTTTCAAGGATTCAGTAAACATGTTAATATTCTGAAACAGCAAAGTTTAAATTTCAAAGAATGAAATTAATGACATCTGCAATTCAGTGAGTTAATTCCTTTACTTATCCAACATTTATAGTATTATTAATGTATGTGACACTGCATTTCTTAGATTAATGATATTATCTTAAATTTAAATACTAAATCTTGTCCTCACAGTCACGTTAAAAAAGAAAAAACACCAATTGCTTTATATACAAAAACAACATTTACTCATTCTGATTAAACATCATGCCCAAATATATTCAGTTCTTTTACGTAACTTAAATGGACGAGAATGGATCAGGCATTGCCATCGATCAGTGAAGGCAGGATGGGCATGGTCCCTGACTTTTTAGACATACAACATTAGCAGACAGTTAGGATTACCTATGGAAAACCACCATATAATAACACTATCATTTAATAACACCTGTGTATTTTACCATTTTGCAACACCTGATTGGCTACCGTGGTATAATCATTAATAGTTAGGTACAACTCTACAACCACCTTTGTGCTCATGACATGTGCATCACACTTAATTTTATCCTAACCCCTCCATTTTCTGACCCCCACACAAACAAAACATTAGTTTTTAAATACATCCCAAATTCTTTTGGCCTTCTTTGTTTTTCAGTTGTACCCATACAGATTGCTGGGCATTGCTATTTGTTCTTAACCTTACTTTTGATTTGATTGAGATTGGAAGACATGGTGTGGTAGACAAGTGGAGGGAGGGCAGCAATATTAACTTCCTCCCAGGCTCTGGAAACCCCTGACACTGTTAATTATGACTGATCAAGACAATCCTTTCTTCTTTACATGAAAAGCACACAGATGTATGATGAAATGTTCACAGCACCTGCTAGCAGTTGACATAAAGAAATAACTCTTGCCGTGGCTGCCAAATGTTTGCCATTGAAACTAAGCAAAGGGACATTTCATTGTTTTGACCCTTTAGCCTCATTTCCATGCCTTTGAAACAGAAAAATGTTCAACTGCAGGCTCAACTGTAATAACTGCTATTGTTTTCAACACAAAAAAATTTTTACATCTGCACCATATCCATTTCCAAAAACCAATGTCCTTTGGCATTTCTGAGACTTTGGTATATATCAATATCTCTGGCATAGAACATCTCAATATATATTTAACAATTATTTGAATAATTTTTTTAATGCAACTACACAGGTGATTCTTTGGAAAAAAAGTAGTAAACAAGGTGTTTTAAACATTCCTAGTTAACATTATCAAAGGGTGCCACCATTTTGCTTCTGTGCCTTCACTGTTTTATTGACCTGTTGGTGAATATTGAGACGTATTATGGGATTTTTGATAATCACCCATCATCAGTATAATGCCAAACAGACCATCCTGATAGCATAGAATTACTGAAGTCATATTTGATACAAAGGCCTATTTTCCATGTGACCAATAGACACTTTTCTCACGGTCCACTGTAGACAAATGGACCCCTGGTATCTTTTCCCCCACACTCTTATAGGTAAGGAAGCAAAACTGGAAATATGAAAGTTATGGAAGACCTACTATTGTAACTATTGTGTAAACACAGCCAATCAACGAATATGCAGCATAAGAGCATCCAATTACGACAAAGAACAGAAACAAGGTGAATCGCTTGTGATTTTTATGACCAACACAATTGTTAATCCATGGACAATGGTGATCCATTTTCATGACACATCTAATGATTAATGACAATGAAGAACTATTAGCATAAAAATGGTTAGTTTAAGTTGACAAACAAAATTAATAAATTGCACAGTGAATGAGCATAGTGTCTTAGCAGGATTGTTTATGGATGCATTTCAGAGCTTGCAAGAAATTTCAAAAGAAAAAAAACCTGCTGATGCATTGTGAGATGAACTGTGATGTTATGTGAAACAGGAAAAGATTAATTGTCATATGCATACAAGTCAAGGGCTGACAATACTGTAAGTCTCAAAATATCTGTTCATTAACAGATAATACCATGGGAAGAAATCAGCATGTGTTCAGTTCTGGACATTTTGTCAGGCACCTTTGTCAGCAGTGAATTTGCAGTATCAATGAAGACATCACATGGTTTTAAATTGTCACATTTTGACCTCAATATTATTACTTGCGTATAAACTGATTTGGTCTGATGATGTATTTTATATTATAAAGACAAAATATTACCATTAAACCTTGTCAAAAGGTTGAAATTCTTTTAGTGTGGCCAACTCATTTGAAATTTTTGGATTGCTAGGTTTTTATGACTTCTACCATCAATTATATATGGTAATTATCTACTATCACAAGCTTTCAGACCCATGTTAGATTCTTAAGAACAGTGTAATCAATATAAACTGACAAACCTGTTACACTGTCTGCAATGGTGTGACCTTGGTGCCTTAAATCCTTCACAAATTTGACAGAACTGCATGAGTTTCTTGTCTTGATCATTTACCTGTAATACTCATGGAAAAATGAACATAAGCACAGTTATAGCTAAGGAAATCACCAGCCAGTAGAAAAATAAATCCATCCAGCTTTTGTTAGAAGATACTCCATGCATCTAGTGCTCATTTATTATTAAAATCAGGGTGGAATAAGGACATTGTACCTCTATTGAGAATTCCAGTAGCCAGTCATGGGGAACCTCATGGTTGATAACCAGTGGCATAACGGAACTACTGGGGGCCCTGAGATTTTCGTTCAGGGACCCCCGTCACCCCCTTAGTATAGACATATATTTCAAGACTTTAATCTCAAGTGTCTTTTCAGATTCATTGGGGGGCCCTTAGGACTTGCTCTAACCCTGACTATAGTCCGTTACGCCACTGTTGATAACTAAGTTTACCAATTGTGTAAATTAGCATTATATAATTGTAATCCTGCTGTTATCACAAATGATACAAACATTTACTAAGCTCAAACCCTTAGAAAATGTTCAGGAGCCCCAAACAGGAATCTAATCCATGACCCTCCAATGACCAATGAGATGATCTAAACTTTGAGTTATTGAGACTCAGATGTACTATGAAAGTTACAAAATAAATGTGTGCATGTTTGATTGATGGACATGCATGGTACCTAACTAGTAGCCTCAATATGACATCAAGTTTCAAACAACCTAAATTATTGACATGAGACCTACTTAGACACAAGACATTGATCAATCAAACCAACACACACTTGTAAACTTCACTGAGTCTTGGTATTTCAATGGTTGGACCAGATCACCAATGATTAGAAAGCTATGGGTCTGTTCCCTGTCTCAGGCATTAACATTTTCCAAGGTTTTAAGCTGTACGAATGTTCAGGTATGGTCTATCACTCATTTTTGTGTGAAAACAATAGTTAATGTGGTTTACCTAAATTTAATAGTAATAGCAGCAAAGTGGCACAGTAAATAACCATAGCTCAATATTGCTTCACTGCACCATATTTACTCAGGTCAGCTGAAAAATATCACAGTTTTACCCTTTGCCACAAATTGATGTTAAAACACGAGATTACAGTATTCCTCACGGGTAAAGTAAATAAAACGGTAAAATAAACATTCATTGTGTTAAAGCCGTGATTTTGATGTAATCAACTAATAGTTAACAAATAATGAAGTCAAAAAGACGGCCTCGCTTACCGGTTTCCATTGGAAAGGCACGTAACCAGGTCCAAGCCACGCCGCTTTAACAAAATTAAATACTATGCACAGAAGAAAAACAACCAGAAGGAAGATATTTGCCACACCAGTAAAATTTACAGGAGGCCACCAAACAAGAGATGCATAAACACTTGCAATAAACAGTACAGTGATGATAGATAAAGCCGTCAGTGGACCCCAATGTAACAAGCTACCTTTTGCCATGAAGTGAAAATATTAGAAACAAAGATTAAAGGCAAGTAATCCAATTTAGAATATGGAATTAAGAACTATTTACATTTAATCAGTTCGCCATTTTAAATTTAAGTAGCCCACGCACCAATCTGCGCATGTTTGGTAAATGGCGATTGGTTATTTCCAGTGAACTCGATTTCCATATCTGGAATGCTAACTCCTCCCCCCCCCCAGTCATTTGCTCGAGCAAAAAGTGAAGCTAAAATGGCCGCCCGTGGAGGGAAATTTTGGACGCCAGTTTCAGTCCTCTTCGCGGTCTTGTACGTCAGTTCCAGTCCTTTGCACGACTTTAACTTTCAGTTTTTGTTTGGTTCGACTTCGAAAACATTCACAACCATGGAAAAAGTGCACTGACGAAATTTTATTTGACCAGTTTTACATATTCGAGTTTTTAAAAGGATTCGTTATTGCCGTGCGGCGTAAAAATTGTTCTAAATTGTCTGAAGATGGTAAACTAACGATAAAAAAAGGACTTGCACTTAGTAGTTTCACAACCATTGAAAGACCGTTTTATCAGGTTTCTCGTATGTTTGGTAATTTATTTTCGTGAAAATATATAACCTGTAACTCGGTTTGACTTTGTCGAAATATATTTAAAATTCTTAAACTTACTTCTATATTTTGAAGACATGTTTTGTGTGTATTTCCAACGAAAACTCGTCAGAAAATGTAAAAAGTCGCGTTGGAGACTAAAACCGACGTACAAGCCCGCGTAGGGGACTGAAACTGACTTCCAAAATTGGACTCCATGGGCGGCCATGTTGGCTTCACTTTTCATTAGCCAGTAAGCATTCCAGATATGGAAATTGAGTTCACTGGTTATTTCCAGTACCTAGATGAGTCCATTTCACGAAGTTCCTTGTTCCAAGATGTCTGTGGAAAGTTCTGTATCCGGTGGTTTTGACGTTCGTCGTTACTTCGGGGTTGAGGAGCACAAGAATGTCACTGCAGACACCTGATACAGATCTGCTGTACATCTGTGATGCTGATTTTTATATGATTGTGCTGATCACTTTTCTGGATGAGAAAGACAACACTAAACTGCAAATAAATTTATCCCATAATTCATGTATCTCTTTGGTCAACGAAATTTCATACAAGTTACAACCTACTTTCAACTTACATACAACTAATACAACTGATTTATTCCGATAAGTCGAATTTGAGTTTACCAATGTTGGGTCTCATCACTAATCCAAAAAAATTTCGGTTTGACAGACTCCTGTAATTAATCTTCCCAGAACATTATAGAAATTGCAATCATTTACATTGATATGACATACCAATGCGTGTACCACGATGATGTCAGCCCATATGCAACTGATGTAATTTCCTACATGATTTGAGCCTCATACTACGTCAAGAAAGGGTTCCCCGGTGATTTCGAGGTCATTAACAAGTTCCTTTGCGTTTGTTCATCAAGAACAGGGAGTCCTTTGGTTCTTTTGGCTGTCTGGTCAGTAACGATGGTAACCTAGAAAAAGAAAATATTAAATACCTTCGCGACATAGTTAAACGCCTGTATGTGTCTTTTCGACGACAAATTGTATAATATTCTGTGATTTTGTCTGCCAGCCTCCTTGGCCTGCCTAAATGGCGGCCAAGATTTGCGTTTTTCGCAACTGGTTCCGGTTGGGTCTAAAAATATATAATTCAGACACTCGAAAATTTACCTTCACCTAATTTAGACTACATTATGTGCCTGCCTGTCTCCCTGTCTTCTACCTGCCTGCTTTCCTGCCTTCCTGCCTCCTGTTGGTCTCTCCTTCTGTCTGTCCATCCATCCGTCAGTCCACTTGGTCATCCGAGCATTGGTTTGTCTCTCAGTATGTAAATCTGTAAACTTCTTTATCTGCCTGTCTTCCTGCCTGCCTGCTTGTTGGTCAATTTGTCTGTCCGTCCGTCCGTCCATCCATCCGACCGTTCCCCCGTCTGTCCATCCACTAGTTATTTCATCCGTTCATCCATGATCCATCTCTTTGTCTTTCTGTTTTTTCTGTCTGTTTGTCTGTCTATTTGTCTGTTTGGCTGTCTGTCTGTCTGTCCGTCTGCCTGCCTACCTGTCTGTCTGTCTATCTGTCTTCCCTTTTGCACCTGATCATTTTCTTGCCCATCTTTTTGCTACTCTCTCCAAAAAATACAGACCTTGTTAAACACACCACGACCAAAATAATCGGCGACCACAGAAAACCCATCATTGGCTCTATCAAGCTAAGAAAGGAAAACATAATAAGAAAGCATTTCTCCCTGTTTCCTCTCATTTGACGGATCATGCTCACGTATTCAGTACTACTAACCTGATGGTGAAATTGATCATGTAAATCTTTGATTTCTTCTTGGGCGCGAATTATATCCAGTACTTTTCTAAAAGATTGAACGAGTGAAGTGACGAAAGTAGAAAAAGCTCGCTGAATTCGTGCAAGTGGTACCTGTTTTCTGGCGCACAGATAGGACACTCTTCTTCTCTTTCAGCATAACCTTCGAAGCACCTGCGAACAACAAAATAAAAATATACTTACGTGGACTATCAGGAAATGGCATTTCGTGACAGTCAACGAGTTGCATGGGATGACTGAGAGCGAGTTAGTTTTAAAATAACTTACGATAAGCACTAGAAAAATAAAACCAAAATAGCGAAGGGAAGCCCAAACAGGGTATGGTCTGTCGTTGGGAGTGGGACGGTCTGTCCTGGTTAGATGAGGTACAGTGCTTGGTGTTTCTGGATTTGTAAGACTTGAAAAGACGTCGTCAGTCGGTCATTCGTTAAAAGGGAGATAAAGATTGAACAGTAATGGTAAAAGTAGTGCTGCTTACGCATTTTTGAACGAAGGAGAGGAACTGAAAAATTAGTCCAAACCCGGTGCGATCGTTCATCGTTGTAACTATATAAATCGCACTGCTTGCTTATAATTCATTTCGATTTGACAATGACTTTGCAATAAAGTCGAAATATCATCGCAATCATTCGTCGTCTTGTTATTGACTCATATCTTGGGTTTTCAAGATGTCATTGTTTTTCGGGATTTGTTTTTACTCTTTTTCAAAAATCAGTACTTTGCCAAAACTTGAGAACAATAAGCTGCTGACGTTTCGACCAAAACCCTTCATCGGAGTGAAATGTGCAGAAGCACTTTGATAAAAGATTTCCCACGGAAATATCACCGCATTTTCTCGATTTTTGGCCAATGAAGATTCACTTGTGGAAGTTCATCAGTTTCAAAAAACAAAAAATAAAGTTTAGAAAAAGTGGTATTTAATATGGTCTACTTACACTTGATGAAACGAGTGCTGACATAAGAAATGAATGACAGGTAGTTCGAGAGCTCGTGAACATAAACTGCATTTGGCCGACTGGAAAATAATCGCACTGCAACAAATAACTTAAGATTAAACGTTAAATATCGCAGAGGAAAGAGGAACAACATTTACAGACATTTACACATTGTAAACTGCACATGTACCTTGTTTTAAGGTCTTTAATTTGATTTCGCATTTTCTCTGTTTCTTCCCTGTACTGTCTGATCAGCCGTTCATCCTGAGACAAAATAATACAAACGTTTGAAAGCACGTAAAGGGTGGAAAGATTGGCGTTGCTGTGATCAGCTACAACAATTGCTGGAATATTACTTAAAGAAGATTTTATTTTACTTTTGAAATGCCAGAACTGAACAACCATAGAAGCCTATCTAAAAGCCTGTACGAAACCAAATCTGAAGCGACACATGAAATTACAATTCAAACTAATACGATACCTGTGCAATTTGTTCGTCTTCTTGTTGAAGTCTCTTGATAATATAATCCTAATAAAGCAATACAGATTAGCTCTGGCACAGTACCACCAATGTACAGTACGAATACCCAACATGTCAAATGTTCAGACTACTGTTATTTTTAAATTTTTTATCCTCAGAGCAGGAGCATTTTGTTTACCTTTACAACGGAGAGTGTTGCAGTTGAATTGTGGGCTAGTGTTTGAAGAACCAGCAGTGGCGGTAGCAAGTTGTGCCGGTCAATATCTGAATTTTGTTAAGGCCTTCGAAGATAATTAATGAAAAAACAAAGCAAGGGATATCATGGATAAATATGACTTTCTTACTCTTTGGTAAGCAGATTGGGGACAAGGACTAAACAATCTGGATATTCCTAGCAGTAAGCGTTAAAGATAAGTCAAAATAGAGGGCTGAAGTCTTCTCCGAGGTAACGTCTACTTAATGATCAGAACTGGAATATAAAGTTAAAATTAACCATTATTTCTAAAATACAGTATTATGGTTACGGTTAGGGTTAGAATTAGGATTTGCACTTGGGAAATGTAGATAGGTAGCAAGGATACGGGATAAGACCTCCATGATGTAGTCTCTACAATTCTCCTCTTTCCCAGCAAAGTAGGACAACGCCTGAACCCACAGGTTTGGGTCTTGAGGACTGGTGCAGAGGGATGAAAGAAGAATTAGTTAGATACAGAGACCGTTTGAAAAATGATATCTTACAGTCCCGCGACAAGTTACAACAAACAATACAAGGAACAACAAGGAGAGACATATAACACAAAATTTTAACTCAGTATACCATGACTTTAGTAAGTCTAATAAAGTATGTGCTATCAGCTGCAAATACTCAAACCGTTTGCCAGAGAAGTGGCATTAAAAAAAATTCAAGAAAACCGAACTTGCCCGTATTTCTTGCACGTATCGATTACATTCAAGTATTCGTCATGTTCCATGTGATAACGAAGGATTTGGGGAAATCTTAAAAGCGAATATCATACATGTGGATATAGAAATGAACGTAAACTAAGAACAAGACAAAGAGGAAGGGTTGAGGGACGGACGGACAACTGGAAGGTTGAGAAGGAAGGAAGAAAGGAAGGAAGGGAAGAAGAGGGAAAGGAAGGAAAGAAGAGGGAAGGGAAGGGAAGGGAAGGGAAAGGAAGGGTGCGAAAGGAATGGACAGGAAACAAATAGAAAGACAAAGAAATGGAAAGCGAAGGGAGGAAGATAGTTAGGAAGGAACGAAGGAATGAAGGAAACAGATGGAAAAAAGAAAAAGCGAAAAACAGTTACATTAAAGCACTAAAGGACATATTCACAAAAAAAACAACCATACCAAGCAACGGAGTAATAAATGAATAACGAAGAAAAAAAATCCTTACAATTTGGCCTTCTCATAAAGCAGTAAAATCCCAGCTTTGAAATTGTGCATTTGAGCGAGGACCATCGCATGATCGTTGTCGATGTCATACTTTCCCTGAGAAAAAAAGACATACAAAAAACAACAAAAAAATCTGAGCATTTTTATCAGAAAGTTTATGAGAATGGAGAACTTCTCTGTTCTAATCTCACCTCTACATTTTGTAAGAGACCAAGAGCTCGGCTTTCTGGCTCTACCTGGTCCTAAAAAATACAAATATCTTTTCATTCTGTTTACAAGTATTTTCTATTTTGCTTCGTGTACGTGGAAAACCATCAGCGGATTTCACCAAAATTTTGCTGTGAGAAGTCTTTAATGTATGTCCTGCTTTTGTGAGAATGCGGTACAGTTGAAAACTAAAACTGCACACGACTAACACCACCGTCAACTAGTTCTTCAGACAAATACACGGTCAGACTGAAGTAGCATCAGTGATTTGATTTTCATTCTTACCTGCGTGCGAATACGCTATTTAAAGAAAATATTAAATGAAGCAAACTCTTTTCTATCAAAGATTGGTTATGGTACTGTTCCTTCTCTTACCATTCTGACTTTGCAATGTTTTGCTTTGTTGAGATAGAGTTCCAGAAGCGTACTGCAAACTATACTTGACGATCTAGGTCGCACCTGTTTGGCGGGAAAACGATCGGTCAAATATATAGACGTTATTCTGGTGTAATTATAGCTCTAGAAAGTTCTGTCATAGTAGCGAGTGCAGAAAAGTTAAAACTAAACTGTTCTTCTAGTAAGATTCACCCACCACAGAAGGTCAGGGAGGGTCAGGGCAAGGAGGGTCAGGGCAAGAAGAAACGGATCAAGTGCATTTTAGCAGATGCACCTGAACTAATCAGGCAAACTCCGGGCTTAACTCACCGAAACCTAAAGGCCCGTTTATACGTGCGATTTTGTACGTTGCGATTGTCATCCTGGTGTATGCAATAAACCACTAACAGTCTACGCAATAAGATATCCGCTTGTGATTCGCTGCAGCTTCTCGTCGACGCTTTCGTCAGGCAAACACATGCTACAAGATGTCAATCGCAAGGCACAAAATCACAAGTGTAAACGAGGCTTAACCCTGACCCTATGAGGTCAGCGGTTTGTTGAACTCTTCAGTTAAACACATACTCCAAGATGTCAATCGCAAGGCACAAAATCGCAAGTGTAAACAGCCCTTAACTCTAATACTAAACCTAACCAAAACCCAATCCTCACCGTACCTCAGTCCTAAACCTAATCTTCACCTTAACCCTAACGCAAACCCTAACCCTAAAAGGTCAGCGGTTTGTCTACGTCTGCTAAAATAAACTACACTCTAGCCCATAACTCTTGGATAATGTGGTGGCCTCTCACCTTGGTCATATGCTCCAAAAATTCAATCAGTTTATTTTTCTTGTGAACAAATATATGAATAAATGTTTCTGGTTCAGCTCGAAGGATCTTACGTGGGGTAGCTGTGAAATACAAAGAACGGCACAAAGAGATAAGAATGTCAGGAAATGTATGGATAAAACTTCACGACTATCCAGTAGTGCAAAAACTGACAGGAAAAACTACTCCACATAAGACAATACGGTGTTTTAAAAGTCTACTTGTTGAAACCTCAGGACCTTAGACATGCCTCAAAATTCAAAGCGAAAGTTGAAAACAGTAACATTCCGACTCTATTTTGACACAATCGTCAGACGAATTAACAGCCTTCAAATAACAGAGAAATAGTTTGGGGGTATGTCTAATGGGAAAGCAGATACTTTTCCCATATCGACCATATTTGACCATCATATGACATGTTTGATAGCCCTAGTTTAAGAAGTGATTCTTTTACCTGATAATTCGTCATCTACCAACGGGCCTAAGAAAACATTGAACAAAATGCGCTCAGAGAAAAATCCCGGCATCCAACGACGTCTTAACGTAAGACGTAGTATGTCTTATGAGTAAGCGAGTACGAGCGTATGTAGGAGTGTGTATGTGTCTGTGTAGGTGTCTATGTGTAGGTCTGTGTGTGTAGGTGTGTGTAAGTGTGTAGGTGTGTGTGTGTGTGTGCGTATAAATGGGTAGGACACCTAGCTTTTCAGTAATCTTGCTGGTAAACGTAAGTCGAAGAGCAAGCTTGATTTGCGAGTAAATTGACGGTCGATTAAGATCGAAATTTAACGTTTCCAAATAAGACCAACCTTCCCGGCACAACTCCTGCCATTTTAAGGCAAGTCACAACACCAGAACAAGTTCGTGTGGAAACGATGCAATACATCAAATTTATAATTTTCACTTATTCAGAAACTCTTACTTTCGCTGGACCTGTAATCCGTGCAGAGTAACTTCAGCAGTTCCGTAGTTTTGTTCGGTTCAGCTTCCATAAGGGTTTTGCCATAGTTACGTAAGTTGTGTTTCGCCTGTTCGGAGTGGAAATAGTAAACACTGTCAATAAACAGCAAACACTACTGTACGAGATATGGAAAACTAGGTCCTGATGCTTCATCCATGTTGTTTCATGCGAGAGTCCTTCAAATGTAAACACGTGTAGAGCAACTAATCCTCGAACCGGAAATCCCCCAGCAAACATACGTTCGCCAACTATTCACCTACCGCGTAAAACTCCAACTTGCCAATATAATCCAAGGCCTTCTGGTAATCCTTGATGTCTTCCAGTTGAATCTTTAAATACCAGTCATGCTGCTGGAACTTTTCCGCCAAATAAACCGCGTGTTCGTAATAAGAAGCTTGACGACAAACCTTAATTGAGCAAAAAACAATGAATATTGGGTTTCTTGCCTGATAAAGTTAGGCGAAAAGAGGATTTAACGTGGTATAGCGGATGACTATGACCATGGATCTAGCCCAGGTACTCAACAGAGGATTAATGCTAAGTTTGGAGAAAAATTTTAAACAGGTATTTCACGGCTATCTGTCCTCACTGACTATTTTGTTTCAAGTCCTAAGGGTTAAAATTTCTTTGAATTCATATATGAAGTCTGCGAAAAGTAACGCTTCCAAGATTCCCGTATGTTGTCTTTAAAAGCACAACAGGGTTGCAAATGAATATTCACTTGTTCTTAGGTGAAAAAGCCAAGAGAAACATCTTTAGCCTAATTTTAGCAAACAAAATATGCAAGAATTAGGAAGTGCGTGCACTTTACAATCACTCTATTTTTTCATTCTCGACCGAAACTAACGTTCAGTAATTTAAGATAATTAGGACAACGATGCTCTTTGAAGAGCAAATCAAGATAGCATGATCACTGATATGCCAAGCTAGTTTCCTCTCCTCTTTAATTTCACATGGCTTTGCTGTTCTTTGTGTATTAACCTCCTGCGCACACGACCTCTCCTCGCACTCCTATTGATTGAAGCATCGATAGCCTAAAAAAACGACTTTATCAGCCATTTCCTACCTTGATCGCTGTTTCAACATCAAAGTTAAGTTCTCTTTCGGTCTAATTGTAATAAAAAAAGAAAAATCAAACATTCGCTGTATTCATAAATGATCAATAAAATGGCTAACACGAAGGAAAGAAATTGCAAAGGCAAACAGCCACAGCCTAATTTTACGAACCCAACCAAGCCGCCTTTTTAATAATAATAATAATAATAATAATGATGATAATGAAATGATAATGATAATAATAATAATAATAATAATAATAATAATACAGATTTAGTAGCATCCTACCGAATCTCGATGCTCTTACAAATAGGTTAAATCAAATAATTTACATAAGACTGTAAATATCACACACACACACAACTAATTTAAATATTTGCAAAAAAGGTAAGTCTTAACCGAGTCTATAAAAGTGCTTAAAGAATTTGAAGACCGAATATAATTTGGCACGGAGTTACACAGTTTAGGACCCCATACTTGAAATGCTCTTTCACCATAGCTCTTGGTATTTGACTGTGGTATAAACTCGTACATAACCCTTAGAACTTTATATTCAATAATACAAAGGCAGTAAATAATGAACACTTACCATAATAAATTCATCCAACTTAGAAACGTCTTTCAGTTTCGTGTAACAATTCAACAACAAAGTGGTGTGATCCGTGTTGGCTAAATTCTGCTCATGCAAAGCCTGCGAAGTTTAAAATTTAATTATAGAGAGGAGTGAAAGAGAATTAGACGATAAGTCATTGAGTATCTGTGTATGCTGGCAGATTTTCCATGAGTTACAGAACACCAAGTAAGCTACAGAGTTATTAAAAGATCGTGAAACTTAAAACGCAAGTACCTCAATGAACAAATTAAAAAAAATATTCTCGTTGTTGTTTCTATTAACGCTGTTTTGGACGATCGTTAAGAACAGGAGTAATGCTATACGTATCTTTATGCTGGTCCAATGAAGTTTTCGTATTTTCTTTTAACTTGTGTGTTATGTGGTAGCGTTTCTCAACAGAGGCGGTATCGCCCCCCCCAGTGGACTTTCAGAGAACGTCGGGGGGCGATGGAAGCAAGGCAGTAGAGAAAGGGGGGCGTTAGGATGCAAATAGTACGCGTTTATCAGTCATTCACCACCACAATATATTTAAGTTTCTAGCAGTCATTTAGTGTTGAAATCTAACACTGACCGACTAACTCATCAAAACCGAACTGAGTAACTACATAGTGTATATTACAGTTATTCAGTTTGGTATTGCTTAGGGGTTGGGCGCTGGCGCGGGCACAGAACTGAGACTGAGTGTGCTCAGGAGGGGGCATGAAAACAATGCTCGCGTGAAAACAATGTACAATAACAAAGTATGTAAACTCTTGACAAAGGTTAGTTTTTACCTGAAGATACGCTGTGAGATTATGAATTCTTTGAGCATCCAAAAACTAAAACAAAAGGAACGTTCTTTACCAATCTTAAAATGAAAAAGGATACGTTTGTACGACTAGAGCCGATTGTTCAAAGTATGGAAAACCTAGCCTGATGTGGAAGGTCGTATTATTTTTTACCTAGAAAAATCCAATATTTCGCTATAGCAAAAAACTGGATCGATAGAATCTTTCCGAGAAATGGCCTGTTGATTGTCGATTCCACGAAACACGTTTTAAAAGAAGAAACTGGGGGTCACCCCCTTTATTTTCGAATTAAATTTGACTGAACTGAAATTAAGAGCCATTCTGAAACGTTTTCAAACTGCTGATACAACTACAGACAGTTTTCACTCAATTCCATGAGATTCGAATGACAAAGAGCATGGCGGCCATCTTCGCGTACCAAACTGGAGACGACGGCAAACATGGCGACCATCATGTCAAGTGAAAAGGCTCTATAATTTCTAATTTTCTTATTTTCTAACTCTTTGTTTTTAATCCTCGGACTGTTTTTCTATGAATGTCATTAACTTTTATTATTCCTCCGAAATATTTATGTGAATGTTTTAAAACACTAAATAAACTTTTTTGATGAAATGCGTTGTACCAATCTTCAGTCATACTTCGGGGTATACCAAGGTCTTTATCCTAAATCCACCGGCAATACGAATTTATGGGTCCCTTTAAACCCTATCCCAGACGTTCGTTACAATTTAACAATGGAAAAAAGGATCCCAGATATATACATTTAAATTCAACGCTTTGCAAACATAAATTAGGTCTAACAACAGTCGAAGTATGTGTAACTTAACAATGAATCTGTCAATTAGATGAGCTTACTTCTTGCCAAATTCAATCTTTTGACACCTTATCTTTCTATATTTCAGCCAGATAAAATGTTTACTAGGCACAAAGAATTGTGATTAAATGTAGAAGTCACCATCTTTTTCGGTAGGGCCAACAGTCTCCAGGCACCAATCGACATGCACGATATAACAAAAAAGTCACAAAGTAAACGATTATTGGAACAATGCGATAAAACTTTACCTTTCTTATAACATACGAAGGTTCAAGGTGTCCAATAGTTCGAATATATTGCTTCATTGCGCCATCATGGTCGCCCTTGCTACAACAAGTGAAAGTGCACTTTTAAAAGGTAATCTAGAACTATAAAACGGTTATATACTGCAATATGAGCACGCGGGGTGTTGTGAGACATGAGAAGAACGTAGAAAAGAACGTGAGCCACTAGGCGAGTGATTTTTAGCTTTTCGAAACTCGAAAGTCTCACAACATCCCGAGTGTTGATATCTGAGTGTACTGACATGAAAACCAGTATATATTCCCTTTACAAAATAATAAGCAGATTAAAAAAAGGGGCGGAAAAATTCCGTATTTAAATTTTATTGCATAAGCACGGCCACGAACCAATCAGAACTCGTGTAAGAAACGATTTATATTATTAAACAGCTTATAACAATGCTGAGTGACCGTTTCAAACGAACGAGCCACATAAAATTAGATACACAGCACGAACATATTACTAGCTATGTGAAACAAACACTGTATCAAAACTAAAATATAACAATCTTTATTTTATACACGAAACATATGTACAATCTATTAAATGAGAAATAATCGTTAATAATGATGCTGTATAAAGTGAACAGTACACAATACACCGCAAACTTTAGAATAATGTAACGTGACGTATTATTTTAATATTCCTACCTGTACAAGTGGTCCCCATATTGAGTAAAAATATCCATAAGACCATCGGAATACTGTTGACTTTTCGCTAAACTTTAAAGCACAAAATGGTCCAAAACATTATACATCACTTGAACATATAGGAGTAAAAATAAAGCTTGCGATGTATACTAACTCTATTGCAACAGCGTAAAGATTTTTCTTGAATAGTATTTCCAATTTTGTTTGCGTGTCTTTCTCTTGGAAGTGATATAGCTGGAACGTAAGAAAATGATGAAGCAGTAACTAAATTATCGAAAGTGTCAACCTGGATAAAAATTCCACTAAAAAATTGGTGAAAATGCCGTGGAAATTGATTTACAGTTAAGGCAAAGCTTTCATCCCATTGAGTTTGCACTTCATCTTATTAATCTTACTAGAATAAATAAAATGTTATCACTGGCTAAGAGGAATTTACTTTTACCGAAGTTGTTGGAGTGGTGATAGCCATCCAGGGACACAACCAGGAATTTCGGAAGGCAGTGTCCGGTGGGCAATATCAAGGCACCGTAAAGACGGTTTTGATCATTTCGAGTGCAACATATCGACATGGGTTTGGGGAATGGGGGAAAAAAACTGACGTTAACAGGACAGTTATAAGACTTCCCGTAAAAAGGGCAGCGTTCGCGAGCCCCCAGCCCTTCCCCACTTGTTGTGCCTCTGGCCACCGTGATGATTTGGGTAATTCGACGAAGTCTACTACGAAACGTTCGGCTTAAATCAATTTTCATGGTGTTTCAACAAATGATGTTTTATAACTGTGTAATTATTTAATTCATCACCCTTTCACGTACACATGCAAAGAAAGGCCAAAAATTGCTGCTTACAGTCGGAAAAGTAAAGAGTAATTTGCGGGAATTCCGTGGACCGAAATAAATTATCGCAAAAAGTCCACCGCCAAAAAGCAACCAAATTCCGGGATATCAAGTGTCCCTCCTGCTAACGAGGAACGAGAAAATACCACCACTATTTTAAAAAAACAATGCAAATCCGAACCACTAAGATGATGAATATTTAACAAGTTTCTTCTCCTTGCTTTGTGGTTTGAAACGTGAACAACGTTGAATGAGATCAAATGAAATAGTCCGAAAGGACTGGGTCCTAGTCCTTAAGCTATGACGTTTTCCACGAAATCGCTGTCCTTTTAACAAGCGGGGTAAAGGCGGACTAGGCAATGACAACATTGCCACTCAAGAAGTTAACGTCATTCAAACTAAGTCAGCATTAAGTAGAACCTTACCGTATTTTCAGAGGTTAAAATATAAAGAGAACCCCATTCGCTGAGCACATCAACCACGCTAGGAATGGGACCAGAAAAGGCTAGAAATAAAAACACAAAAATATAGAATATTTGTATTACTGTACTTAACATGAAATATACATTATATCAAAGTCATATGGTTCATAAATATTGGTCAATATAATTTAATTATTTTTAATTTTAATTTGCTTCATTTAATTATTTCAATTAACTTTAATTATAAGTCGTGTGACTAGCCACTACCATGGAATGACTTACCAACAAATTTGTTCTGTATGTCATAAATAGTCACTAAATTCATTGTCCTTGAGGAGCCTGGGCTAACAAGATAAATGTACAAATATTAGGACCAGACAGAAATTGTGGAAACTAGAAATGGAGGAAAGGCGGGGATGCAGAGAGAAAGAACTGAAAAAAGGAAGGAAGGAGGGAAGGAGGGAAGGAGGGAAGGAGGGAAGGAGGGAAGGAGGGAAGGAGGGAAGGAGGGAAGGAGGGAAGGAGGGAAGGAAGGAAGGAGGGAAGGAAGGAAGGAGGGAAGGAAGGAAGGAGGGAAGGAAGGAAGGAAGGAGGGAGGGAAGAAAGAGAGGAAGGAAGGAAGGAAGGAGGGAGGGAAGGAAGCGAGGAAGGAAGCGAGGAAGGAAGGAAGCGAGGAAGGAAGGAAGCGAGGAAGGAAGCGAGGAAGGAAGGAAGCAAGTAAGGAAGGAAGCAAGTAAGGAAGGAAGTGAGTAAGGAAGGAAGCAAGGAAGGGAGGAAGGGAGGGAGGGAGGGAGGGAGGGAGGGAGGGAGGGAGGGAGGGAGGGAGGGAGGGAGGGAGGGAGCAAGCAAGTAAGTAAGTAAGGAAGGAAGGCAGGCAGGAAGGAAGGAAGGAAGGATGGGAGGGAGGGAGAGAGGGAGGGAGGGAGGGAAGGAAGCGAGGAAGGAAGCAAGTAAGGAAGGAAGCAAGGAAAAGAAGGAAGGAAGGAAGGAAGGGAGGGAAGGAGGGAGGAAGGGAGATAGGGAGGGAGTGAGCAAGCAAGCAAGTAAGTAAACAAGGAAGGCAGGCAGGCAGGCAGGCAGGAAGGAAGGAAGGAAGGAAGGAAGGAAGGAAGGAAGGAAGGAAGGAAGGAACAAAGGAAATAAGGAAGGAAATAGGTAAGGTAGGGAGGAGGGAGGGACTGAAAGAAGTATGAGATAGACAGACAAATAAAGGTAAGGCATGAATAAAGAATGCCAGAAAAGTGTAATCTACTGTATTGATACCCTGGAATTTTTTTCATATCATTCCCAATGACAACCAGGTACCCTCTGTGCCAGGAGATCATCTGTTTTTCACCTGGAATAAAAATCATCAATGGATGATCAATTTACCCATCAACCAGAGCTGACAGTGACATTTACAAATGAGGCCCGTTTTTCATAAACTGTTCTCTAGCCCATGAAGAATTTGTGAGGAGAACACATCAATATCACAAGGGTATCAAATGTAATCAAAAGTATTCACACAATACTCCTGTGGAAGAGGCTACAGCTCAGTGATGGTACTTACCCTCAAAGGGTAACAAAGCTCCACGACAGTCAGGCTGATAGAAATACAAGGCCTATGAAAAATAATAATTCCAATGAAACTGTATGGAGAAAGTTTATGGCATATTGTAGATATACAGTTATGATGTATATTTGTACAAGGCTTTATTTACCTCTGTCCTGGCTACCACAAATACAAACTGACTTTCTTGGGATATATCACTCAAGACAGAACATCTGGGACCACAGCCATGCATATCAAGAACTTCCTAAAAAGAAATGCTAATACTTTCACTCAATTTAATTTTTAATATCTCCCTTCAATAAGCAACCATAATGCATTCTATTCATTCAGACTATATTTCACTCAGACTTCTTTATTTTACAATGTTTTTACAAAATTTTTAACAATTTTAACAAAATGTTTAATGAAAAATATTCAATAATATGAATGTACTTACTCTATGATCCTTTAGTGAAGTGTTGTAGGATATAATAGATTGAGTAGTGGTAACAAACAAAATTGTTTGATTTTGAATTTGCTTATATGCAAGGCCTAAAACCACAATAAAAACATAGAGATATTACTTAGTACCTTGGATGTATAGGTACAAGGATACTTTCCTTGAAGTAGCAGGCTCAATGAAAATAGTCAAAATATTGAAAAAACTGCTGGCTGACACAGCTAAAACATGGCACAAATGCCTGGAACCCCTCCCATGGCTAATGAAGAAATAGTTACATTTAAGTTCTGGGTCAACACATTAAAAGTATGACATAAGATGGCACAGAAGCCATTACCAGCTTATAATTTAAGGAAGTTCAAAATGAAACAAACTCCAAGTAGGTGTGATAATGATTTTGGAATAAAATCAAAATATTACCATTTCCTACTAGTCTTGGTCCTTTTAACTTAAATCTTGGGTTTACAAGATGCTAAAATTTGAAGTTTGTTTCATTTTGTGAGATGGCACAGTTTTTACCAAATGTCTAAAATTGTAGAAAATATTTTGAAGGTATTTACCTAGTTTTGGGTATCCAGTGCATTTGTCCAGCAGTTGAAGAGCTAAATATAGAGCTTTTTAATTCTGCCAAATATTGCACAGCTTACCTGTAACAGGATGTTTGTCTTGATGGATAACTCTTGATTTACTGTGCCTTAGGATCAAAACAAATTGACAGAATCAAGTAATAAATTTCTGTTATGAAGATTACTGCATAGCAAACAGCTCTCAAGATCAGTTAATAAATAGGTGGTGAAGTTACTTCAGTTGTTACTGATGTAGCTGCAATATCCAGATTGTCACAAATACCTACTTTAACTTTGGGCAGCTCTGCTCAATATTTCTTGCAGCTTTTTTGATTGAAGTTCTTAATATTCAATTGTACATACCTGTCTCTAGTAACATCCCCTTTATAAACCACAGCACTTCCATCTGCAAATCCTACTGCCATTTGTGTCAGGTTTTCATAGACAGCCAGACATGAAACCTATAAAGCAGCAAGTAAAATGCAAAATCTTGGTGAACTTTATACATTTCATGTCACCTATTTCAATCAGCTATCCACCTACATTGTATAAGGAACCTAAGACAAAAAGAAACAGGAGCCAGCTTGTTGAAACAAACTGTGTATGGCACTTAGTAAGTTGAGTAGTATTCTGACTAAAATACCCCCATATCATAATGAAGTACCTGGGGGAAATGCCAGAGAAAATCCCTTCATGGGTGTTTCACCAGTTGTATGTAACTGCAACAGACTTACAAAAGAAAACTATGAAATTGCTTTATTGCCTTGACTACAAAGTTCACAAGACCAACAGCAGAATTACCTTATCCCCCTTAGAAATAAAAACAGAATAACAAATTATTAGCTATATTGTAGTTTAGCATAAAAATTTCACTTTTAACTGTCTACCATCAACATACTGAACAGAACAAGGTAAAGTAGTTTCCTCCTTTTTGTGAGTACCATGGTACTCCAGAATGTCCAAATGAAACTGCCTACTCAAATATTGATTTGCCTTCCTTCTAGGTTCTCATATATGACCTATGAGGAAAGCTCCACCAAGGTTGAATCACTTGTTTCAAGTTTACAAAAAATGACTATTTCATTTATGGTGTAACACAATTCTGTTTTAACCACTCACTGCCACTGGTTTGTTTCCAGGAATAGCTCGTGTTATTCTTAGACACAGGGGATTTCCCATCTTGTCAGTCTGTAAACAGAACATGAGGACTTACATCAGTTCATTTTATTATAAGGTTCCAAGTTATATGTAATTGAAGGATGAAAATCAAGGCCCAGCAAAAAATTTGTAAGATAGGCATTTTTGTGTCAAAAGGTTTATTAAGATCTAACGTTTCATTGCTCAAAACACAACATTATCAGAGAATGAAACATAATGTGACAAAACAGTTACTAAAATATGCTAATCAACCTGCAATAATATTTCAGCAACTACAACAAAACAAACAACAGTTGTTTTACAGCCATTTTCCCTGCTTACGCAGGGGTTGGCTGGCAGCTCTACACAGCAGCCTTCTCCACCTCTCCCTATCCTTCGCATCTTCCCTTTTCAACCCGCACTCTCTCATGTCCTTTTCCACCACCTGGCTCCAAGTCATCCTTGGCCTTCCCCTGTCCTCTCTTACCTTCCACCTCAAACGACATAATCTTTTTCACCCAACGATCATCATCCTTCTGCAGCACATGTCCAAACCATCTTAAAGTATTCCGTTCACAGTGTCAGACACTGACTCTATCCCCATTCTTTCCCTCTGCTCTGCACTAGGCACTCTATCCCTCAGCAATACACCATACATCCATCTCATCCATTTTAGCAACTGTTTTGTCATATTATGTTTCATTCTCTGATGATGTTGCACTTTGAGCAACAAAATATTAGATCTTAATAAACCTTTTGACACAAAAATGCCTATCTTATGACTTTTTTGCTGGGCCTCCGTTTTCATCCTTCAATTACGATTTCCCCTTGGTTCTTCAATTACATCAATTCTAAAGTTATATGTAACTGTTTGGTGGTAAAACTCTTCAAGATTTACAGATCCTTCAGGTCAGATGAATTCAATCTCAGTTGCTACAAAAATTTTCTGGATTGTTACATAACTCTCTCAACTTTTTGATAAGCAAGATTTAGACCAAACAACAGATAATCTACAAATCATATGCTTTATCTTTATTTACTAAAACACTCTTGATCAATAAACCATTAACCACTTTTCAAACCTATATGTCTTACAAACCTTGTCTAAATTCCACACTTTAATCAATGGATTGATGCCAACCTCATCTTCCTGACAAATATCCCAAAAAGAAATACAGCTTAGCAAACACCTAGCTTATTATTAATCTATATTTACATTAAATTTATTTCATCTACATTTCCAGTTGAAAGGCATCTCCATTCTGTACTATACATATGTCTCAATAAACTACATACAAAAATGAATCCCTACCCCAAGAGAAACAAGAATACTATGTTGACGAAGTTGGTGAAGGTACAGAACTCGTATTTCAAATGCTTTGAAACTTGACAATGTCAAACTGCGATCAAGAAAATAGATGTTTCCATTGATGTCTGTGAAATAATTAAGGCTGTCCAACTATTTCATTATAAGGTTAGTTATTTTCTTATAACATTAAACTATAAACCAGTAATTTTGATAAATATTCCACTAGCATCCAAGATTTTATTGCTAAAATGGTTTCTTTATTGCATACATCTGAGTTGTCTAGTTTCACATAAGTGTATCATGCTTAAATACAAAAGTATACTTCATATAGGAGACCATATAAATACTACACAGTGGTACAGTTACAGTTACAATTACTTATTAATTGTATGGTAATTTAAATAGTGAAGCGAATTCTCTTAGAACTTATTGTACACATGAATATTGAACTAGTTGAATATCAAGCTAACTTAAGAACCTTAAAGAATATAAATCAAATTAGTCAACCATATCAATACAGCAAATGTGTTGCAACCCAAACAGTGAGTTACACACACTGTCTTTCTGATGCTAAATGGTTTAGCTGTAATGTTCTCTTTTACCATGGGCCCCACAAACTGCAGTACATGTATTTATCCCACACTTCTATACTTTTATAGTAAGAGTGTTAGAAGGTTCAACTGGCTAACAACCTCTTACATATTAGTTAATGCTGCAATATTAGTGGAAGCCATTTGCTCAACTTCAATGCTAGAGATAAAGATGAAAAGATATTTCACATTGAATATTATTATCATAAAAAAGGATATCACCAAATATTAACTGTCCTCGACCACTGGTTGATGAAGCAACACCAACATCCTAAATTAAAGAAATTGTAAATATTTATTAAAGAACAACTCTCACTAAATTCAAACTTTTCTAGGAAAAGTTTAATATAAGTTGCATTAGCATGTTAAAATTAGATAAATAATTTAAAAACCTAAGTTGAAAAAAATACAATGAAATTTAGCCACACTTTCGCTCCAACCATAACCTTCTTTTATAATGCTGATTCAGGTTGGATGTTTGTTTATACATACCTAATTTTTTTCTTAAAAAGTTCAAAACAATCTAAATAATTCTGGTCATAAAATGCTCTCAATTTGGTAAATTCTAAATTTTGATTAATCATGATTATTCACAGCATGACACAAACAAAAACTTTAAACAGATGATAGCACCAATGATAAGATACATCGGAAAGTTTTTATATTTAATGACAAAAATATAATGAAAGATGCTTTGCTTTTAGACTATTTTGCGACATTACTGCAATCGTTTTGAGTTTCCAACCTCCTTGGAAAAGAGGAGTATCAAATTTCCGAGTGGTAGGTTTTACATAGAGAAGGAATAGTATTTCTTTATCTATTTCTGCACTGACCTGCAAAAGATTCCACGGTTCGTTGGCTGTCTGGTTTTTGACCACCTCTTTCTCAAAGAAATTGAACCGACGCCACTAAGTATGCAAACGAAGGGATTAAGTTATCGTTGGACAACTAAATCTACAAACCACGAATGTAAAAAATAAGTGAAGCACTAGAAAACTAAAGAATGCAGGATCTCACCTGAAGCATCGCCATTTTGCCACACTTGTCCCCAGGCCCATATTGGAATCAATATTCAGATTTCGAGAAATTCCAACGAGAGATTCCAAGAATAATTTCGCTCCACTTAGAAACCAATAGTTCACTTAGTATGCGCAATATTGCACGTATTTACAACGTTATTAGTTCACATTCTGTGGCGATATATTTGAGTTAAAAATTCCCATTTCTCATGTGAGACAGTAACTGGAATGTAAAGCGTGGGATGTTTTAGCCCCGACTTTTAGTTCTAGGAGTGACCGTGAGATAGAAAAGCTTTATGTGTCTTCTTCCTGAGATGCTTTTTTCCAAATATTTCAGGCACAAAAATCGACATGTCTTTGCTTTTATAGAATAGATTCTCAGTTTTGACCAAGAGTAACGACGGACGGACGGCGCCAGACGGCGCTATTGTCGGGGAATTTTCACTGATGACAACACATTTGTATTGTACAAACTGTGTACTTGTTATTGATTCAGCCAATAAAGACCAGACTCTTCTCTTCATGTCATATCTAAAAGGAAACTGTTTCTAGTCAGTTGTTGAGATGGTTCTTGCAAAAACATGTTTTTAACCTTCAAACAGGAAAATTTTGAGGGTGGTGTGGTACTGGTTCCTCTGGTTTAGGCCTCCTGTCGTGAACATTAGCCTCTGGACCACCCTGAGTAACATTGTACCTACTACGATCATTCTTTTGTGATTCTACTCTAGCAAATGCCAGGCAATTTTACTTGTTAGGGGAGAAATGCTACCAGAGAAGAGCTTAATGACAAAAAAAACCCCTAACATTTCACCAACATGTTTGCAACCATCCTCTTGTAAGCAGTTTGATGTTTGAGAAACATGAGAGCTTGGATATATTGAGGTAGAAGAACGATCTTCAAGCTCGATACTCAGAAAATTATTTCTGAGCCCCAGATGGGGATCGAACCCGCAACCTGATGATGACCGGTTAGATGCTCTAACCATTGAGCTACCGAGACTCAGTTGGTGAGCTAAGGTGCAAATTCGATATATACGTGTGACCTAAGCAGAAGCCACTATATGTTGATAATGATTGAAGCAGTTTGATGTTTGAGAAACATGAGAATTTGCACCTTAGCTCACCATCTGAGTCTCGGTAGCTCAATGGTTAGAGCATCTAACTGGTCATCAGAAGGTTGCGGGTTTGATCCCCATCTGGGGCTCAGAAATAATTTTCTGAGTATCGAGTTTGAAGATCGTTCTTCTACCTCATCCTCTTGTAACTTAACTCATGCACATACATACTAAGGTTGTGACTTGTTCTTAAGTTCCAAATGTGGAAGATCTTTTCAACAAAAAAGTTCATGGGAAGTCATAACTACCTTGCAAATAAAATCAGAGAACAATTATCGAGTAATGATGATTACTGAACAGCCCTTGGGGTCTACACCCACTGAATGCCATGTGGCAAAGAGAATGGATATTTCTGTTTTTGTAGTCAAAATATTGTTGTTGTAGTAAACTGTGGGTAAACATCAGTACAAGATGTCACAACATATCTCACCACTGAGTTACTTTTGTAATATTCAAATCACAATTGGTTTTACTAGCTTCAAACAGCTGTAAAATCACATCATTTTTTGCCAAATCACCTTCAGTATATATGGAACACATAGAAAAAAACATCACATGTAGAAACCAACACTTAGAAAAACATGACACTATTTTTATCATTTTTATTTTTTTCTTGTTGTAATGCATATAACCATGGGCAGGAACACAACATTCCGCTCAAGGCTTTGATTTCAATCAAATATTCCATCAGTTCTTTCAATCCCACCCAACCCATTTAGTCAGCAAACCATATGATCCATATACACAGATCCATATAGAAAGCTCCATATCGTATCCTTGCAAAAAGTTTCAAAGTTCAACTATACAACAACCACCACTCCTTATTCCAGGATTTGTGGTCAAAATGTCTAAATGTACTTGTATGGCAAACAGGAAAAATGCTCAAACAATGAAAGTCAACAGCAGGAAAACATTTCATGGGGCTTCCACTCCAACAAGCTTCTTGCCCTGAAGAAATATATAAAGAAAAACATTAGTAGCCAGTCTATTATTACATAGGCTGTTACATAGGCACCACATATGACCACATGCAAGGCATTGTACAGTGGAACCCCGTTAATATGACCTCCGTTGGGCTGAAAAAATTTGGTCGTATTAATGGGGTGGTCGTATTAACAGGGGAAGATCAGATACGTAACAAATGCTTTTTTAAATGACGTCATGGCAAACGGAGTCAGATTTCAATTAGCATAATGCTAAAACCACAAAATAATCCACAAATAAATTTTATTAACTGAACACAACTCAACAAAATTAACCAAATGAGATGAATAACCTTGATAATAAGCCCCTATATTAGTTATTTAAATTTATTTAGGTTTAAAAATATCTGTAAGCTTCTGTTGGTTTTTCCAACACTCAAGCCAATCAGTTTGAGCTTGGTAGATTACTCAGGCAAGTTTATTTGCCATTTTTAAATTTCCTTTCTGTTCAAAAAGTAAAGCAGAGGCTAAAGTTATTGGAACAGGTGTCAATCAGGGCGGGGGATATGGAATGGAGATTCCATGCATTTACAAATTTATGGGGCAGGAAAAGAACATTGACTTGCTAAGCAACTTGCTGGACATCCCGAATAACCTATCTGTTAGAGTCGAAATGGAATGTGGCCAAAAGAGAACAGCAGAGGAAAGTGGCAGAAAAAAGAAGGCAAGAAAAAGAAAAAACGACCCAAAAACATATTTAATCACATTCTGTCTGTTTAATAAAAATTAAAATGAATATTGAAAAACGTTTAAGTGTTAATTATTTGCCGTATGTGTAATTGATTAAGATAATTATACACCACATATCAGAATTTGATATCAAAAAAGGCATTACTCAACACAATGAGTGGTCATATTAAACAGTAGGAGACATCAAAATATGGTCGTTGGTCATATTAATGAGGTGGTCATATTAACGAGGTTTTCATATAAGAAAAAAAGTTAGCTCTTATTTGGGGAAAAAAAAAAGTGGTCATATTAACGGGGTGGTTGCAAGGCGGGGTTCCACTGTAGCATATTGCTAAGGGTACACCATGGCAGAATAAACATGACTCCCTGAGCCAATGGCTGAGCCATAATTTGTGATCCAGAAAAGAGTTGACCCCAGCTCTCAAAGGGAGCACACACTCACTCACTGATCTGTGTCTGTCTGCCCAGTCCCTTGCAAGTCATGAATTTGGCACATCAATACATGACAGCTAAATAACAGCAGGTTTGAGGGAGACACAGTGTTCACTCGTGGTCTTAAAAAATCAAGGAAGTGCACTTCAATTCACTGGGGTTTGGCTGGGCCTTTGTGGGCAAGAAATTATCAAAACATCACAACAATTGACAAGTTTTTGTGCTTCTCTCCATACCAGACCATAAGAATGGGGGAGAAGTAAAATGCAAGTTTTTCCTGTTTAGTTTACTGGTGTCCTCAAGAAGCTACAATATCCATACCTCAAGCTTTCATGTTAAGTAATAGTTCAAATGTGAGATGAAGGACTTCACCAAGATTTCAAAGCCACCATGCCCCTTTAATGTACAAGGGCCTTGAAATCCTAGCAAAGTCCAAGGTCAAATACATGAACAGACTTTGCACACTTATATGCAATGTTTTTGAATACTGTTTTACCATTTGTGTTTCAGTATTTGTTCTTGAATGATGCAATGAGCTGTTTAAAGATTTCAAAATTACTAGTATCTTGAAGTATTTCAAGGCACTAATAGTTTGGAAATGGATATTTTTATTAGTTTAACAAGTCTCATTTTTCATCATGGAGACCTTCAAACTCACAACCTTCTTTGGAGACAGTTCTTCCAATTTCATGCCAAGTGGTGCCAAGCAGGCCCACACAGCAAGATTTTTCAGAATCCAGCCATGCATGATAATCTTATCAATTCCACCTGGCACATTTTTAGCCCAAACTTAGTGAAGTATACAGTTTCCATGCAGCAGATATTGTTGCAATTTAATCCATCATTGATCAAGCAACCCAACCTCTCACCACTGTCCAGACATTAACCCTTTCGCTGCAGAGCATTTTTTTTTGGTTGTGCAGACAAATAGTCTTTTGGTGTGCATTTCTTTCAATAAGAATACTATAGAATAGGACATACTCAGTACGTCCTAATAGCATACTTGTCATCTAATACAGGACATACTAAGTATGTCCTTGTAGCAGTGAAGGGGTTAAATGAAAAGCAAACCAGGACATTTCTACCCAGCACCAATTTTTCACTGGCTACATCCCTACAGTCCAGTATCATGTGCAACCTAACAAACCAGTAACATCTAGCAAATTCTACTGGATATTTACTATATAGTACAAGGCCAAGGATAGCTTACCTTGCTTATACTACTACTTGGTAGAGAGCCAGCATAGCTAGTGGTTTTATGCATTGAGGGCTGGAATGTACAGGATAGGCTAAAGCAGAGGTGAGGTGACATAATGGCAATAACCACCATCCCAAGAACCATTGGTATTTTAATTATCCATCAACTGGAGGATTGAGAATTCTGATTGGTCAAACTATAGATATTGATTGATGAACTGTAAATACACATATGGGACCCACTAATCTCAGTCAAGCCATCTGTTATGTGACAGAGAAGTGACCACAATTTTCTCCAACACCTTCAGTATAGCTATGATCTTTACTGTCTATGCCTTAATAAAGCATGACATTGATGACAATGTCTGTAATTAACAACTATTAGACCACTTTAAAACCATAATATGTAACCAGATCCTTGGTACTGCATTCCTTAAGTACACAGCAGCTTAATCCTGAGGGGCCACATGGAAAACAATGATGATCTTCATTTGTTCCGTACCCTTTTTTTACAAGCTCCTCAACATTCAGCTTTAACAGGAATAAAAATACTTTCCTGGGCCAGCCTAACCTAATTTTTTGTTCAAGTATTCTTGTTGAAACTTATGGACTTTTTTCAAAAGTAGATGTAGAAATTCAGAATAGCCTTCTAAGTCCCATTAGGCAAGTCTGACATTGATACCAATGATTCTTTACAATCAATAAGTGCATAAGGTATTTGCTGTTGCCAGGAGTAGGTTTCAACAAATGAATGTATATCATTATTTTGAAAACTTTTTGAACCTTACAATTTAATGTTCTGTGTATTATGGACATGGATGACTGTAATAAGAATTCCTCTTCCACTGTAATCAAAGAACACATTTTGTGGGCTTTCCTAACCTAGTTCCATACAGATATAAACACAGCTGCACTAAAAATTCACTGGTCTTTTGGCACTTTTAGCTTTTCCTTCAAACTTTGAGTACAAACCTCATTAAAATACACGGCACAAAAATTTATCAAGGCAAATACCAATGTGCAACAATCATCCCTCAAACTTTGGTGAGACAGCTCACAAGGGCATCAAAAAAAAAGGAACTCTCAGTCACTTCCAAGTTTCGATGGTGACTTTCACTTTATTCAGGTCAGAAAGTCATGGATAAAACTTGAAAGTTCTTTAAATATCAGAATCACATCATTCAATTAAGAATTTTGTTTCTGTTGTTCATGTAGTGCAAAACCCCTAACAGGTAATGAACCACATAAAAATCTTAATAATTCTGAGTTTAAGCAAGGGGAAAAGTAAAGGTACAATACCTTAGATTTGATCTCTTCCTCTTGACGTTTTTCATAATGTCCAAAGTCATCAAATATGGATGTCTGGTTCTTAAATGAATGTATAATTTTCAACACTTGGATGCCCTTTTCTGGGGGGACTTCCTGGGTGTCCCGTGAGTTGGTAACTGGCTTGTTATCATTGTTTTCCAGACGAATGTGCCTCAATGCATTGTTTGGAACATCTTTCACATAATGCCACTTCACAGCAAACTTTCCTTTCCACTTCTCCTGTGACCAAATCCCAGTCTCAATGTCGTACTCCACTTCAGACTTCATTTCAGCCACACCACAAAAATGCCCACTGCCATTCACACTATACAACAAGTACATTGGACCCTTTCCAACTCTCTGCTGCTCTTTAAAAGCGTCATTCAAACGACGGTTCCCATGCTCAGTACTGGTCCAAACACTATACTTTATTGACCTGTGAATATCATCCTCGCTATAGCTCTTTATGATAAAAAATCGCACATCCTTTAACCGTAAGCTGAATTCCTTTGGGTTGTAATCATTAATCGAGCGCAGTCTCTCAAGAACAGGTACCATCGGCTGGCCAGGAGTGGAGATGTTAGACAAGCCAGCAGTTCCTCCTGAACGATTTCTCTGCTGACCAGTCCTGGAATTCCCTTGCTTTGAGGAAGATTTCACAGAAGCATTAGAACCATTCCATGTACTGGAGTCATTGCGGTTTCCAGAATTAATACCCGACTGAGCAGGTGGTTTTACCTTTGGTGGTGGTGGTTTAGGCTTGGCAGGCTGGCTCGCAATGGCAGCCCAAGACTTTGGCTTAGGCAGTCCACCACTGCTTGTCACAGCAGAGTTCACACTGCCATTTTGCTGGCTCTCTCCATTCACCTTGGGATCCTCAACTTTCTGAGACAACTTTAATCCAGCAAGAGAATGTTCAACTCCTTTATGGTCAACTTCTCCCTGTCCACTGTTCTCAAGAACTTGAGGTGCAGGAGGTTGATAGAAATCTCCCAAAATTGACCCAGAAGATGTCTGTGGTTGCCCGCCCCAAGACAAATCCGTGGTATTTCCAGGGAAAAATAGAGCCTGTTGATTTAGATAGGCAATGTTGTTTGGTAGGCCCGAGTTCTGAACATGATCCAAGCCATTTAAATAGCCAGCATTGGCAACTGCAGTGCTCTGGGGAGGCATCATTTGCTCCGGTACTACGCTGCCAGAAAAACCACCGTTTGAGTTTGGAAATAGCGAAGCACTGTTCGTCGACCATGTATCCGCAATTCCTGTGCTCAAATACGGGAAAGGCATCGGTGGCAGAGAAGAGTTCACGGTAGATGGAGGATAGAAAGTCGCTAAGTACGGTTCCGAAGCCGTGGTGGTCATGTTCAAGTTCGACTGAGGGGTGACATGATTCCCAGCAATATTCTTGAGGATAAAACGTGACCAATATAGCAGGAACGCAGATATAACCCCAAACATATATTGATGTCAAACGTTTAGCCAGAGAGGGAGAGAGAGAGCGAGGAAAATAAGAGCATTAAAATTAGAACAAGGAACATCGAGAAACGCAATGAAGGAAGCTTTCTGCAAGCAACGACCGTGCTTTTTTTTTTTTTTTTAATTTGTGATTAAAGTGAATGTAACAGTATTACCTGATCACTATTTGTGCGTAGATATTGCTCAAAATCTTCGTCGGTGACAATTCTTGATTCAGTCTCCTGGCCTAGGGAGAAAATACAAATGTTTTTCAACGCATACGAACTGCCTGGTGTCCATATCTAACTTGTACACAAATATTCAAGCGTCGTGACTTAGTCGAGTGAACACATTGACATTCTTCACGGTTCCGACATGCTAAGGCCTCCTTTGCTTAGTAAATTTGTTCCTTACCTTTCCCAGGAGTATCTTTGTGGTGCTATTGGCCATAAGAAGAGAAAGAAAGGAGCATTAGAAGCGGTAAAATGAGGCTACAAGGGCTGCTCAATACGGCATTTCGTTAGCGTTTCCTCTAGACCGAATTGTCTAGTTGTTCAAATCATACCTGTTCCACGTTGGTTGACATTACAGGCATTCAGTTAGCTTCAAATGTTGGCTAAATCCTCCAGAAATTATTATGTTACAAAAGCAAGAAGCAAAACACCTTTCACCTAAACGTATTTGGTAGTACAAAGATATCAAGTGAATGGATTCTATAGCCGCCCGACTTCCATGTGTGTTCCTTTGCGATTGCGTGTGACCATTGGGGACGAGGGTGACGTAATGGATGAGGTGTCAATCAAGTATTTGCAGGAAATCGATGGACAGTGCTTGGTGATTGGACAAAAACGTCCTTCTCCCGTCCAATCCTAGTTTACGTAAAGAAAACAAAGGCGAACATTGAATGCGAAAAATCTCGTGTTGTTTTAGGAATATTTTTATATGAAAGTCCGAAAAATGTGAAGTTTTCAGACCTACGGCAATAAATCTTGAAAACCCCCATCGTTTGATAATTATCAATGGGTGATGATCAAATGTATGTAACGAAATATAATATATAACAATAGTATACAACATAGACGCATGAAAACGGGCTAGACTTGGCCAATCACTCACCACTTTTGAAAACTAGGGCAAACATGTCTTTCTGTCCTCATTTTTTGGTACAGATGAGTGAAAGATAGTTTACAATTGAAAAGTATGGTCTTGTTAACAATTTACACCAATAGTTTCAATTCATGTTGTTAATAAAGAATATTTTATCCTTTCAGTTTTTGTATCACTTTTTGTTTGCAAGAATTCTGTTTTACAACAAATCTTGCGACAAAACCTAGATCGGTCTTTTGTTGGTACTGCATGCAGTTTTTACCTCCCTCCTTTGAAGAACCTCCAACACCTCTGTAAAATAACAATATATCGATATAACAATATAAATTTACGATCTTAACTGAAAATTAGTTATCTTAAGCAAACAGCCGGGAGGTTAAGGGCGACGTCCTTCTTGCTGTAAAACTTTCATTTTTAGTCCCGATAGTAACCCCAGCACCATTTTCGTTCAGCACATAACGTCACTCGTATAATTTTCGCTTATTTTCAATTTGTTCGTTGAATATCCACTCAATCAACAGAGTAATTTTTAGAATCGTTGAAGTTTTGGGGAGGGAGAAAAACGCCCCTTTAAATCCATAAACGCCGCCAGTTACTGGCCACAATTATTGGGACATTAGCACTACAATATTCTCAGGTTTATGGTAAAAGGTTACTCGTTACTTTGCTGGGGCTCCAGGGGTGCATTGAACAAGCGCGGGGCCCTCGCACACTTGCGATTGTCTCAAGTTGTCCCACTCTATTCTATTATAAAAATTAGTACGTAAATACTCAAGCTCATACCTCCTCAAATCACGAGACCTTCAAAAAGCGCGGGGCCCCTGGCACATACCCATAATATTCTTCTTTAATCCACTCCTAGCTCAACTATGGAAATGCTACTTAATATATCTCTTTATTTGCCTGTCAAAACTTTTGGTGGAAGGTCAGCTGAATGGATGCCCTCCTTGTCCAATTTTTTTTTTTGAAAAAAAAATCGATGCCCATTATAAAACGCCTTACCTCATCAATGCCGGCGTCTCACCGATTTCCTGCGTTTCCATGAAATTTTTGCCGCCGTCGAAGTGACGACACAGCACAGGATAAGGTTTCTCGTGCTAAGGCCACATTGACGCCGATGTCATGAGAATGACTAACCACGTACTGGCTTGAATGACCCCTGGTCACCTAAAGAGGTACCAAACGCTCAGGGACATCAATCCCCCATTTTCCTGGTTACCCTCTTAGGAAAGAATAACTCATGCAGGCATCAATGTTAGGATTGGGATTAAGGTAAGAATTTGGATTACGATCTAGATTAGATTATCGTTAGAATTAAGATTACGATTATGGTAGAATTAGCGTTTGAATTTCTGTGAAAGGTAAGTTTCAGTTCCTGTGTTCAGTGTGCTGTAACTGGACAGCAACGAATTGGAAGAGCTCTTGGTTGACAGCTGTGGACAGGCCATTTCTGAGTAAGCTTTTCATCTTGCTTCAAAACGAGGCTACAATAGAAAAACCTAATATTCATTAAGGAAGTTTTCTGCTAAGCCTCGTCTTAAAGCAGAGGTGCGCAACCTTTTTGGTTCTGCAGGCCAAATTTCTGGCTTAGAATAGTTGACGGGCCACCAGTTTTTGCTTGCGCCTTCCATTTCCCTCCATGGGGTCGATTGTTCTATTGCAAAGATGTTGTTTTTATAACTTAATAAACTTAATAAAGTCCCTACCTTTGAGTTAAGCTAATTAGGGTGCAAAATTCGTTCTTGGAAAAGTTTGATTACGACATTTACTAACAATAAAAACTTCTAATTTTTAGTATAGAAAGTATTTATTTGTCAACTTGCAATTCTCCGCGGGCCACATAAACGACTGTCGCGGGCCGCAGGTTGCGCACTCCTGTCTTAAAGGAACCGAGTTACCAAAAATTGGTTTACAAGTTGAATATTCGCACACCGTCTGAAACTCAAAATCGCAGAATATTCCGGATGGAGTCAACCTCGTACTCTTTCACAGTGCTGACACACAGCAAGGGTGGCGACATTCCGGGTAGCATGTTCCGGCATCCTCCCACAGATTGTCCTTGAATTAATTTTCACATCTAACTAAAGGATTCAGAAGATTCAGCGCAAAAGATTCGGAGCTAGGAATGGAATCGAGAAAATAAGAAACCTGAGATATTTCCACCTCTTTTATTATTCTTTTAATCTATGCCAACTCAACAAATCCGCAATTGTTCTTTGAAATGTCATACGATATACAATAATTGGTATCTGAACTATCCTTTTCAGTCTTCATGTTCAGACTCCTCGTCCCCAGGTTCTTCGTCTGGCTCAGGCTCGGGCTCAGGTTCAGGTTCAGGCTCCTCTTCTTCTTCGGGTCCGGATTCTGGTTCGTCCTGATATGCGGTCTTCGGACCCATATCCCCGCCATGTTCGTCCAGTTGTTCGTCGGCCATGTCTTCTATCATTTGAACTTCATCTTTGACGTCTTTTGTCTTTCTTTTCCACATGTTGATTTCATTCAAATATGCCACAGTAACCCTCTCTAATTTTCCAACCTCTCTCTCTCCCATCTCCGCACGGTCCACCATCTCTTTCAATTGATCTTCCAGGAATTTCGCTTTCTCTTCGCTCAGGGTTTCGCGTTCGGCAGCCTCGTTGTCGCGATCTTCTAAAACGCGAATCTCGCTCCCCACCGCATTAATGTGCTCTTCCATCGTGTTAACATGTTTCTGGGCTGATGCCAATCGTTCCTCTGTGCGTTGAAGATCATTTTCGATTACTACGAACTTGCGTTCGCTCTCCACCAGCACCGCATGCGCTTCGTTTTGAACTTTCCTAGCGTTGCTGCATTCTTCCTCCAACACTACCAGGTGTTCATCGCGCTCCAACTCTGTCGCCTCATATTCTTGTCGCTTTTGGTCGTCGTCATCATATCGTCCTTCTGCGTGGTTTAGTTTCTCCTGGTTCACGACCACACGCTCTTTCGTCTTGGCCAGATCTTTGCTCAAAAGCACCAAGCGTCGCTTCAGGCCTTCCACTTCACCGACCGTCTTCTCCAGGCGTGACTCGGCTTCGAGGAGGTCGGTCTTCGCAGTGAGTTCCCGTTCTTCGGCCTGGTCAATCTCTTCCTTGTACTTTGACAAACGTTCCTTGACTTTTTGTAGTTGCAAACTCATTCTGTACAAAAGCGTTTATCCTGATCAAAACTTAAAACGATTGTTCGAGTACGGTTTCCTTTTGTGATTGTCACGAAAGTAAGCAGAGAGTGGCGAGAGTCAACTGCGTTCCTTCGACAAAATATCAAATGTGCTAATCTGTGCGATAAGCCGACCACAAGCAGTGATCGCGTCGGCTTTCACTATGCCGTATGGTTGTCAAAACAAATGCTAACCCGAGTCGCATATGCCAACTGGAGCCATTATTTTCTTACAAAACTTACCAATTACTAACCAAGAATTGCCCTTCACAAATGACAAAATGAAATGGTTACACCATGAAACAGCGATCCAATTAACGTTGTAACTACTCAAATATTCAACTCAATCTCTTTAATGCTAGATTTGATACTTGGGTAATTGATAAGCAAATTTGACCAGGATATCGAAAAACTTTTAACAGCCATCTGTCGCACTAAACTAAATGTTTTCGAGCCAATTTTCACGGCAAAATACCCCAGAGTTGGTCGTATTCCCCTGATGATGACGAGCGATTCCAGTTAACTGGAAGAGGGGTTAGAGATGACCACTACCTCAGAGCAGATGCCATACTAAGATGTTCTTCGTGTTTCAACCGAAAACTTCAACAGTACAAGTTGACAATCTGCCAATGTTTAGCTTAGTTATCTAAAAGTGGTGTTTTATTACAGAGGAATTTCAATTCCGACAAACAATAAACGTTATCTGTCTGGACGCTGTTAAAAATACTACGAGATAGAATCCTGATTTCCAGCCTGCAAAAACATTTATTTGAATAAAATGTGAAGACATTACAATTGGTCACCAATCTGACTTTCGTTGGTTTGCCGTTCTTAAGCCGATGTAGATTTAAGAGCCCGTGGTTTTACTGGTCTTCCCCAGGAGGACTTCAGGGGATTGGGATGTTCGTCTTCTAACATGAAGGGTCAGTTGCCAGATACGAAAATGCGTGAATAGTACAGAGCGTGAATTATAGAGGTGTAAGCAGTGAAGAGTAAAGAGTGTAAATGCTAAAGATTGACCTGATCAACTTCCATGTAACTCGGAGCCTCTTTCAACAAACCAGCAGAAGGGGCCATGCCCCCCCAGGATAACATTCCTCCCAGTATAAAAGCATGTGTCCATTTCTTGACACGCCCTTCTACCCTAGTATACAGTATGTCTATTGACATGATGCCACCCCGGCACTTGAGATTTGTTAAAAGAGGATTTGATGTAACTGCCTTTTGGTCAGCGCGTGCTCTCTTCGTGGACCTCGCGTATGACCTCAGCAAACCCGAAGCACAGTCCGAAGGCGAAGGCACTTGTCCACCTTCTGTTTTCAATGGTGTCAACTCAAAATAGGAACATTTGGGCCCGGTTATTCAAAAGGAGATTAGTTTAACCCAGGATCAGCGAAAATGTTGCAGACACCAGTCCGATTCATGCTGCTGAGAAAAGTTGGCATTTTCTTTTACAGATTTTGGGTGCATACAAAAACGTTTTAACTGTGAAGTCTGAACTAGATAGTTCAACCAAAATAAACGAAACCAAAGCAACAGGTTAACCGGTAATCCTGGATTAACGCTAATCGTGCTTTAAACAACCGGCCCTTGGTGAACATCAGCCTCTCAAGGTGGTCAAGGCTGTCTAGTAGTGCAAAATCTGTAAAGTCGTGGGAAAGAGATGGAGTGAACTTGACAAATTAATTTGTCCTAAAACATTAGTCTCTAACCCAGAATCACCTTGCCAACTATGCCCTGTCTAGTCCTAACTACATCCACGTCAACTATCTTGACTGATTTGCCCCCCTTTGTTTTTGTTTTGTTTTGTTCGTTTAATATAAGGACTGGGACTAGTCCTGAGAGAGAAAACAACGCCCTTTAGTGCGCAAAGGAAGATGATTCTGTAAACAATGCCTTTAATGTCGAAAGAAAAAATTGTAAAACATAAGATTGTTACTGGAGGAGAGTCAACCAGAATTTTTGACACTTACTGTGCAAAAAAAATTAAATTCTTCATTCCCTGAATCAAGTCGTGAGAATGTTCCAGTAATTTGGCGATAATCAGCGCTATCACTTATCGACACAAACTTCTCGTTAGTTTTGTCCATTGTGTATTTGCTAATGAGGACAAACGGCAAAGGATTCTGGTCGATGTTTATGATCAGATCGTCGACCACGTCATAAGCACTGACCACTTCTTTAATAGACCGACAAAACGTGAATCGAATTTCTTTCAAAAAGCCAGGTGATACCGGTTGTTTTGCAGTTGTTCCTCTGCGTTTACTGAAACCCATTCTTCTGAAAATTGACTGGCACCATGTATAGTGGAAATCCAGCTTTCCTCCGTTTTCCTTTAACATTGACCGGTCATTAGCCAGTACGATTCCTTTCGCTATGGAAATAGCAATGTTGTAATTGACAACACATCCCACCGCTCTCATGCTTTTGATCATTGAGATAACTTTCTCATCGATGTTCTCGGGTAACAAAGTTTTTGCTCCACGATGCTTCCTTGGCAATTGGTCGAGTTCTCTGTTCTCAGTTCTTTCCTTATTATAAGATTTGATTAATCCACGAACAGTGGACTCCGGTACAGAATATTTTCTTGCCGTCGGTCGTATTCCATGCGTAAGTTCCCATTTTGCAATTTCTGCTCGATGAAAAGCATCATATTCTCCATATTTGCCCCTCTTCTTTTTTGGTTCTGGAGTGTCCAAAAACAATTGGTGTTTTACTGCATTTTCTTCAGCTGCATTTAGGTTACCGCTAGATGATGCAACAGAAATATCGTCTTGGGAAACCTTTTTGAAATACTTTAACAGAGCCATGAGCGTTGATTTCCAACACACGCTGTTTCTCTACGTTCGCACAGCTTGGATGAGGTTGAGCATAAAACGGAAATGTTTCACGTGTTTGCTACGCGTCATATGCAACACCTTGGGCGAACGCGACTGATCATTGACCATTGTGTAGGAAAATGGAAGGCATTTGCGTCGTGTGCAATAATTTGACAAAATACACATGTCTAAAATGCAATTCATTCGTTTGTAACCGTGGAGTCAAGTGTTCAGTCCCGGCCTCTGAAGAATATCCTGGATGGAAAAGTGGTTCGAGTGTTGCTTTATGTAAACACTGTGACGACAAAGAAACGTATGCATCTGTTTGCTTCATTCAAGAAATTGTCACAGGAGAAACCAACAATTCAGACACCGACAAATCTGATTCAGTGAAACGGAATCCCGAGGGGACATCATTTTCTCTGGCTTGCGCATCACACGGCTTTCATGAATACAGAAAAATCTGGGCTGCAAGAATCAACCAGAACTTGGTAGTGAAGCCACTTTCGGGCAACATATTTGACCCATATGCCATTGGTCTGTTCACTAGGATCAGAGGCAGGATTGAACCAATGTCGCTGGTTGGCCATTTGCCTCGAGAGATTTCTCGATTTCGCAAGTTCTTTTTCGAATATGGGGGCAATATGAAAGCAACAGTTCGTGACATTAAATTTCGACGATCTCCCTTACCTCAAGGAGGCTTGGAGATTCCCATTACCTTAACGGTCATGCAAAACAACGCGAGTTTGGAAATTTACAGCAAAATGCAGGCATTCCTGGTGGAATATTACGTGGAGCCTGAAAATATTCCGACAGAAATTGCTCAGGATGATGAAGAAGACATTTTTGATTTTTGATGTTATACTTTAAAGTTTAAAACATATATCATATGTGTTTGCATAAATAAATCAAATGATTTTGTCTCATGTTACACCACTCTGCTTTTCGCGCGGATTATATTTCGCGCAGTACTAAAATTCGCGCAACTATGCGTGCGCGAATTCTAGTACTGCGCGAATTTTAATACGAGTAAGGTATACATAAAGCTCTTCCTCCCCCCGAAACCATTTGGGGGAAGTGAAAGATCTATGTATACTTTAAGCACACTCTTGACACTCTATGTGCACTTTCAGCACACCATCCTTTAAAGCCAATGTCCGACTTGAAACAAAGGGCTATCAAAACTCCAAAGTACTTTGAAAACAAACTGAAGAAAACATGAAACCATCCTCCTCTCAGGAACCTCACTCTGAACTTCCGTTCCAGGCAGGTCGAGTACCATCCCTAGGGGGGTAGGGCTTGACTGAACGTGATTTGTATTTCAGCTTGGAGCGACGCGATATTTATCACGAGAATTCCCAACAGAACTGAGCGCATTTCAACGAAATATCTCTCTTTGGACCAGGTAGGTTAAGATTGTAAAAGTTACTGTATAAGTTTAAATCAACGAAGAACAGTGATCGTAAATGTGTCGTAAAATTCGTATCAATTTTGTTTTGGCTGCGCTGTTCACTTCGAAAACCTCTCTTGCTTAATATGTTGGCTCTAAGTAAACACATGGTCTTTCAAACGTATTCACGTTGAAGCAGTGATGCTTTGAGATCCTAGATAATCTTTCGCACTTCTTATTTCACACGTAAATACATTGCCTCTTTTATCTCATTAAATTATGGACCAAGTAGTGGTTTAATAGCAATTTACAACGTTCGCTGAGAGCAAACATAGGACGTTTGCTGACCGTCTCGTCATTGTCAAACGCGTTCACAAATAGGTAAAGTAAACCGTTTAAGTAATGCTTAGGGTAAACTTTTTCGGGTTTTCACGTATGGTACCCCAGTCATTAAAAACCTGTCCTTTCTGTGTCAAATATAAGTGAAAATAAGGTTTGTGAATTGTGATGACTGACTCCCTGCGGGATGGAATTGGTCGCGGGCCGAATTTGAGGTTGATGAAGACGAGATGAGGTGAAATGGAGGCTGGGATACGCGTAACTCCCATCGTCGTTCCTGTAGCTTTCCCGGGAGAGTAATGCGGAGTAGAGATAAGACCCAGGGTACGAAGTTGGGTCTTGACCTCCGGGTATAATAATCCTGTTTATGTCATATTCAAAACAAGCTTATCAAAACAATCGGCTAGAAGTCTTTCACGTCATCATAGCAATCATGTATGTGGATTTTTCACCTCTTTCAATTAAAAATCGTCCTGAAACTTCCCTTCTCTAAGACCATCATTGGTTGCAGTTCATCCGTTGAACTTATCTTCAGTTGAACCACAGTGGTTGAACTTAGCTAAAACTACCTATCTTGTGTGTTCTCACGGATGTAGTCGTTTCTGATTGGGTCTTGCCATCCAAGCATGTTATTGTATTCAAAGCGACAAATAGTTTGAATAAATTCTTGGGGACGCAATTTGGGAAAGTGAGTTGATCGACTAACATAGTTTCGTCGTATAAAAAATCACTATTACTGGCACTTTCGTTTTAGGAACCCAGGGACAGGGGATTCATTGGAACTGTAGAAGCCTCGTCGAAGTCTGAGAAAGGCGACTAGACCGTTTATATCGGTGCTTCCATTTAAAACCCAACTCTCGCATCATACCTTCAGCATGCAACGACGAAGCGAAGGGAAAGATGGCCCAATCATCAGAATTTTGCTGGTGTGTAGTTTCTTTGTTGGATTATTAATGATGGCCATGGGTGTTGTGTTTCGTGTCTATGTTTGCCATTGGGTAGCGAAAGCAATGTTCGGCGGCTGGATTGGAATAATTGTAAGTATAGTAAATCTTGTGAGTTCTGAAAGATTTGGTAACGTTTAGATTATTTTAAGCAATCTTATTCACGATATTTGAGTGTAACGTCGGCTGTACAACTTTATATGGGCGTATATTACTATACTGAACTTCACCATGGCGAGATTCTGGTTTGTTATGCTCACAGATGACAAGTTTGCGAAATATTTAGCGCTGAAATGTTAGAAGGAAGCGAACCTTCTTACGTTACAAGATACAAATTATTGCTTGATATGTCATTTCGCTGGCACGCACTTGAGAAGTATTTTAAAAGGGTCTTTTTAAAGTAGCTATTCTCGTAGTCAACTACGCGTAAAGATTAATTATTTTATAGTCACCTGAGAGTGGCTTCTTAACCGTCTTGCTGTAGTCCCTGTACTGTTGTCAGCACCTGCTGTTCATCAACATAAAAATACGATATTTCCGTAGACCGTTCCTCGAGTTAATACGGCAAACAAAATAGATATTGCAATTTCATTAACACGAATACTTTAGAGTTTTCCGAACACCTGATATCGAAGTAGGCCAGCGTAAGGTGGCTTTTATTAAACAGAAATATGCCTGTATGTCTTCAACTTAGGTTTGAACGCTTGGTTCTCTGTCGCGTGGCATTCAAAGGTGTATTTTCTAATGACCCAAGTAAATTTATGCTTTTTCTTGTTGTGTACGAGGAACTGAACAACAAAGCAATACATAAGTATGACAATCAAAGTCCAGCGAGAAAATCGTGGAAGAGACACAATTCATACTTATTCCTCTTCTACGAATTGTTTTGCTGGGTTTTGATTTGATTTTCATACTTGGATTACAATTTCTTACCTGGTTCGTCCGTCGCATCGATTCTCAAAGCAACATGTTTCGCTCGTGCTGCTTGTTCAATACAATTTCTGTTCTAAACATGTCGGATATAGATAACATTAAGGACATTCTTTGCCGTCTACTACTGCATTGAAACTATTGCACACACAACTAATACTTCTTGGTCCTTGACGCGGAAAGTTTATCGTGATTACGCTTTAATAATACTTATGGGTATAGCTCAAAATCAAAAATTTCTTTCACAAATACATCTCAGATTCTTCAGTACTATTCCACAGTTCAAACATTTCGGTGAAAAAGTAGTTTTATAACCTGACTCATAACTTTATAAATAACGTATTCTGAAAGAGAAGTGAACGATGGGAAGCCGTACACGGCCTTGGCGTTATAAAACTACACTGCGATAACGTGTGCCTGTTCGTTTGTCACAAGAAGTGGATCACAAAGTTTAGTGAGCAGCTTAAGCAGTTTTACGCTTTTAGTATCAAGTAAAACTACCGAACGTGCAGATATTATGTGTTATAGGAAACATATTTCGGCAAGGTCTCTGAAACATTTCCCAAAATTCTAGGGTTAAGTTAGCAAAACTATAGAGCTTTTCAGAAACTTTCGACTGTGTCGGGTAAGTGCACGTAAACATTGGACGCGCAACGGGACGCTAACCGTTCGCCGTAACGCTGGAAAATTAGCTCCATAGTATTTTGGTAACTTTCACACTAAACGCGTTTAGACCAACGTAGCGACGGGGACGCGGTCAATGTGTGAGCGATACAATGAAAATGTCGCGCTAATTTCCACGCGTTAGAGGGCAGAGTTACGTCGTCGCGTCAAGCGTCCACTTTTTACGAGCCATTAAGGGCAAGTTCACATGATACGATAGTGGTGTACTTAAGTTCATTGCGATGTATCTGATTGATTCACTGGAGTCTTCCGAACGTATTGTCTGTTGATATTTAAATGAGCGAATCGAAAGCAGGAAGTGTGCCTTTGAGACATGACGTACCCAATGGTGAACATTCGTATACGAGATTCGTATCGTGTAAATAGCCCCTGACGTGATACTGGGAAGATTCGGCAGCGTCAAAGTAACTTTGTGTCTAGAGCATCTCCTGCCAACGTCCTTTAACTTCCTAACGTATCGTTGTGTTAAGTCGACAAGTTCACTCTACACGATCGTAAGTTAAGAATAAAGCAAGTTTCGACTTTATGAGATTGCCGTTTTCTTTAGATAATGATGACTGCTGGAGTTGGTATATTAACCCGCGTATCGCACAGTTACGGACCGCGACATGGACCGGTGAGACTTGAGTTGATAAACTACATTTTACGGGGAGGCGCTTGCCTGGGATGGCCACGGAAAGTTGTTACCAGCGGAACTCTTTCCGTCACACAGAAAGGCCTGGTCGTGCCTGGGCCTTCCATTTCAGTTATGTAAAACTTAATTTTCGTAGAGTCATTCACTTAGGGCGTCGGAAGTGTGGGAGGAATCACCCTCGTGATATCAAGATAGGAAGACCATTGTGTGTCAGGCATTCCAGTAGCATTGAAATTCAAAAAAACGTGTTTCGTTCATGTCATGTTAGTTTCGCTTTAAAGTGAAAACCATTCAAAATATACTTTTATTTTTTCTTGGACCTTAGTGGAAACAAAAGCTTTCGTTGACATTTACGAAAGAAACAGGTTTTCGGGGAAGGTAAATAGAAATCTCTTCTTGACCCTTCAATATTAAATTGCTTCCGACGTCCCTGATGATGAATACTTTTAAATTGTAAATGAGCTGATTACACTAACCAGCGGATGTTTCTCGAATAACTTCTTTGAAAGACTGCAAAATTGAAGTGTATTGTTTCACAACCTGAGTCCAAATCCGCGAAAAATACACCCAAGATGCCTTGCACGCCCACTCTTAAAACCCAGGCTAAAGCGATGCTCCATGCTCAACTGTTTCCTTACCTCACGCACTGAACTCTAAAAAGACTGGAACGAAACCAGCAAACTGTATTTTGAAGCCAACATGGAGGCTGACATGTGGGTCAATTTGCAGGCCATCACAGTCCCCTACGCGATAAAACACGGAATCTTTTGTGGAAAACGTAACCTAAATTTCGGATTTTTTGACAGTTTTCTTTTTCATCTTTCGTAAGTAGAAAACAATGTCGGTAGGACTGCATATTTGACAATTAACTGTCCATGAAAAGTAAAGATTCAATACAACTTTTCCCCACAAGTGTTTTTGACCTACATGGCTGCCGCCATGTTGGCTTCATTCAACCGTGAGGCCTGGAACAACAAGATATCGTTCCAGTCTTTCTAGAGTTCAATGACCTCACGCCAATGTTATTGTCATTGACAGGCCATCGTCCTTGCGATGTCTTTCGTGACGTTTGTCCTGTGCCTTGTCATGACTGCTTGTTTGGCGTTCGCAATGAAAGACTTCAACGACGATAAGTGGTTCCGTGTTCCCAAACCTTACCTGGTCGTGAACCCTGACCACTGTGTGGTGGAACGGCATGTTAACAGATACTATTATTACAAAACCATCAAGGAACACGGGCGTGATGGTCTCAAGTATGGCTCGATCCTCATCGGAATTGCACTCCTGCAAATGTTCCTCACAGTGCTTACGGCTCTTTTCATCGGTCGACTCAAAGAATATTACGGGAAAGGCGAATTGGTTAAGAATCCGGAACCTATGGCTAATACACGCGTATGAACACAGGAGAAACACAACAGGCCATTTTTGATCGTGTCTTTTGTCAAGCATGAAGGGGAAATGGAGGACGAGGAAACCGATGAAAAAGCTCTGATTTCACGTGCATGGAAAATATTCACTGTGTCACCCATTTCCCTGGTCAATTGCCATTTTTTTCACAGCTTAAGATTTCTTATACATGTTCGAAAATTTTCATTTTTTCCCCATTCCTTTTTATTAATTAGTCATCCAATTTTCTTTTGGCATTGGTGTCTGAAAAC